>OZ022584.1:13184178-13527856 GCA_963669155.1 Arbacia lixula
TCATGCCGTTTTAACAGTACATTTTGGCATTTCGTGTGCAATTTTTAAAGTGTATTCGCTCAATGACACGAAAATTACTTCTTATGTTCAAATAATAGGTCATGTTACATCTTTGTCAAAATATGTAGGGTTTTATTTTTTCACAAAAATAAAAGGTTTTTAAAAGTTTGAAACTCAAGAGGGATGAGTATTTTTTAAAGGGTGCTCACTCAACCAGAACAATGGATTAAGTGTCGGGATAGGTGTTGTGCATCCAGAGATTGATGGTAAGCAATAAAGGACATAAATTATGCACCACAAATGGAATTCATTACAAATTCATATGACAGAATCTCAAAAATCCCCTCGTGACTTTTGAAAAGTGACAATTTTTCCTTTAATGTGTGCTCACTCATGCATGACTGAGTGGATTAATGCGATTTTCACACGGAAATTAGTCAATAAGTTCCTGTCAAATTATACTGCTCAAAACCTTTTCGATCAAAAGTTATGCCATTTTGCTTAGGGGGGGGGGGGGGGGGGGCTTACTTTTTTATTGTGTTTACATCCACATTTGTCACTTTGAATATGGACTTTTTTAGGTGGATAAGATTTTAAGGGATCCTTTGAAATCTTGTTCGCGTAACATGTTTATAGTGTATAAACCTTCTTAAATCAACTTAATTTACCATCCCTTAGACACAAATGAAGGCCTCAAATGCAAATTTATGTAAATACTTGGATAAAATAAAATACCGCTCGACAGCCGATCAAATTCAAGGTTTCCATAGAAGCTGCCATTGATAGCAAAGTTACCATCAATGAAAAGTTTTATACGACAGGACCCTGATCTGTATGTAGCGTTTGTGGTTCATGCAAAGTTTTAGGAATTTTCGTTTTGTCTGCAAAAGGAATACACTTCTCCGTACTCAAGACGCACCAATGTATAAATATTAGGGAGTTTAAGATCGCGTGAACGTGGACCTCGCTCACGTCCACCAGGAACGTGTGTCAACGGCGTCGACTGATCTTTTAGTTCTTTAGATCTTTAGTTACGGGTGAACGTAATGAAGACACGCCTGCTTGTGCAGCACACAGTGACGTTCTATGCGCATGCTCAAACAAGCTGAGTGAACGCGTCGACCTGACATTGGGTCGACGGTGACTTAGGGGGTGAACGCGTTCAAAAATCTGGAGGTGGACGTAGGGTTGACGTCGACGCATGCGCAGTACAGGCAGAAACGTCAACGCCGGCCGTTCACTAGGCCGATGTAGAAATCTTAAACTCCCTATTGTAACACATAAACGGGCTGCTATACAAGTCATATTATCACAATCGGAATGCAAATATTACAACATGCGCGATATTTAAGCAGACAAAAAGATTGCATGCACGCCCTTTGACCGTGTGCCGCATAGCTTACTATCAAGCCAGAACCAGTTCCGCGCATGGGTAATTTACCAAAGCTTTCCCCAGAATATATCGCGATCGAATCCCCAATTGCTTTATATCACATGCACCGATGAAGAGCCAGAAAGGGGGGAACGACTGTAGAATGTAAACGGAACATGCTGAGGAAAATACCAACGTATCGTTTGTGGTCGGAACCTTGTAATTATTGCCTGTACTTTTATTTGAGTGTTGATTTCTTCTGAGATTGAGAATGACCCTCTGGTGTGTCTGTTTGTCGACATGTCTGTTTGTCTGTCTGTCGTGTTAGAATCATCAGGATGAGTGTGAAGGGCACGGCGGAAGGGACTGATGAAGGGGGTGTCATTTTGACCAGGGGCTACCTTGTGCAGGGTGAGAGCCAGACCATCGAGGGAGGCATCACACTCAACTTCCCGGTAAGTTTCTCTTCGTTGTTTCGTGTGACTTTGATAGCGCGTGTACAGTATAATGATAAACTGAGAAGTACGGAAGCTAAAAAATGCCTCGCGTAGCTAGGCGCCTTCTTTCGTGCGAAAAGGCGAGAAAGTGATTTGTTGCAAGTAACAGTTGTGGCAGTAGCAGTAGCAGTATTATTATTATTATTATTATTATTATTATTATTATTAGTAGTAGTAGTAGTAGTAGTAGTAGTAGTAGTAGTAGTAGTACTAGTAGCAGTTGAAGTAGTAGTAATAGTAGTAGTAGAAATAGTACTAGAAGTAGTAGTAGTGATAGGAAAAGGAGTAGTAGCAGCGCGCAGGATTAGTAGTAGTAGCAGTAGTAGTAGAAGTAGTAATAGTATTAGTAGTAGTAATTGTAGGAGTAGTAGTAGTAGTAGTAGTAGTCAGTAGGAGCAGAAGTAATAAAAGAACTAGTACTACTACTACTAGTAGAAGTAGTAGTAGTAATAGAAGTAGAAGTAGAAGTAGTAGTAGTAGTAGTAGTAGTAGTAGTAGTAGTAGTAGTAGTAGTAGAAGTAGTAGTAGTAGTAGTAGTAGTAGTAGTAGTAGTAGTAGTAGAAGTACGTAGTAGTAGCAGTAGTAGAAGTAATAATAGTGGTAAAAGTGCTACAAGTAGAAGTAATAGCAGTAGAACTAGTAGTAGAAGTAGTAGTAGCAGCAGTAGTAGTAGTAGTAGTAGTAGTAGTAGTAGTAGTAGTAGTAAAAGTAGTAGTAGTAGTAGTAGTAGTAGTAGAAGTAGTAAAAGTAGAAGTATTTGTAGTAGTAGTAGTAGTAGTTGTAGTAGCAGCAGTAGTAGTAGTAGTAGTAGTAGTAGTAGTAGTAGTAGTAGTAGTAGTAGTAGTAAAAGTAGCAGCAGTAGTAGAAGAAGTAGTAGCAGTAGAAGCAGAAGTAGAAATAGAAGTAGTTGTAGTAGTAGTAGTAGTAATAAAAGTAGTAGTAGTAGTAGTAGTAGTAGTAGTAGCAGTGATAATAGTAGTAGTAGTAGTAGTAGTAGTAGTAGTAGTAGTAGTAGTAGTAGTAGTAGTAGTAGTAGGAATAGTAGTAGTAAACCTTTATTGTTACTGATCATGGTTGCCATGATAACGGTTGATGATTTATTTTGTTTGTCTACAAACTAGGTACATTGATGTTCATCTATTTCTGTTTTAACTTGCATTTTTCTTATTGTAATCTCGCATTTGTGCCTCGTGAAGTATTCATAAATTTCGTTCCTTTGTGTGTTAAATTGCAAACCCTTACAGAAAAACGGAAAGCGGTATGGCGTCTTGCAAAATAACGGGCCTATACACTTCTGTCTGCGTCTCTACAAGGATGAAAAGCCGTTTTTCAAGAAAGACAAAAAGGTTGCTAAAGTTACGGAGATGAACTTCACTGCCAACATCCGCATCCATTCTTTGGAGATGATGATTGGAAGCTCGAAAAAACCTCAGAATATCTTCATCATCGTCCATGGAGGGATGCCGCGCTATTTCAAGCCAACCAAAAGGTTTGCAATCATGCTTACACTGTTCATGGCTTTAGTTTATGTATATGTCATTGATATTGTACTGTATTGTACGGATATGAGATAGAGATAGAGAGAGAGAGAGAGAGAGAGAGAGAGAGAGAGAGAGAGAGAGAGAGAGAGAGAGAGGGGAAGGAAGGGGAAGTTGCGAAAGAGATAAAGAGAGGGGCATGGACGGGTTGAGTGAGAGAGAGAGAGAGAGAGAGAGAGAGAGAGAGAGAGAGAGAGAGAGGCTAAGAGAGGTTGCGAAAGCCCCCCCCCCACCCCACCCCTCCCGCAAGGAACATAACCTAAAATTTTATTGATCAGAGTAAATCTGCAGGATAATTACACACTTATTGAATAATGTCTGCGTGAACATTACATTGATCCCGTCAGTCATGCATGGTAAAGCACACATTAAAGGCATATTAATCACCATGATCACTTTTCAGAAGTCACAAGAGCTTTGGGGGTCTGTTAAACACGATTTCGACGATTTCTGATTCTGGTGTATGTTTCAACGCTGTTATTGTCCGATTATCCATTGGTGGGTTGAACCCTTCTAAACTTGCAACATCTATTTAGTATATTGTCATGTATTTTGTCATGTATATTGTCATGAGATATTGTTAACAACATGTATCATCACACACTGTGTGAACATAAAAGGTAATCGTTGCGTCATAGTGGAGTGACCGCACTGAAAGCAAAATATTTTGTAATTGAATGTTGATATGGCAAAAATGTATATGTTTATTACGAATAATTTGTTGATTTTAGCATTGCTTATGTACAATGATATAGAGAGAAATGAAAGAGAGAAAGAGAGGAATAGAGCAAGAGAGAGAGAGAGAGAGAGAGAGAGAGAGAGAGGGAGAGAGAGAGAGAGAGAGAGGGTAGAAGAAGGATTTAGGGGCAAGAACGAACATCAAAGGAAAGAAGATGGTGACAAATCAATCAATTTCCACCTCCTTTTGAGCATAGCATTTATATAATTGTGTATAATTTTTGCAGACAAAATTAAGTTCTCACACAGAGTGCGTCATTCCATGTACAACCTATAGGTCCATTTTGAAAACACAAACCTCATTTTTTACTTGCTTTTGATTCAAGCGAATCAGGTTTATCAACAATGGAGTAATAAATAGCAATTCCTCTGTCAGAAGAATGAAATGTGACATTGTCAAAATCTGCCACTTCCTCTTTTCAGGGACAATCCCCGCTGACGTATGGTTGTATTGTCGTTTCTCCCTCATTCGCACCTTACATTCATTACTCTATTACATTATTTCACGTGGAATGTGTTTTCTTTTTATCCTGCAATTTCACAAAGGTATAATTTATTTAATCAAATAAGTAAGATTTTATTAGTTCATGTAACGGGAAGCCAATAACCCCATAAGCTCCGCTTTTGTATTGGTTCTCTCTACGTTTTATCATTGCTATTTTCTATAATTCCTAGGTACGAGCAATCTTTCTAATTCAAATTTGCTATATGCATCATGTTTATCTTAATCATTGCTGGCTATATTCCTCTGTTTATATGAATGCAAACTTATTATGTTCATGTTCTTGTATAGTTAATGTAAATTCAAATTCAAATTCAAATTCAATACTAGTCCACCGCCTGGACTGGTGCCATAGATTCGATCGCATACATACGATATTTTGTACAGTAATATTTGACTGTAAATCCAAAGTACACAAAAGATGCTCTGAGTGTTGGCTTGTTTATGCATGGTACACCAGCACAGCACATTGTGTACAGTGCGCCATTGAGGTAGGAAGAAGGGGAACTGTCATGAGAAAAAGGGGACAACCAATGCCCGCTTCGGTTCAAACGAAAAGAAGGATAGTTTGTCACTTTTCATGAGATTGTGCGTGGGGCTATGACTGTGCGATTTCATATACGTTATTGTGCGGGTGAACTACTGATTCATGTCGAGTTTCATGACTTTGCAAATGAGACACCCTGTCTTTAAGGATGCCTTGCAACTTGTGCCTCAAGTATGTGAGACATTTAGGAGCTAGTTTTAGACTCACACGCTGACTGACAGAAGGTATAAGTACTGTCTGCAACACTTTGATAAAAGGAGACATGAAACAATATGAGCAATATGTGTCGGTCATTTGTATTTGCATCAATGCAATCCCACATCATGTTAGATTGAATATCTCACATCAAGATGAATATTCCTTTTTTTTACATTTTGCCTGTCCGTGGGGATTACTGGATTTTTTTTTGTAAAGCGTTCTTTTGTGACTAGAAGCAGAGTACAATGAATCTGCATTAATTAAATGGCTGCTGGCACTCCATGTGCTTAAACATCCTTGGTACAATCTAAAAACATCAACGACTCAAATTTCAGTGACTTATTCCTTTTGTCAAATTAGGGCAACTGTGCGTTCATAACTTACTTTAGTAAATTCAGACAGATTGAGGTTATGTACATGTGAAGTCATTGATAAGCAAGTGTTTTGGCTCCCTTACATGCTAAATGTTCCTCTCTTCTACAGCGCTGAGATGATGAATTGGGTGTTGGGTTTTCAGAAGGTTTCTAACGCCATCGCAAGGAAGGTGGCGATGGCAGACAGCCCGAGCTCACGCACGGAGGCGACGAGCAATGACGGCAGCGACTCGACGTCGAGTATCACAAACCGAGAAAACAAACCGGTATGTTCGTTATCGTGGTCATCACTGACCGGCTGGTAACTATATAACCATTCTGCTTGGTGCGTTAGTATAGAGACCATGGTCATCCCTCACTGTTACGTAACTAAGATGATTGTAGTCCCCATTGGCTTGTACGAAAGTATAGTGATCACTGACCAGGGTTATGAATATAAGGCTTGTGGGGAGCCGCCCAACCCCTCCCAATTACCAAAATCGAAACATAATGTGACCCTCCCATGCACTGTGAACATGGTATTTTGTTACGCGGACAAAATTTTAAAGGAACCCTTTGGAACTTTGTCCGCATAACAAAATTCCAGGGCCCTGTTGCATAAAACTTACCATTGATAGTAACTTTGGTATCAATGGCAACTTCTATGGAAACCTTGAATTTGATTGGCTGTTGAGTGGTATTACCATGGTAGTTACCATTGATGACAGAATTACGATTAATGGTAGGTTTTATGCAACGGGGACCAGGTCTGTTGAAATTTTTATTTTGACCTCTCAACTGTACATCCACTAGCAACTGCCATCGCAGTATCATTGATAACTCATTATGCTATTGGTAGAAACTACCTCATGGGTTGACACAGGGAGGTTGCGAGAGCTGGAGTCAGCACGAATAATAATTTATTCCTATAACAGTAACGTTCATTGATAGCACAGTGGACAATTTTACGCGATTGGCTCATTGATCCAGGGAGGTCATGGAGGTCCGCCGCTTATTTGAAACAGACAAGGCGAATTTGGGATGCATTTTAAGGAAAATGTGTTATGTATGCGCAGTAGACCTCAGAACCACTTCATGTACTCAAGTTCTTGTGCAGTAGTAGTACGTCTTACTATGATACGATTCGGTGAATTTCAAATGATTTTCTTGTTTAAGAGGTAAATGGAGAATACTGTAGAAAACACGTCAGAGAGATGCCTCCGTATCGCACATTGGTCAATCATATATCTTTACAAAAATCTCGTAAATTATTTATTGAGTGTTTCATTTTCTACGTTCACAATCTCAATATTATGTGCCCTGAGGTGTCCGAAAAGGTTACGGACCAAATTCTTTCTACAATCTTATAAGGAATAAATCCCCTCGCTCACCCCCAAAACTAATTCAAAATTGTTGTTATAAGATCAGCTCTCAGCTCCCAGTAAAGGCTGAATGGTTGAAATATTTCCCAAACCACATTTTATTTAGTTTTTCAGAGAAAGGCAAGGCCTGATTAGAAATATGGGGTGTCGTTTAAAAAGCCTGAATGTCTTGAATCGTTTATTAGGCAGTGGTCATATTAGATCAAAGTCGTCTGAGCACTGTCCATCCGCAATAGATCCATAGTTGATAATGTGTGATGTACAATAGAGATTGATCATTTATACTTAGGTCCAAATGTGTTCTAAAGTGAACATCTCATGAAATATTCAAAGGATTACTACAATAACAATAACTTATAAACCGTCACAAAAACTGCTTCTAGAAAATGTGACATCCTTTGACTTACTGACATGACTGATGTGCAAATGTCTTCTTGATTCGATTTGTAACTTCTTTTTTTTGTTTACTTTAAAGTTTACTTTGTTTACTTTAAAGGTGCTAACAGCTTCGTTTAACAACTAATAGAGGACGAATGTGCACTCCTTTTTATCTTCCAAAAGCGCCCAAATCAGGACAGCGGCATTGACGTTTCTGCCCCGACTTCTACGGACTCGACATCGGCGGAGGAGAATCTACAGGACCCCGACGAATCGTCGCTGACAAAGCTCTTACCAAAAGTCATCGAGATGGACATTCCAGACAAGGACGATCATGACGATGTCGATGGTCCATGTCGACGATCAGTTATGGTATTAAATAAAGGTCAGTGTTACCCATTGTGTATAACCCGTACTCTTGACGAGATAATATGTTTACCCCGACTAAACATGCTACACTAATGTGATATGAAATAATGGTTTATTTCAAATAAAAAAAAATCAAAAGTTACAAACATTGCGAAATACAGACAAAGGCAGCCCAAAGGCTGAAATGTTAATGTTTACATCAAAATCAATACATATTAATACAAGTGTATATTATATTTATTCAGAAAATAAAAATACACAGAAGATATAGTACATATATCATATCTCATCAAAAACAGAAACAAAACTTTCAAAAAATGGGGCACATCATCATAGGACATTGTTGCACGACTGTAGTTTGGTTGGAAACAAGGTGCCTATATATGGGAAGTCAACATCTCCTTTGCAGTTTAAAAGTTCAATGAATTATGGTATTGCATTATTCCTTAATATGTTTGTTTTACATTTATATCGATTAAACTCTGGTATAGATTTCAAAGAAATACATGTACTTACATTTTTTTGTTTGGGTAACCAATCTTTACAATATGGGTTATTAGAACGGATGCATGCATGTCTGAAGTAAGTGCCGACTGTCCAGTCAGTTTACGATAGTAGAATGATGGTATTTTTAAAAATTATTTGGGATGCTTGCTTTAGCTTCAAACATGTTCACATGCTGGAAACGTGTTTTCATGATCTTTCTTGAAGATCGATACGAGGAACGGTTCGTTGGTCCCACCCCAAAGATCAGTCCGGACTCCAATATCCACCAATCTGTCCAAAAATTTGAAGCGCAGACCGAAGACCAGGGGGGAGCGAAGAAGCCAGTGCCGACACCCCGGGCGCAGCCGAAGACATTGGAAGAGATTCGAGAGAACCTCGTCAGCATGCGGCTCTCGACTTGGCCGAACCGGCCTCCGAGCCAGCTGAGCGCGAAGGCCGAATCGCCCTACCAGCACGCACTCATCAGGACTGAACGCCAGCCCAGCTGTGATTCGGATGAAGATTGGCCGATGAACGCTGAGGGCGGTCCGGTACTTCCGCCCAAGACTGGACTAGCCAGGCAACCTTCAACTCCGCGATGGAAGACGATGGACCTTGTTAAGGGTAAGAAGGTTCACATTCTTGTTAACCCTCCCTGTGCCAGATAAAATGCTGCTCAACGGCATTTGTCTGCATTATTGGTGACAAAATGCAAACCTAGCCAACACACACACAGTTTAACCCCCAGTGCGCCAGATAAACTGCTGCTCTGTGGGAATTGTGTGTATTACTTGCGAATGAAGTCGCACGTGGCACGCAAAGAGCTCGTTCACATGGAACACATTCTTGCTACCGCTTTCTGCAACAATTTTGTCCAAATGGGCTACTCCGAATGTTTCACTACATTCTTTGCATCGCTGTTGCCTTTACTATCGGCAATTTAGTATCAGTATTCTTTCTCTGCCGTGGTGTTAATGCATTGAAAACGTTAAACTGCAGGCGACCAGTGGCAGTGGCAAAACCATTTCATATGAATGCGCTTAGAATTAGATCCACACGACGTGGATGTGGACATGGCCCACCATATCAGTCCAATCCAAATCTCACAAGCTCTGCTATCTAAAATCTAAACACCACAAATATTTCAGTACTTCTTACACCATGTACACTGCCGCCTTTTGATATCATTTTATTGCACTTGTCTTGTTGCTTCCTTAATGTTGTCAAGCTATTCGTATATGTAATGAATGTATAATTCTGAAGTGGTATTGATTGCTTCTTTGTTCAGGCGAATCCACCAAAATCATGAGTTGATAGGAAACTTGCCTTCGTTTTAATTGATAAATACATTGTATTGATCCATTTCCATGCTTCTCAAAACATATCATCTAATTCTGACTTACACTTGTTCATGGTATCGAACCTCATCAAAGATGCATAAAGCAATGCATATCTATATTACTTTTAAAAAGTGAAAATGCGTTCAAATCATGAAAAGGAATAATCAGTTTCCTTGTTTGATTTGTAGAAATTTCCAAACAGCTGGGGGATAATGAGAAGCCAATTGATGTCGCACCATCGGGTAGTACCTTTAAGAATCGAAAGGGTAAGACACCAACTAGACCAAGAACCAGGATTTCAGAGATCACGACGGATGACGAGGACGAGGACAAGTCGCCGACCGGGGGCGCCGCGGAGGTCGACCCACCATACGATCGCCTGACGAAGTTTCAGAGGGAGCACAGCATTGAGGAGGGGGAAGCGGGCGAGGAAAGGGAGAAGGAAGGAGAGGAGGGCGAAGGGGAAGGGGGGAGGACTTCATCAGGAGAGGTGGAGGTGCCGGAAAGTAGAAAGCGGCTTCACACCAACCCGTACATCGGAACAAGACCGCTACCCAAACCAAACCAAGAAACGGACTGGAAGAACGTCGGGTAAGTAGTGGCATTTCGCAGATTCTTCGGGAACGAACGGTGGACGGGTGAGGGAAAAGAGGGATTGAAGGAAAGTGGGGGGGGGGGGGGGGGGGTCCAACCCAATCCAACCAATTTGCGCTGATCAAGATCGTCTTATGTTTTATAGTTTGGTACAGTTGGTTCCATATGACAAAGACAAATATCACCCTCTTAAAAACCTTTATTTTCTTCGTTGTCAGTGTTTATGTTTTGTTAATTTATTAAATGTACAATTACTGATAATGAAGGCTAAGTATTATTCGTAATAGCAACTGTCTTTCGATGAAATTTTGTAAAGAAATAATGTTTGATATGGTTGTAAATCTTGACATGAAATTGTCACCTTTAACATGTTTAAAGCAGACGAAAACAATCCAAAGCACATGATTGTCGTTATTATTGTTGGTATTAGGAACTTGGTGTATGAACAGTCTTGCCGCTCCGTGAAGGTCTGTGTGGATCGAGAAGACGTGAACGGCAACCTGGCACTGATCACTGTGCAAGACGAAGTCAGGTAGGGATTCCCTCTCTCTTTCTCCCTTTTCTCTCTCTCTCTCTCTCTCTCTCTCTCTCTCTCTCTCTCTCTTCTCTCTTCGCTCTCTCTTTATCTCCTTCTCTCCCCCCCTCTCTCTCTCTCTTTCTCTCTCTCTTCTCTCTTCGCTCTCTCTCTTTATCTCCTTCTCTTCCCCCCTCTCTCTCTCTCTCTCCCCCATCTCTCTTCGCTCTCTCTTCCCCCCCTCTCTCTCTATCTCTTTATCTCCCTCACTCTCCCTCTCCCTCTCTCTCTTTCTCTATTCCTTCTTCACGAAGGAACAACCTGGGGCTGGTATGACAAAGAGCTACGATTGATCGTACGATTGATATCCATCTAAATCCGTATCACGATCAATATCGATCGTAATTTGCCATTGATATTGATCATAGCTTGTGTAGATCTATTGTAATTATACGATTTCAAAATCATGTATAGGCTTGAACTTGCATTAGATAGCAGTGATGGTTTGTGATACGGTCAGTTGCAATCGATAGCAACTTTGCGACTTTAAAAAAAAAATCAATTGCAAATTTGTTATAGATAGCAGCCGACTCTTTGTGATAAGGGGCCGTGGTATGTAACGATTACATCTACATTTGTCGTTGATTCATCGTAGCATATTGTATAAATCAAATCACATCCAAAAGAAGACTAAAGAGCCTGCTTATTATTTCGTTTTCGTTTTCCTAGAATCGTGGGGTGGAAGAGGGAGTCTTCCGAGAAGTTGTATGGCAAACTACACATCGGGGACACTATACTTCAAGTCAATGACATGATGGTTGATAATCCTGAGTTTGCTCAAATGCTCATCAAGTCTTCGACAAAGGATGAGGTACGTCACCATGGTAACATTATTTTTCCGTCTTATCCTAATTTCCCTCCTTCTTCTTCCCCTCGCCCTTTCAGGCCCTCCCATTTTTGTTTATCACCACGCTACCCCTTCCCCTTCCACCCGTCTTCCTCGTCCTATCTTCCACCAGTTCCTTCTTCTTCTACTTTGTATACTTTGTATTTGCGTCATCCTCCTTGCCGTTGACCTCCTCGTATTTCTCTCTCCTTCCATGATCCATGCTCTCCTTCTCCCCTTCTCCCTCTTCCTCTTCCACTACCTTCTCGAGGCCAATTTTTATCTCGAGATCTGCTATACAAAGTCCATTCCCAAAGCCCAAGAAAAGGACCTGGCATAAATCATTCTCTCATCTGTCACTGTCCTCTTAACACATCTTAAAGATTGTCCGTCCCTTTTGCAAGCTTATAATTTGAAATCGTCTATCACGATCCTAAATTAAAGAAAGTGTGATTCAAGACCATTTCTAAGAATATAGCATGTTGAAGCTTTCTTTATATGTAAAAAAATTCAGCCGTTAAATTTCAACCGACTTTTTTCGTACTACGAAAAAAATATTAGTCTTTGTTACAGTATCTATGTGGTTATTATGCATGTGTGAAATCCTAATTTTATGAGTAACTACCAAACTTTGGAGATGATTCCTTCTATATAACAATTTTTTTCATAATGCGTTTTATAATTTAATAAACAGATTAATCAATAAAGCAGATATTTCAACACAAGCTGCTAAGAGCCTGAGGAAAAGACTATTAATCAGACGTTGTTTACGTGCATTATTTGAATTTTACACTACGTATCAGTTTCAAATTATGAATATACAGCTTGCTAACATTTCTCTGTATGTTTTTCCAATGTTTCGATGGTTTTATGGTGATCTGAAAAAAGGACGGGCTGTCTTTAAGACGTAGCTGAGTTTATGTTATCTTTTATAACTAAAACTAAAACTCGGGGCAAATACATTGATGCCCCTCTTATCTCCTTTCATTTCTGAATAATATCCGCTATTTTTTCCTACATTTCATTGTCTGGGCCATAGATCGTGCTGGTGATCAAACGCTTGCCGCACGCGATCATCAGAGAGCTACGAAAGAAGGATGACGAAACATCGTGGGGGATAATGGCGGTCAAAAATGAGGTTGGCGTAGATTTATCTCATCGTTTCTCTAATTTGACGTCATCTTATTTCTCCTTGAATCGAAATTTTTTGTAAAGTTAGAACTTTAGAATGTAATACTCCCGTGCGTTTTTTTAATCATAGGGTGCGAAGATCATTGTGGCATCGCCTGTGTCGGGGACATCCATGAATGCCACTTTCAACAACAGATGGCCGTATTTATCTTGCGAAACTGCGTAATAGGCAAACGTCCTGAACCTCGTCATGTCCAATAGAGTACCGAAGTGTGACGTCATTTGAGCATTATTGTCAAGACAACTGGTTCTAAACAATTCGGGTAGAGCAACAAGCAGTGGTGATCACAACGGGGACTATAATTGGCAATGCCCGACACTAGCCCGATAGACAATATCGGACCGGTAAACCTCTCACTGGAGTGAGTTTGTTTAGAGCCATTGTCTTGACAACATGCTCATATGACGACACCACTTCGGTACTCTATGTTGTCATCCTACTATTTGTGTATACACTAGCATGATGCCCCAGAATACAATAACGGTACAATATGAGAGAGGCTACTTAATGTGTTTTGTCACGAAGAGCCCCTGCATTTTCCCACTTTCATTCTTCCCTTTCAGATCAAGGAGGTGAGCGGGCCTGCCTTGGACAGCGGCATCACACCCAAGACCGCAGCGGTGCTCTCCAACAAGCAGTGTGAATGGGTCATCACGGAGCTCGCCCATCAGCGCGTTCCCATGAACAAATGTGCGCACGACGAGGTAGGGTATTATGACGTCACCCATGTTATGGCTAACATAGATAACAGGCTTCTATCGACTTCAATTCAATTAAATCCAATCAAATCTAATCCTTTATTTATCATATCAAAACAAATGAATAATTTTCATAAGCGATGAATTCAATGTATCACCAGAGAACCGATGCCTTCTAAAGTGTCATGACCTTAAACTTAAAGGTCTATACACAACATACAGATAAATGGAAGCAAGAAGAACCAGAAAGGTCAAAATGTACTCATGAAATTCTTCAAAGAAGAGCCCCTACAGACATAAAACACACACAGACAACAATGATTAACATTAAAAATATTCACAGCTAAGACAATAAACAAGATGATTGACAGTCAACTTCGTCACTGATTCTGGACATCTAGACTATAGCCTGCATTATATTGCCCTGTCCCTCACACAGAGGAACTTGATGAATAATTAGTCTTTGATTGCCCATGCAGGTTTAGCTGTGAGTGCAGCTGTGTACAAGAAAGAAAAAACGACCACATTCCCAAACCTACGACCTAGGCTATGATTTAGTTTATTCATTACAATTTGCCCCTCCTTGCAATCCGTGTAATTTTATAATATTTTTTTTGGGTTTAGCCAAAACGAATTGTAAAGCCTTCATTATTTTTACTCATGTGGCGCTTTATCGCGGTTAAAAATCCGAGTTAGAAGGTAGGAGAAGAAGAGGATAAAAATGAGGGAAACGTGAATGATTTTTAAGGAAAGTGGAGAGGAAGAGGAAGAAAATGAGGAAGAAAATAATGACAGGATAAAGAACGGAGGAGGGGATGGGAAGTGTGGTGTTTTTTTTTTTATGTTATCCACTATCATTACAGCCTTGTAACATTGTAGGAGTCAATGAATTCAATCTTGTATGTGTTTTTATGTCAGGTGATGAGTAGGTTGGAAAAGCTATCCAGTGAAACGAGCTTGGTTCTTGTTCTGCATCCCCGAGACTTCATCGTGGAGCTACGAGAGGGCTTGAAACACCTCAAACACCCGTCACAGTACTACGTCTGAGGAGCCTAGACTACCACTGACCACAATGTATGACTCCCACGGAGACACTGACGTCATTTGCAAGGCAAACGTATTCGTGCGGATAGTACAATATGACGCGCGTTCTGCAGCATGCGCGTATTTGCGAGCGGTATATATTGTGTGGATTTGAAAGGGTGCGGGCATTTTAGAAAGTAACAAGACTTTTGTGTATCACAGGATTATATTTTGGTTAGAAATGTTGTATTTTTATCCGTATTGTTATCATGATGTACAATAGCCGAACGAATACATCGCCTTGAAACCATTGCACATTTCGTTTTTTGTAAATATAACTTACAAGGGGGCAAAGAAGAAGATTATTGGGTATCTGACGTAGTACAGTAGTTATTCTTGCAATAGCTGTGACATTTCTGCAATACATGTTTATGTTTGTGTGTATAAAAGTTACTGACGTCCATGGTCTTGATGGTTATTTAGATAGACCTTAGTTTTCATACAAACACTGATTCATGATGACACATCAATTATTGCAAACATGAATGTTTGATCAAAGGTTTGCTAAAAGGACTTTATGATTTGACATTGTACGTTGTACTCCTCTTTTGATAAAAAAACGTTATCACGATCTTTATTGATACAATTATGGAAACGAACAATGATACCTAGACGTTTTTCTTTGTCTAAATGTATGTATGTTTGTTTGTTTTTTTTTTTTTTTTTTTTGGGGGGGGGGGGGGATGGTGTATGACCAATAATGCACACACATCGTAAACGAAGGAAACTTATGTATAATCAATTAAGCAAAATTATTTACAGGCCTCTTTCTCGAAAAAAATAAAATCGTGTGTTCATTTCCCTTCTAGGATTTGTTTTGATTGCATGCAATATTGTTAGTATATTGACCAGTCTTAAGTTGTTTGTCACGTCACTCAATGTAGAATATAGGGGTCCAATATTGTGTCAATATTGTACACCTGGGCGCTTACGCGGAGCTCAGTCAAGCGCACCGAATGTAATATGGCGCGCTTATGGACATGATGCATATTGTCATCGTCAGTGCCATGACGTCACACCATCATCTTGATCATCTCAGAACACCTAACCAGATAATATTGCATTCAGCTGGCATAAAATTAGATTTCGTTCGTGGTATACCAGATATATGTATGTTTGCTATTGTAATGATAGTTATATTAGAGTTATTTTGTGGTATACCATTGCATTTAGGTAGCATGAATATCGTACGCATTTTCGGTTCGTACCATATGCAAGCTGGCTGAATTCAATAATATCTGGGATACCACTCAAGGCATCCAATATTATAAAGCCATTCGCATGGTGGTACTGTTTTGTGAGCTTGTTATTGGCAAAGGCAAAGGTCACGCATTTGTATCATTCCATCCCTTTATAATTAGAAGTAATATTGCTCATAAGCGACATGGAAATGTCGACAAAGAAAGAGGGAGAAACAACGTGGTTACTTTTATAATAAAATCTGTCTATGCATCATACTTTCGATATTCATTTGTCATGGGATTGCATTTGATCACCAAACATTGCGCTACATCGTCAGTTACTAATCCTCTTAGTTACCAAATTGCCGAGAGAGAATGGGGTTAATTGAAGAAACGAGCGACGCTGAAAATGGAAGGCAGGATAGATAGAACGAAAGAAGGGGGAAAACATGACAGTAGGATGAGGAGAAATGTGAGAGTGGAGGAGAGAGAGATAGAATACATGTAAGAGAAATTCAGAAAGAGGGAGAAACAAAGAAAGGAGAAAGAGTGTTCGTGTGTTTGTATGTGTGTGTGTGTATGTGTGTGAAAGTGTGTATGTATATGTGCGTGAAAGGGTGTGTGAGAGAGAGAGAGGGGGGGGGGGAGAAAGAGAGAGGGAGTGTGTGTGTGTGAGAGAGAGAGAGGGGGGAAGAGAGAGAGAGAGAGAGAGTGTGTGTGTGTGTGTGTGTGTGTGTGTTTGTGTGGCTATGTGTGTGTGAGAGAGAGAGAGAGAGAGTGTGTGTAAGTGTGTGTGTGTGTGTGTGGAAGAAAGGGTGTGGGTGGGAGGGGGGGGGGTGGAGGGGGAGCGATGACTGTAGGGACGGAGACAAAGATAAGATGATACTAATCATCATGTAGCGAGACGAAGGCTTGGTAAGTTAAATCTCAAAACCCACGAGAATGGATAATATTGATGAACAATGTTGAATGATTGATGATGTGAATTTCCATATTCAACAGAACTACGTCAAGGTTCCACTTCTACGCACATCCATACGCCAGCTTTATGCAAACAAATAGGCACATTGACACACACACACAACACACACACACACACACACACACACACACACACACACACACACACACACACACATATATATATATATATATATACACGCCCACACATACACACATGCTGCACATACACAATACGCAAACACACGCACAGACAGATTATTATTCACACAAACGCCGCAATATTCCGTGTGGTGCGGTACGTGTAGATCGGCGCTACTCATAAGTATGCACGGTGCTTGCCGCCAGCAAATATGGCCGCCGTTTCCTTGACAACAGCTTAGACAAAACCTGGGCAGATTAATCGATACCACTTCTGTTGTCTGCGAGTGACCGTACGGCCCATCTCGAAAGGGGAGTGCTTTAATAGTAGTCGCCCATTGTTTGCAGAAAAATGGAGACTCGTATTGATCGACGTCACGGGCAACACTGTGAAATATATTGTGGGTAGATGTTTACGCGAGGATATTGCTAACTTGCATGCTTAGTGTGTGATTAAAAGTATCGCGTTTTATCAGGAATCTCGTGAGTGACGCGATGGCGCCCATGTAGTTAGACGGCATATCGACGTCGCAAACACGAAGACGGATATATGTATCACTGCTTGTGGGGCAAAGATGTAGGGAATGAGCAGAACTCGATGACAGTGACTAGGAGGTGATATGGCTGTGTCTATGGCCGGTCAGGTGTGCGCCTCGTGTCAGACGACATTCACTCAGGGACTCCAGAGTCAGCGGGCTGCCTGCCCGGCGTGCGGTAGGAAGCTGGTAGGGAGGGTCGCTGGGCCGACCCGCAGGCCCCGTGGGGGTTCCTCCCCGGGCCCACCAGGCATGCAGAGAGGCTCCAGTAGGGAGGGGAGGGGCAACAGCAGGGAGGGCAAGGGTACCAGCCTCCCGCCGCTTAGCAACCCATCCTCTCCCACCTCTCCACATGAGGTGAGGATAAGTAGATGAAATTGAAGAAAATGGTGGTGGTGATGATGATATTGGTGATGATAATGATGATAATGATGATGATGATGATAATGATGATGATGATGATGATGATGATGATTGTGACGACGGCGTTGATAATGATAATGATGATGATGGTGATGTTGGTGGAGATAATGATGATGATGATGTTGGTGATGATGATGATGAGTCTGTTGGTGATGATAGTGACTATGGCATTGATAATGGTGAAAATGATAATGGTGGAGATAATGGTGATGGTGATTGTGATAATGTCGGTGATGAAAATGGTGTTGGAGATGAAGATGGTAATGATAGTATTGGTGATGATGGTGATGATGACGATGATGATGTTTGTGGTGATGATGAGGAGGAGGATTATGATGAAGGTGAGGGTAAAGATGATGTTATGCCGACGAGGATGATATCAATAAGAGTATAGGCGTAACAAGATTAATAATGATTGATTTTGGAAATGAATATGTGAAGATAAGTATTAAGATGATGATGCTAATGATGAGCATATGGTTGATATGATAATGGCGTCATCACGATGATGATGGCGGTGAAGATGGCGACGACGATGATGCTGATGATTATAATGACTTGATGGTAGTAATGACGATGATAATGATAATGCCGATGATAATGTTATGAATGATAACAATGGTGATGGTGGTGGTCTTGATGATGATTTTATGATGAGGTTGATGATTTTGATTTCACTTCCAGTTTTAAATCATCTTAATCAGCACTAAAACTTCCACATGAAACAAACAATCTGTAAGCAGATCAAAATATTGAAATGCTCACAATTACAAGAGAATTTCATAATCATAAATACTGAGCATGAACATAATTTAAAAGAAACAATGACAACTAGCTACCCAAAAACCTATTTCCCTACAACTTCTACTGATAACAACAATAGCAAGTTCTCATACATGTGTCTTAGTACTGAGAAATGATATGTATAGTTCACACTTAATCGGTTTACAATTTATCATGATTTTATAAAGAATAGATGTAAAAATACCTTTTCTCGTGATGCTGGCTGAGTTTTGGTACAGACAAGTTTTTAATCTTCGATATTGGTGCATCGTTTATTGTAGAATGATTATGATTAGACTTTCATTTAATGTCAAATGGTGCAGAAGGACGTCAGAGTACATGAATACTCAACTTTGATACAAAAGATAACGATGAAGATGAAACTGATGCTGCTGAAGATGGTAGTAGATTTGATGATTATGATGATAATGATGATAATGGTGATGATGATGGTGATGTGGGGGTGGTGGTGGTGGTGTTGGTGGTGTTGGTGTTGGTGGTGGTGGTGATGGTGGTGGTGAAATTAGTGAGCACTGTGGTGACAATTATTATAATATGACAAAAATACAATTAATTACAAAGATACTAATAGCAATACTTACAATATTCTGTGTTGAACTGAGTGCGATTTCAATTTGTAAGTAAGATTATTTATGTGTTGTGAGATAAGGTACGCATCATTTTAATAACTTGATTTGTAACTATGAAATGGAAACTAAAATAAAGACAAAAATAATAAACTCCCCATCATTGGTAAAATCCTAGTATGCATTTCTTTCTATGAAAACATCTAATGCTCCTATACTACTCATACTTCTACGAGTTATTATACCACAGTATTATACTGCTACTAGTATTACTGCTGCTACTACTACTGCCTTGAGGTTTTTAGCACACCATTTACAATAAGCACGATGATGTTTGTATGCACACACTTGATGGAATCACGCAAAAAGCCTTGATGAAAAATGAATTTCCAAATTGCACAACCGCATTATTCCACTATACGTACTGTATCACGCCGAACTATTAACTCTTTGTTTAATTATTTAGTCTTTTTAAACAGGGTAGCCCCAATAGTGATGAGCATGCATTGTTCTACCTTGGGGTCCTGTGTACAAATAATACATAATAAAATGAGCATAAATTACACAAAGACATTCTTATGACAAGACTGTAAACAAAAAATGGCAACAAAGATCAACTGATGTAAAACACAACAAACGATGAAGGAGGACCGCTGCTTCCACGTTGTCCGTCAAAGGTGACCTTTTCACAAGTAATACACCCACATTCCAAAGAGCAGCAGTTTATCTGGCACAACGATTGGACGATTAAAATACTCGAATTTTATCTTTGTCTTTACTTTAGTTGCCAGTTCATAGTCACAAATCAAGGCATGGTAATGATGCTTAGCTTATTTGACAACACATAAAACATCTTACTTTCAAATTCAAATCGTACTCAGTGCAATACAGAATATTCAATCATTGCTATGAATATCATCATCATCCTCATCCTCATCCTCAACCTCATCATCATCATCATCATCATCATCGTCATCATCATCATCATCATTATAATAATCATCATCTTCAAGACTACGACCATCTTCAGTAGTATCACTACTATCGTCACTGTCATCCTTTGTTTCAAAGTCAAGTATTAATTTAGCACGCGAACGATTGAAATGATTAAGTAGTTGTGTCCCTCTTTAAACCCACGAGATTTACTCAACAAGAGAAATATGAACGAGATAGTGTTTGGAAATAATTCCAGAGCAGTTTTTCATCGCGTGAACTTAATGTTTGTCTTGCTTGGGCGAGGTTGGCACATCAAGACAACATAACGTAACTTCTTTTTAAAATTGACCAAACTAAGCACATTGTTTATGACTTCAGTATTGAACAGCTTATTATATACCAAACAGTCAATAAAACACAAGGTACGTGTGGCACGTACCCCCCCCCCCCCCCCCCATTCAAAAAGATTTCACAAAATAGGCGTTCACAGACACGTCCAACTGGCATTGTCGTAAAAATGGCAATGTGATATAAACGACAATGTCGAAACGAATGCCAATGAGTATAAGCCATCCATTGTCATTCGTCGTCCATCATCAATTCTTTCTTCTTCTTTACGCACGCCTCATTCCATCTCAGTAATTAACGCTATTTCTATCCTTTCTTATTTCCAAATTATATTACATTTAGATATAAATGAATTATACAGTTTAATATACAAGACATTATTCATAGTGGTATTCATATTTTTGTGACAAAGTCAAGAGAAGAAAAAAAAAATCAAGCATGTATAGCTCTATACTATTTATTGTGTAGAGGGAAAGTGAGTAATGCTGACTACATTTGTTGAAAAAATAGTTTAAGTATTTTTTTTCGGACGTGTAATTTCGCTATTTCATAAAAATCAACGTTTTTTCTAATCTTTTTCTTTCGCTCCTATTTGTGTAATGAAAAAACACCAACAATTTGCCAGCTATTTTGAAAATTAATATCCACTACCAGATAGTTGAAAAGAATGATATATAGTCATTTGTAGCATTAAAACTATATATTGGTTTTGCACTTTGTTGTAATATAGTTCGATTTACTGATATCAGAAGGCCTTTTCATTAAATTGAATCATGACTTTGTGTATATCATCAGCTCTGTGTTCGCTGTATGCTTGTAGCTATTCTTGGCACTTTCTCCCCCTGTTCCCGAACGATCCATACATTGATTTGTTCCATCTCAGCTCGTCCCAAGCCTTGTATTATCTTCCATGACAAGATAAAACTTTAATCGATACGCCTTTGTGCCCCCTTTTCACTTTTCTTTGGTCCCATCCTACAGATCAGTTATATGCAAATGAAGGTAAAATATGCATTAGGGTCAATATTGTCTCGCTCGAATCTAAAATTGGAGCGTGTGTTGTAGGGTCCGCTGTACACGCGTATATATTTCGACCCGTTATAACTGCTGATTGGATCAAGGATGAGTTTGGTTTGGGGATGCAGGGGGAGGGGTGGTGCTTGCTCCGTATCTTAAAGATGCCCCCATTAAATCTGCTTAGAACCTGTGAATGCCAATTTACCTTGCTGGTTAATGAGCCTCATGTGGGTTTGGGGCCCATGGGTTCTCCTGGCCCAGCCCGGAAATGTACATTTGAATGTTTGAACCTAAGAAGTTCAGGCGACTGGTGAAATCCACTGATGAAAACCAATCAAATTCTCATTATCGCAGCTATCAGCACCTCACCTGACATTGTCTAAACCAGCCCACCTCCTACCCTCTCTCCTTCCTATATGACTTGTCCGGTTTCATCTTGTTGAAGAACTCTAAGAATAAGTAAATCAGTTTCCAGCTCAGATGTTTAAGCCAATGCTTGAAAAAAAAGGATTTTTCATGGAAACCGTTCGAAGAGATGTAACAAAAGAAAATGAAGAATTAATGATGGAGACTTTTCCTATGATAATTTAAGACCAACATTCTGAATCATACGCGCCCATTACGTGCTAAATGGTACAGTCTTCCATTCTGGGTCTGATTTTATCTTATAGATCTTGATCTTATCTTCTTGTGGGCTTCTTCTATTTAAGATGATTCAATGTCGACACTGAACCATTGTATTCATTAAAAACGTTTTACGCATGACTGAACATAATCACTGATAATTGTTTCAACTCTTAAAGTCCATCATTTCATTTTAAAGTGAAACATTTTCTCTAATTCAAAATGGTCAATGTGCTTTGTGGCATTGATATTTTCAACCTCCGTTCGTCTGTTTTCTTCTTTTACAGGAAAGATCGCGATCTAAGTTTTCCGGCATCTCAAATTTCTTCAGCAATCTTGGTAACAAGGACAAATCTGGAGACGGCGGCAAGAAGGGGGAAGGAGGGCGAAGTTTACCCCCTATCACCCCAGGCCAGGCTATTGTCTCCCAGAATGGGCACCACAAGTCCCGCACCCCAGACACCACTACAGCCCCAGGTTATGTGCCAAAGACTCTTAAGGAGTTCCAGTAAGTCTCCGTCTTTCTTTATTATTATTATTATTATTATTATTATTATTATTATTATTATTATTATTATTATTATTATCATTATTATTATTATTATCATTATTATTATTATTATTATTATTATTATTACTTATTACTTATACTGCGCTTTTCCCATAAGGCCCAAAGCGCTTACAATGAACTAAATAGAATTACATAATCTGAAACTACGTACTACAAAAGAGATGGGTTTTTAATGCCTTTCTGAAAATTGATAGTGATGGAGGCTGTCTAATTGTAAGTGGCAAATCATTCCAGTGTTTTGAAGCTGACACAGTGAAAGTTCTATCGCCGGCTAATGTACGAGTTTTTGGATATGCGAGACGAAGAGTGTCACTGGCCGACCTAAGTGCTCTTGCTGGTGTATACAGAGTCAAGCAATTACTTAAATACTATGGAGCCTGTTCGTTCAGTATTTTGTAGACAAACAGCAGTAGTTTGAATGTAATTCTCTGTTTCAAGGGGAGGCAGTGGAGTGAATTAAGGAGTGGTTGAGAAGGATGATCTCGGGAAACCTGCAAATTTAAGCGTGCTGCCCAATTTTGTAGTCGTAGAACACGAATTAATTGATTAGAGGAAATAGTAGAAAGATGACCGTTGCAATAATCAATGCGAGATAGAACTTTCTTTACCTTTATCGGTTTTTACATTTTGAGAACTCTCCGGTGGAGACCGAGAACCCCAAGTTTCCAAGCCCATAACTTGGGTCCATTTCAACGAGTATTTTCGTCATGAAACCAGTCGTGTGCCAGATAACCTGCTGCCATAATTGTGTGTATAATTTTTGAGAGGTGGTACACGTTGCACAAAAAGTGTTAATTGAGTTGTGGTTTTGAAATAATAGTTCTAGTCCACACACAAGTCTTAATCATCCTGCTGTTTGGTTAAAATTATTTATCGTAAAACCCTGACAATTGCTCAGAATCATGATCGTTTTTCGTGATGAAAAAGATAATATAAAATTGAATCGTAAAGCATTAAGATAATAAACAGGACAATTCACGTGATAGATACGATATTTCAAAGAAAATGCCAACGATGGTACATGCATAAAAGCCGATGAATTAAATTTATGCATGTTAAAAGGGAAGAAATGTCTGTAATTTATATTTACGAGGATTTTACGAAAATTATGTCACAAATTTGAAATTTGAAAAGATCATAACTCTCATATCCTTTGACGGATTTTCGGCTAACCTTCACTAATATGTTTCTTTCATGTTTCTGATTTTATTGAAACCAACTAATCCTCTGGGTGAACTATCCCTTTAAGATCAGTCCATATGATTCGCGATACACGGAACATGATAATTCAATTTATCACACTGTTTGATCCTAGAACAATACGGCGGCAGGCGGAGGAGTTTCACAAATATTTAATGTTCTCCTACAGACTCAATAACAATGTGAAACTCGATCAATATTGCTGAAATAGAATGCAATATAGATTAGGATGTAGCATCAAGCCAGGTTTCCGTCTTACAACGATCATATTTTAGTTCATAAGTATGATTTATATGGCTGTCACGAGAGAATACTCAAACACATTTATAACATGCTTCATATTTGAAAATCGGTTTCCTTGACGTCGAGCAATGAGTGAAATAAATAATAAAGTTAGTCATTGTTTCAATGGACTGATCCCTTCTACAAACACCTTTTCTAAAGTTTATATATTTTTGTATTTGTCTGTAGAGTGGCATATTTCTGCGTCTATGGATATATGGATGTGGGGAGAAGGAGACACGTGGTTGCAATATTCTATTTACCAGCAACTTTGTACCAAAAGAAAAACACCTACAAATACGGCATATAGATAACTATGAAAACGCCAATGGTTTAATAAGGTTAAAATTCGAAGCTAATTTACACCACTATTCCATCTGTGTTGATTTTAGCTGCTGTCACTTTATACAATTGAGTTCCAACATTTAAAAGAAATCTCACCCCAAATGATTAATCAACGTATGCTGAAAGACGACGGCTGACGTTTGGTATTTTGGTGCCTCTTGAAAGTTCCCAAATTTGATGATCTTTATATCAAAATAAAGAGAATTCTGAACCCTACAATATGACGTAGAAATCTGCTTTAGGGCAAAGTGTCATTTAACAATCTATCGCTCTACACGCCCACACACTTAGACAATTAGAAAATGAATGGAGACTCGCACGACTGGGTATGAATTATTATCCCTTAAATTGCTGTGACGTCGGTATAGATGGTAGAATGAGGCGTAATACCTATACATTTTTTGTTATATGAAGTGACAAAGTGAGGATGGCGCGCGCGAATATATGTCTATAGTGAACCAGCACTAAGCGATATTAATCGCTATAATTATCATGATTATGTTGGGACTGACGGCCTAAGGTAAGGGGTAGACGTAGTATTATCAGATGATATGGGTCCCGCAAGCAATGGATTGTCATTCGGCCATGAACATTGGTCCCATTGTGGTTCGATCTTTATGATATGAGGAAGGAATACTCTAAAAACGATGAAATCGTTGAAATGAAACGAAATAGATATCCGGTGATTACAGCAAAACAATTCCGCCGCGATTATGACCCCGCATTGTTACAAGCAGGCTTACTTACTACTCCTAACCTTTAAACAGTCTTGTGTTAGTACCGGCTGAGAGCATTGTTCAATTAAAAGGGAGTTTCATATGATTATAACCTACACATTATTGAAGTTGTTTTCATAGATGAATCCATCATCATGACCTTTTCCTTGTCTAAATAAAAGTTTCACCGTGAACGTTATTCGTTATACATCTTGTAGGCCTACGTGTTTAGTTGCTCTTTAAGGTACATGTAGATATCCTTTTAAAAATCTTGCATTTTTTACGTAGAGCGTGAACCCTTGTCACGTGTGTTATATGCCCTCCCCCTTCCCCACCCCTGGGGTGGTGGTTTCCCCCCCCCCCCCTCGCCCCCACGAACCGTCACCATGGTATACAGTATGTGTTGTAATGAAAGAAGTCATTATATCACTTGTATAGCACGGATTGATCTCGAAGCTAATCAAAAATATACTGTATATGTAACATGTTCACTGGCTCAAAACATACCCACATATCTTTTTTTTTAGCAATTAGCTGATTGGATCGACTCAATGATATTCTCCTGATATATATTTTGATTTGATTTGTATTATGAGGTTCAATGCCTTATTATTTATTCATCCGTGTATTATCTATTTTTTTCATTTGGCTATCATGCGAGGCTAATAATGACTAAGGAATTGAACTGATCACTATCAGAACACAGATGAAGCTGAAACACACGAGTTGAGGCCGCTCCTGAGCCACGCCCATTTTTCTTTTAATTTGCTCTGATATAACTTCAAGTTTCGGTTATGATTTGAACATGCGCGAATCTTATTTAGACACTCTAATATGATATTCTTCTTTTTCATCGGACTACATATTTCATTATCTCTTATTCATTCGTTTACGTACTTCATTATTCTTCTCAACTATTAATGATATGCATTTCTTTTTATAAAGTTTAGCAACGTACTGATATTGTAACTATGCATACAAACATTCTCATATCGCATGTATTTATTGATATGTTTTATACATAACATCACATCATAGATTTTACTCTATCGAATCAGTGCATCGTTTATGTAAACGTTTATTTCATTATCATTTATCTTTGCAGATCTGACGTGGAGAAGGCAAAATCTACGAACGATAACAAGATACTATTGAAATACTTCGAGTCAACGTTTCTGTCCTTCGCTCATATCAATATAACCTTTAAGGTAAGCTAATGTACTGCATGTGTTCTCGGAGATATTTCATTATGTGGTTATGTAACTATTTTGTGTACCAGAATATCTGATTCTCCGTGGATTTTATGTGCAACAGGGGAACTCCTTTCCCTAAGATAGGTTGCATTATTTCAATATACGCTGAAGCATCTGGGAAGCAGAGTAGAACAGTTTGAGGAAAACTAATAAGAAAGTTATTGTTTTAACGATACGAAGAGGCAAATTGGCAACTCGATCGTGAGAGTGTGACAGCACAAGTACACTTACATGCTATTATTTTGATAATCTGAATTTCACTATTTTTTTTTTTTTTTTACCTCTAAGAAGATTTCATGATTTTTCATTCATTTTTATTGAATACCCCTTTAAGTGACATGTGTAACTCATATAGCGTGAAGCACATATTGAATAATGTATGTTCATGTTGAATAATGATTAATGAAAGTGGATATATAGACGAAAAGACTGATGAATGCCTGCTAATACAAACACACTTGGCTCCGTGGATTTTTCAATCGTGAAGCGTTGCTATGGCTGCCGTCACATCGAAACACGTGATCATGGTGATAACATGCGTAGCGCAGTGTGGCGTTCAGGCTGTGGATCATTAATCCAAACTGTACAAAAACAGGTCTGGCTGTTGAAGATTATTTTCTAATTCTCCTCCTGCTCGCCCGAGACAGACGAGGAGAAGAGGTGGTTTAGCACTGTCAGTAGTACCCCCCGAATGTACATTTACGACAGTTTAAATGTCACACGGCATGGAATAGATCAGGGTCTTAGAAAGGAAAAAAACTCATGAATAATACATGAATATTCACACATATTCAACAGGGTTTGCGTGCGTTTGAGATGTTTTAATTGAAAACTTATTAAATTTTGTTTGCTGATATCTGATGTGCTCATGGATGTCTTGATGCCATTAACAGAAGTGGACAAGAGAAATGAGACTCTACATTTATTTTGTTCTCTCTGAGCACCCGTTGCCACACATTTGTGTTCGTAATTGTTAAAACACACGAAAAGTCCATATTAAGAACACATGACTATTCGGCGGCGTGGAGCATGGGTTCAAAGAAAGAAGGTTGAGTCATATTCTTCCATAAGAGTATCCATGAACATACCATTTTCACAATATATTCACAACTTATCCTCTAAGTGCAAAGTGACGCGTTGAGTACCGAAGTGTGACGTCATTTGAGTACAGTGTCAAGACGGTTCTAACTATGCGGGTAGAACCAAGGATGTTTAAGCACATGGATATCCATCCCTTTGAACTAGGTTTGATTCCGCCACTTAATATTCATGACTAGCAGCTGCTCTCAACAATATAATGCATACGCGATTTCGTCACGTTCACCTGGATTTTATAATAGGTCATACACATTCCTACACATGCATACATTTAAGCTTTCGCTGCTGAACTTTTAGTTTTGTCACTAAATGCTTGTTATGTAGTAAATGAGAACAAGCGAATACGAAGTTTGATCCTTTTTGAGATGAAAATACAAGCTTTGCCGCAAGTGGGCACGTTTTCATGTTACTTGTCTGAAAAGAACATATTTGAAAGTAACGTTAAAAGCAATTTTTTAATGGAATATCATGCGAAACATTGTGAAATTGAGACTTTCATACTGCAACTTGATATCACGTTTAGTGCCTTTTGCCATATTGTAACAATATTCCTCGGTTGAATCTTTATATATATGAATCGTAGGTATTACATGTCTCAACTGCGCATGCATATCGGGTGAGGATATTTCCCAAAATTCTTCTGCGCATCCGATTTTGTTTATGTCTTTGTAAAGTATTCTTATGCGACTAGAAGGAGAGTGCAATGAAACTGCATTAATTAAACAGCTGATGGTACTACACGTACTTAAACATCCTTGATGTGACACGTAGTTATTAGGCGCTCTGAACAGTAACTGTAGGTGGAGGCATTTTTTTGGTGGTAAATTCCCAGCATCATTACTTATTTATATTTTTGAAAGGTCACTCGTCAATCTCGCGTGGCGGTGTTCGTTATCAAAGCGATCATTGTGACTGGGTTACCTGGATTCGCGTAAATTATGATATCAAATGAAGGTACATGTGTAAAGGCTTACAAATCTCCAGCTCCTCTTCTCAGCTTACAGTGGCGTACATATGTGATATAACAGCGAACAGCCACTAAAAGTTATAGAGGAGCGGCGATATGCAAATTCATCCCACATGGAAACTAAAAGTACAATCTGTATGTGTGTGGAGGGGGAGGGGGGGGGGATGCAAGAATATCAAAAGTGTACATTATTTCATATTAACTTTGAACTAAATTTGAATTTTTACATAAAATTTACCAGCACATTGAGAATAACAGGTTTGCGACATTATATAGATTGTTACAAACAAAAAACAATAATGCAAATACATCATGAAAATCATAAAAAAAAAATGATCGGAACATAGTATAAATATAGGGGAAGTCCATAAAACATAACGATGAGTGCAAGGTTACAGGCTCCCAGTTGTAAGAAATGTAATAAATTCTGTTTCGTGAAACTATTAATAAATGACATATTGCCCACCGTTTTAAGCAGCTGTATTTTTTTGTAGGCGCACACAGTTACTAGGCATCGTATCACTTGTGTATCCTAATATACTGTATAGTGTAGTGTACAGTGTAATGTATTTACATTATCCCAATATAATTTATAGTGTTTTTGTTAAAAAAAAAACAAGTGCACTAAGAAACGTCCGTATCAAGCGCCTTATAAATGCGATTATTATTATCATCATTATTATTATTGTTATTATTATTATTATTATTATTATTATTATTATTATTATTATTATCATTATTATTATTATTATTATTATTATTATTATTATTATTATTATTATTATTATTATTATCATTACCATGATTATCATATTGGAGGGATAACAGAAAAAACTTACAGCAAAAAATAGATGTCTTAAACAGTAATTACGTGACGCCAAGAAGAACTGGATTTGAATGGCAAGGATCATGTATCAGGGTAGATCGATCAGGCTACGGTTCCGAACATGCGACCTTTTTCGACCCAGATATTGTATTAGTATTTTTGTCTACGAATGAGCCACAATTATTGATCGAAATTCTCCTTTCCAAACGTAATCACATTTTTTATTACAAAATGTAATTTCCCCGAGAAACTGGGTCTTTTTCGAAACGATTTTCATATCAGGGCCCTGATGCGTAAAACTTACCATTGGTAGTAACTTTGCTTCCAATGGCAACTTCTATGGAAACCATGTTACCATGGTAGTTACCATTGATGAGAGAGTGATCATTAATGGTAAGTTTTATGCAACGGGGCCCTGGAGCCCCACCCAATCGTATCTATGTGATATTTGCTGTAGTTCCCCCAGTGCTATAGCTCCCCCTTCAAAACAGTGTCCTCACCGTGAATATTAGTTAATGAGCGTCAGTGTCGGGGCTTCAATGTGCCCCAGCTCCCATGGTTACTAAGCTGTTCAAGCAAAATCTGCTTTGAATTTGTTAATGTTACACTGTGGTTGCGTTCATGCGACCATCACCAGAATCATGATTCAAAACGCAAACATGAATCACGATAGTGACAGATTAAGCGTTCAGACGCCCTTGATTCGGCCCCGTTCAGAACTTGTCAGAAGATTGCCCTGCCATACGATGTGCTATGTAGGTTGCGTTCATGCGACTTTTTTTCCCCCTAGAATCGTGATTAGAATCATGATTCAAAATGCGTTTCTGCAGAATCACGATTGCGTTCAGAAGAAATTGATTATAAACGTGATTTAAAACGCAAACATGAAACGCGGAAAAAGGGGCGCTTGGAAACGCGTTTTTGCAGAAGCACGTTCGAAAAAGTTCGCTTGAACGCAACCGTGTTTTTAATCATGATTCTATGACGTCATTGTGTCTGCCTTCTTCCTGTGCAAGTCAAGCAGCCCACGTAGAAGTCAGAAAACGCGCGCGTAAAAGCTGACCTATACTTCCTGGATCAAACTGCGCACTGCAACACGCACTGGATCGGCCCGAATCCGAGTAGAAACGTGATTGGAGAAAAGGTCGTCTGGACGCTGATTCTATCGTTATCGTGATTCATGTTTGGATTTTGAATAATGATTAAAATCATTATTCAAATCATGATTCTGGCAACGGTCGCATGAACGCAACCAGAGTAAAGCACGAGGACAACGTGGCACAGTCTAAACACGCCATCCAATAGCCTGTTCACATTTCAAGTTTATCCCATGTTACAACATGGCCCTTTTCAAAACACGTAAGCACATTAATTTCTGAGCACGGTTGTCAGAAAATGATTCCTGTTCAACAGATCAGCAGAAATATAGCGCTTCTTTATACCATGCTTCAGCTCTGGTCTAGTTGGTATTATTAGAAAACGACCCCTACATGTGATGCTTTTCTTCAGTTTTAAGAAGATGCGTCCCGTCATTGTCACTAGTGATGATACACATGTACTGTTCATATCATTGTCCAGGTTAGTCTCCTAACATACCTTCTGGCTTTATCTCGCCCTTCAAAATGTCTCTACAGGATCCCGACAAGCACGGCAAGAGCCTGGAGGATTGCGGCTTGATGCAAGACTACATTGGCGCCGTCTATGAGTGTCTGCTTGAGACGACGCTAGAGATCCAGAAGATAACACTCAAAGGAATCATCAATAGTCTTCTCAAGGATCTCAAGAAGTAAGCCATCCATCCGAAAGGGCAGGTCAAGTTGGGACGATCGATTTTGCGCTGTAAAACTTCGCTGCGAATTTTGTGTTCAGGGCCCTGTTGCATAAAACTTACCATTGATGGTAACTTTGCTACCAACAGCAATTTATACAGAAATCTTAAATTTGATTGGCTGTTGAGCGATGTTACTATGGCGGTTACCATTGATGACAGAGTTACCATAAAAAGTAAGTTTTATGCAACAGGGCCCAGATTGGAGCAAAATGTCGCGGTCAGTATGCAAATGAGCTTCTTGGTCTCACTGCATGTAAACAAAAACAAAGACATTCTTAGACAATCGACATTCTTACAATAAGATGTGACGCTATCACAGATGACGTGAATGAAATAATGAATAATCCATCCTCACGAAAGCATACATCCGTAGGGTTGAAAGTACATAAACGACACGACTGTTGTATATAAGTTGTGTCTCACTAATCTATAAATAATACTACATTCACCTCATCTTTGTTTGCTATACAGACCACGTGATAAGAACGATCTGAGGGCGTACTTGGTCCTAATACAGGTAAGATTTCTAAAATCATTACTTTTTTTTACAACGTGTACCGCATCAGTTTGAGGCCTTATGACGTCTAATGTTATGCAATACATTCTGAACATCATTGCTTACCTGCCTAGTTCGAGTAGCATTCTCGATCCACGATGGCTCTCTATTCAAAACGGTCTTGCAATTTTTGTTGATAGGGTCCTATAAAGCCGCCAAATACAGACAGGAGTAGCCAAAATCAGCAACGAAGCTGCCAAGAGCAGCAGAAGAAACTAGTAGACACCGAAGACACGCGGTAGACCTCCATATGACTTTAGAAGTGGTTGAAGTTAGCAATTTTGAAGAATTTCGTGTAAAACCGTAAAATCTCTAGAAATTCTTTTAGGTACTGAGTCAATGCACAGGACAAGCATATAAAGAGTTGAGTCTTGCACAGGTCAACCGTGTGTCTTCGGTGTCTTCTGCTGATATTGGCAGCTTCTTTGCTAAGTTTGGCTATTCTTGGCTGGTCTTAAATATCGTTGCTCTTGGCTGCCTCTGGGCTGCTCTTGGCGGCTTTCAGTAGGACCGGCCAAAAGGCCGCCAAGAAATGGTACGGTTTTACACGAAATTCTTCTGAGCAGCCATCTTAACAGTCCTGTCAATACCAAGATGGTGGATTCTGCTGCTCTTGTCAGCGTCTTGCCTGATTGTGACTATTTTAAGCTGCTCTTAAATAATGTCGCTCTTGGCTGGTCTTTGCGGCTTAAAGTAGGACCAATGTTATCATGCTGTTGTTAGCCTTCCCCATGTCTTGTCTTAGTACATGAAGCTATGTCACATCTACATGCTTTGGTATCCAGTGAGCATTATACACATGATATTTTTGTAATTAAGAGGTCAACATCTAAGAGAGAAAAAGGTCGTTAACATTTTCCATGGTTCCATTCCAGAATGCTATCTTGAAAATGCATAAGACCGTTATCTTCATATTCATTTTCATATCATTCATTACAGTTGATCAGGGAACACGTGTTAATGCTATTACCTCTTATTTACTCCGTGGCTGTGATAAAGTACAAATCGTCGAGACTCTCTGGGCTTTGGGTATTGATCTATTTATTTTCATCTGTATTCATTAACTAGTTTATATTATCAAAGGTGGGCAATAAAATTTAACATGATCAATTCTTCCTGGGGGTCTTTTAAATCACGGGATTTATTTTGACAGGGCCGCAAAGCGACAGCAGTCACCAGACAGGCTGCTTGATTCAGTTGATTGTAACCGTCAGTAACAAAGAGAAATTCCGTTCAGTATTTCTTGGATACTACTGATGACTCCCCTGTGCACTTGAATAAATAACAGTTCTTTAAAACCATTTCCTGCGCCAGAATGAACCAGTAACTAAAGTAAGGTCGAGGAATTAACTCAAATTCTAATAATGGACTGCTAGCTTCATTGTCAGTTAATTGGCGACGGGGCCATGCATAGTTGTTTTCATGTATATGGGGCGATATCTCGCTTTGCATTGAAAAACAACAACAACCATGACTTCATGAAGAATTGGGGCATGGCTCATAATATTGAGATGCGAAGGTCACGTGGTACAGTCACGTGACATCAATATATCACTCAATAATTTGATGGACTTCTCTGCAAATTGTATTATTTTCCCTCAGGCACGAGACAATGCGGATGAAAACGGGGCACTTGCCAATATATCGATGACATGCGCGACAGAGCGAGATCACTTGTTGATGAACGGTTGCCTAGCAACAATGCTATTTTTTTAGGAAGTCGCTGTTCGGCACGGAATAGCTTTATCATACATATGTAGATTCAGTGGTGACAATGTTTATTTTAAGGGGGTAGGATAGATAACGTATATATGTGTGTGTGTGTGTGGGGGGGGGGGGTGTATGTATGTATGTATGTGGGTATGTATGTATAAATATTGATCCAATGCATATGCCAGGTATGAAGGGAATCGTACGTTTGTATATGATTAGTCTCGGTGTATAGAGGTGAAAATGTATCTTTTAATGGGTAGGGTGAATAAAAAAGAAGGAGATGGAAGGAGAGAAGAAGGATAAGATAAAGATGAGAAAGAAGATGAGGAGAAGAAGAAATGGAGAAGAAGGTAGAGGAAGAGAAATGCTTACTAAGACCAAGAAGAACAAGACAAGACAGAAGCAAAAGAATAAGGATACAGGAAGAATACAGGTAATGTTAGTGAGGGTATCATATTTCTAGGGAGCTGTGGAGAACTTCTAATCCCCCTCCCCCCTCAACATAAATAGACTCGTAACTAACCGGGCGAGATGTTGCCTTGACGTCCCATCAATTAGCCTTGCAGTTCAATTTGATCAAAGCGTGGTGATAGACTTGCAACAAAACACTGTTCTATTTAAGATAAAGGTTAGTTCTGATATAATTCCGTAAATAAGAAACCCATTTGATATCATCAGTTTATTCATTTTGTTTGCATTATGCACTAAATGACACCGACTGGTTTCAGTTTGACAGACATGAATATTGCAGCACGGTATTCAGATAATTTCCCAAATGGCAATCAGGCTATCGGGAGATGCACGTTATTGTTAGGAGGAGGAGGATGAAGATATTACAATAGAGAAGGAGGCAGACAGAGAGATAGATGGGGAAGTTATATAGATAAACATTCATTTTTTTTGTGTGTGTGTGTGTGAGAGAGAGAGAGAGAGAGAGAGAGAGAGAGAGAGAGAGAGAGAGAGAGGGAGGGAGGGAATGAGGGAGAGAGAGAGAGAGAGGGGGGGGAGAGAGAGAGAGAGAGAGAGAGAGAGAGAGAGAGAGAAGGGGGTAGGGGGAGAGAGAGAGAGAGAGAGAGTGGGGGGGGGGGAATGGGATGATGTGGTGGTGGTGATAGGTTGAGCAGTTGAGGGGAGTAGAATAGATAGAGGGACAGACCGAGGATGCGAGAGATTGCAAGGATAAAATAGTTTCTTTATTATTCCATTAATGTAAGTAATATTAAATCTTAAATTATGACTATGGAGTAATATGGAGTAACAAAAAGGGACATAAGAGCAACCCTTGTTTGTCTGACCTAGGGCGTTGCGCGGGTTTATATATAAATAGTATTATTTCTCTTCCTTCTCAGAATCCTCAGTTCAACAAGACTTCGACGTTCGTTATCTTCGCCCATCTCCTGCGACAGCTCTCCACCCTCGCAGACAACGACCACCATTACATGGTGCACTGGTTCAAGGGGTAAGAAATTATGCCACCCAGCCATAAACAGTCGCATTAAAACTTTGAATGCTAGATAAACCCTTATGAAACATGTGGAAAAAACACTGTGCTGCCATACTGTGAACACATAGTTGCCACACTGTGACAACACCGTGAACACACAGTTTCCACACTGTGACAACGCTGTGAATACATAGTTTACTATGTGAACACACTGTGATTGTTCCATAAGGGAAATCCTGCTCTATGTGATTTGCGTGTATTACTCGTGGAAAAAGTCCCATGCGGCACACAAAGACTTAACACTTTGACTGCTCTAACAATCTTGCATGCCACATCTGATTCACATTCTTGTTGACAGTTTATTGAATTTGTCATCCATTCTCATAATCATTTGCTTTCCATCTCGTTTACCTGTGCATCCCCATACATCTTCCGATGTGTTCACCTCAGTAGTTCTTTATGTCTTTTTGTTATTTTGTCGCTTTTTCTTTTGAAATTCATTATATTCTTGATCATAACATTTTCTGGACCCCTCTGTTGACCAGCTCTGACACGACAGATGAGCAGAGTTGTCCAAACTTACATGATTACTTACCGATTTCAGTCGAAAAAAGAATGACATTAAAGACGGAGTAGCTTATTTGCAAAAGTCATGAAACTCAGAAATTCGATAACGGGTACGAAATTTCAGAGTCGTACATTTACGAACCTTTTCAGGAGAAGTGAAAAACTATCCTTTTTAGATGTTAAAAGCCCTGTTCAGTAGCGACCATACATCGTGTTTCCCCTGCCAGTGCGCGATGCGTCGGACAACGGGCATTGCTCACATTGAACGCATGCACTCGAGACCTTAAGAACCAAGAGGTTTTAGACGACCCGTGTACATAATCTCGAAATCTGGCGATCGCTATAATTCCAGTTACCCGCAAAAGTTCGACCCTGGTTTAAACGAATTTAATACAGCGTGCCTTAAAAAGCAGAGTGATCATTGAACACCAACCAGCACCAATTGGCATAAATGTTTATAGATACCAGCAGTTTTGTTTGTTAACCCACCTGTTGTGAAATCGATCGTTAAAATGAATTTGGCTACAAATAAGTATTCTTAGACTACAAGCTGTATTATCTCAAATTGACATATTGAAACGCGAGGCATATCGTACCATTGGACATTTATGGCGCATCATTTCTGTACTGTCTCACCCCCTGTATTGCACGTTGCATTTTATTCTCATTAAATATCTTAATATTGTGGTCAATTTGCTCCACAGGGAATGTAAATGCTGTGCTAACATGCTTCCTATACAATCCTTTAAATTACATGTCACGTCTAGTATCGCACTTAATCCCAATGTTAATTTAAAGCAACAAAAACAATGGAAATAAATATTTGTGGCCAAATTAATTATGATTCATTAGTCTGACAGTTAATGTGTTAACGACAAAACAAATACGTGGGGCATTTAATCGAAATTCATCGCTTTAAACCGTTTTTCATTTTGCCCCTTGTTTCCATTTTCCTGCACTACAATGCAATATAATGTGATAGTTCATCATATGTTTTCTTTTTTATTTCGATTAGTCACTTGTTGCAATGCTACCTGCAGGGATGTGGTTGTGTGTTCTCATCTTATGTGGACAATATAAACGAGGTCTATTGTTATTGAGGGGGCGTACGCAATAAAGCAATGGAGCTATAGCAACGTAAACACGCGGTGTCTAATGAGCGAGCATATTATACTTAAATTGTTCGCCCAAACATAACACGTTAATGGTGGACGGGTGCAAGGACGCAGAAGGGTGGATTTTGTCTGTGGAGAGAGAGAGAGAGAGAGAGAGAGAGAGAGAGAGAGAGAGAGAGAGAGAGAGAGGGGGGGGGGGCGTGAGGGAGAGATATGTAAGCAGAAAGAAGATATGGGGAGATGGAGAGGGAAAGGGGTGGAGAGAAATAAACGAGAGAGGGGGTACAGAGATAAATAGATGGAGCAAGATTTAGAGAGATAGAGGTGAAATGAGAAAGAGAGAGAGAGAGAGAGAGAGAGAGAGAGAGAGAGAGAGAGAGAAAGAGAGAGAGATAGGAGTGACACGGGGAATGACATTGCTATATCAGACGATACTTGAGGATAATCATATTACCTGAATACCAGAACGAAACACAATTTTGCCTACTTTTTTTTTATATAGAATATATAATGTATATGATCTTATGATGTAAATGTACAGTTCATTACTTCACATGTTCCCATGAAGGAAATTGTGACTGACGTAAATCGTGATATCTCGAGGAATGCGACTTGTAATGGTCGTACTTAAAGGGGAAGTTCACCCTGAAATTATTTTGGTTTCAATAATACATGACGCTCTACAACCAAAATGTCCAAGTTGGTGCTCATTTATGGACGTATTCAATGGGTAGACCTCTCTCCGCGCACGTACTTCAGTCACCCCGGCTCACAAACTCACTCGGCCGAAAAAAAAAATGGTTTCAATATTCTGTGTGGGCCCTCATCGTTGAAGTAGATACAGGACTATGGATTTGCATAATCGAAAAGGGTTCAGATCGATGGTGGATCCCGGTGGTGGATTAAGTCGATGCATGCGTTGACAACATGAAAACTGTGTTTTGATTGCCTCACTTTGAAATTAAGTAGCTTTATTTAACAAACATAACGTGATGAAATCCCGTGTCTGATTCGAGCGTGTACAAAACAAGCATTATTGTGTGTTCTAAATTCACTAGGAATTGTACCGAAGTGTGGCGCTACTCGTGGTCCGTGTTCAGGGGTTCGTAACTGCTGCTCTATGGTACTTTATGTATCACTCGTGCACTAAATGCATTAATGACGCACACATATTTAAGAATCCAGTTAAAGACCAGAATCCTGTAAACCAATGAATGTACCGACACCACATCGGTAATTTATTAACCTTCTCCCTTTCAGATTGCCGAACGCGGTGTTCAAGTTGATCGTGGAGCGGCTGCAGCATTTCACGTCCGTCCGCCTCTTCCCGCCCAAGGCCAACGAGCTCCCGCCAGTAGCCAAGTGCTCCTGGTGGATTCCTAGCGCCACCAAGGTCCTGGCGCTCCTTAGTGAGTATCCATGAAGACGTATGATTGGGCTTCACGCTCGGCGTGAGAACGAAGCTCAAATCTCTCTCTCTCTCTCTTTCTTCTCCTTCTTTTTCTCTTTCTCCTCCTTTTTCTCCTTCTTCTTCTTTCTCTTCCTCTTCTTCTGTTCCTCCTTCTCCTCCTTTTCTCCTTCTTTTTCTTTCTCTTCTTCTTCTTCTTCTTTTTCTCTCCTCCTCCTCCTTCTTCTTCTTGTTCTTCTTCTTGTTCTTCTTCTTGTTCTTGTTCTTCTTGTTCTTCTTCTGCTTCTTCTCTTCTTCTTCTTCTTCTTTTTCTTTTTCTTCTTCTTCTTCTTCTTCTTCTTCTTCTTCTTCTTCTTCTTCTTCTTCTTCTTCTTCTTCTTCTTCTTCTTCTTCTTCTTCTTCTTCTTCTTCTTCTTCTTCTTCTTCTTCTTCTTCTTCTTCTTCTTCTTCTTCATCTTCTATCATTACATATATACTTGTGGTTCAATTCCTCTGACCCCCTTATGACTTATGGCGCTTATGGCGCCTTATGGCGCTTATGAAGGTTATAAGCATTGCCACCAATATATCACCGTCATCAGCATCATCCCCATTACTCTTATCAAGGCCACAATAATTTTGTCAGTTTTATTTTCCATTTGACTAATATCCTAACTACGTCATTATCATAAATACCAATGTTAGCATTGATATTAAATGATAGTATTATGATGTTTAACATCATCATCATCATCTTCGTCATCTTCGTTGCCATCGTAATCCTCATTTTTACCACATTGTTTTTACTCCCGTGATTGCAGACGCATCCAACTCAATGTGCAAACCGCTCAAGATCCCGTATACGTGTTTCTATAACAACACGCTCGACAACATCGACCTGATGAAGGAGTACTATGCCTGGCAGAACCCGTCTGGCAATCAACACACGTAAGAGAGTGGCGCCCTCATTGTTTGGCCCATATGGACCCCATTGCATAAAGCTTACCATCAATGGTAACTTCCATGGTAAAATAGCTTGACAGCGAATCAAATTGAAGGTTTCCATAGAAGTTTCCATTCACAACAATGTCACCATCAATGCCAAAGACAATGACAATCAGTCTCATGCAACAGGGCCCTGCACGGTTTTGCCTTTCTAACAACGATAATAGCAATGATAATGACAATTTAGAACGACATGAACGGAAGTGATTATCATAACAAGTTTTAAACACGCATTGAATGATTAAGTTCACATTAAGACAAGAATAGTATAATTACTGTATTTCAGAAGAGAACAACGCTCTAACTCGTTGTGTCCCACACGTGCCTTTTACGCATTTAATCCACGCAAAAATCTCATAATGCAGCAGTTTATCTGGTGCATAAAGGGTTAAAAGACCAATGAATACGAAGATGAGTAAGATACGTTCCTACCGAAACGGTTTGTTCGTTCTATTTGCCGACCGAAGTGTGACGTCACTTACAATTTCACGCGGCGGCGGCAGAGTAAGTGAATGGATTTATTCAGCAACGGCTATACACCACGCCGGCGGGGATGATGTCACTCTGGCAAGTCTTGAATATTATATTACCATGATATCTACAATAGTAAAAATCTCTCTCTATATATATTTATATATATAAAGGGCTTAATGAATACTGGGTAATAAAGGCGACAAGAATATATGGAAAATCAAATAAGATAAACAATTAATGCTGACGAGGGAACGCTGTCTACCTATGAACAAAAAACAATATATTTTTTAAGCAACTGCCTAACACACTAGTAAATGCATAAATACATACGCATAATGACCACAGTAAGCAATGAGTTCAAGTGATTTCCACAGTCGTGAAAATGATGTAATTCTTATTTTGCTGTCACAGGTTTACATTTTGCCAGTATCCATTCGTGTTGAGTCTGCAAGCCAAGCGAACTATTATGCAGAAGGACTCGGAGCAACAGATGATCATGACAGCACGGGTAAGAAGCTCCCCCCGGGTGTATCGCGTAGACAGGGCGGTATCGAAGGGGTGGGTGGGGTTGTCTGAGGAGTAGTTGTTATGGGGGAAGTCATCCTTGGGGTGATATCGGGGGAGGGGGGGGGGGGTATCGTACAGAATGATATCAAGGCAGAGATGGGGGGGGGCAGCTGCTCTGATGGCCCTATATAATATGAACATAACTGTCTCATCTCATATCTCATTCTAAATTCCATCTGTCTAATCATGAATGTGCGAATGCATTTAACCTTTGATTTCACAAGGAACTTGGGTTAACTTTACGATGTTCTAGTTGAATACAAAACCCCGTGTAGGTTGATTTTCACCTTTCTTCAGGGGCAGCCATATAAAGTCTTCCATTGGTCCCCAATGGCGAAGGAAAAATCAATCACGTCCTGTAAGAAAAACACTCTAAGGAATCCCTGTTTGTGCTTTAAGTTTAAATATAGATTACTTATATTTCTTGTGTTACAACCAAATTTTTAAAAGTTAAACTTACAATTAATGTAAACGTGGTTTGTCTCGATCTACCCTTTTGCAGAGAACGTTAGTCGCCAAAGTCCAGCAGCGTGAGATGCCGAATATGAACATGCTCTTCCTGAACCTCAAAGTGCGACGGTCGCATCTCGTATCAGACTCACTACACGAGGTAAGGCGCGTTCATACTCGGCGTTCACTGAACTTGTATCGTGAGATTAAATAGTAATATTGAATGTAGACACGTCTTATAGTGCTTATAAAGTGTTACGATAGATCGTAATTAATCACAAGTCCAATTTTATCTGTACAATGTTTTAATTGTTATCAATCTTTTTTTTATTGCAGTGTTCAAATTTTCTAAATTCTTAAATATCTCGAAAGTTTATGTATTGCATTATTATTCCATGGACCTATCAATTTGCATTATAACTTACAACGGTCTAATGTATACTAAAAACGATGCGTGATGATTAAAGATAGACTGGTGTTTTGGTCTTTGTGCGCCAAAGTCGCCTTTCAGCACCAGTAATACATACAAACCATATGGCAAGGCAGGACATGCAGAGAGTTAATACGGATGCTGTGCTGACAGGTCACATAGTTATGTACCTTGTATACTGGTTCTGAGCTCAGGTTTTTAATCATGTTGATATTGTATGATTTCTTGTAAGCTTGAGAAATGTTGACTAAAACAGCAAATAGTAGGCATTGAATGTAAGACTATTTTGACGTACATGTATTTGATATTTTTATATCTTATCTTATATATTTGATATCTTATTCGGCACTTTATAATGCTTATGCAACTTAAACGTTTATACGATGAGAAATAAAATTCGACAGTATTCTTTCACATTAATAAATACATAATCAGCTTGGGCATTTTCAGTTTGCAATAATCATTTCACTACGAGTCACCAGTGGATTATAACACGCGTTGATACAAATTTATCTTCGTCCCTCAATACATCAAATTTATCGTCAGTCTATGAGAGCTTGAGCCATGCCAGTCACACACAACATGCATAACATCATACCGGTGTGCTGTTATTGGACACGTTAATAATGCAACTTCATGCAAAATGAGGCAAGTCTCGATGTAAATCCACTGATGTTGTAACTGATGGTTAGGTTCAAAATTAAAGTTAATGTCATTTTGATCCGATAGGGCATTTTAGAGAGATTAGTTTGGAGCAATGCAGTTATTAATCGAGCATCCGAGGGAACATGATTGGAGGTAATGGAGTATGCACGACGCGGAAGCACTGTAACTGAGAGCTTGACAACCATTATAAACACAATATAAGTAGTGATATTGATGCAGTATAGTGGGGATAGGGTCCGTAGAGAGAAAGAGAGAGAGAGAGAGAGAGAGAGAGAGAGAGAGAGAGAGAGAGAGAGAGGAAGGAGAAGAGGAAGAGGGGGGGGGGGGGAGGAGGGGGAGAGGGGGTAGAGGGGGGTAGCGGGGGAAGAGGGAAGGGGAGGATGACAGGGTGAGAGAGAGGGAGGGGAGAAAGAGGGGATGGCGTGTAGAGATGGGGAGGAGAGAGAAAGAGAAAACGATTGGGGAAGGTATAAAGAGTTTAGGGAGACGTGCAGTGGGCAAAACAGTGAGACAAGGAGAATAGTGAAAGAAAACTTGAGAGAGATGGGTGGGGTGGGAGGGGGGGGGGGGTAGTCGGAGGGAGGAAAATGAGAGAAAGAAGAAGAAAAGGGAGGAATTAAATTGTTACCATGAGTCTATCCTTAACGGATATTGCATTTTACCTCCAGTGAGGAAGGTTAGTTATTCCTTTTTTTTTTTACTACTTACCCCTGATATGGAGTCTGTCTATTTATCCATTTCCTCTCTCTCTCTCTCTCTCTCTCTCTCTCTCTCTCTCTCTCTCTCTCTCTCTCTCTCCATCCCTTCATTCTGTCCTTACTCTCTCTCTCCCCCCCCCCTCTCTCTCTCTCTCTCTCTCTCTCTCTCTCTCTCTCTCTCTCTCTCTCTCTCTTCAGCTACTGACTCTCCCACCTCACATCAATAACTTAAAAAAACAATCTTACAACACATGCGATGAATATTTTTGCATATCTGACGCAGATTGCGAACAAGAAGCACGACTTGAAGAAGAAGCTGCGAGTGGTGTTCGCCGGGGAGCCTGGGCTAGACATGGGCGGGCTGACCAAGGAGTGGTTTCTGCTTCTCCTGAGGAAGATCTTCAGAGAGGAATACGGTGAGCGAAGCTTTCAAGGGACAGTCCACCCTGAAGTTCAGTTGATTTTAATGAAACAAAAAACATGACTGAAACATATTACTGAAGATTGTACGTCAACGATAAGAACGATAAGAAAGTTATGATTGTTTTAATGTTGATTTTGTGACGTCACCTCCGAGATGCTCTCCCATCATGTCGTGTACTGATTTTTTTTTAATGACCAACTGTTCAAAGGATATGCATTCATTTATCTGTACATTTTAATATAATTAGACACAAGTGTTTACACACAAACTACTTTGAAAACGATGTATCCCTTCATCAAAACAGAAAAATCGCAAGGAATGGAATCATACAGCACACAACAGATGGGAGAGAATCTCGCACGTGACGTCTCAAAATGAACTGTTTTATAGGTCATAATTATATTTCTTATCCTTTGACGGATTGTCGTCAAACCTTCACTGATATGTTTATTTTATGTATCTATACTTTTCTTGAAAACAACTTAACATCATGGTGGACTTTCCCTTTAATCATGTACGCTGCCCATCAGTACCAGTAACACGCATTAACTTGTCCGATAACGTTAAGTGTAAGTCAGCGCAAAAAAGACTTCATAACTTCAGTTTGGGGAAACGCCCACACATGCCACGCCTTCTTTTGTGTTCGGACCAAATATTAGCGACAGGGAGGGGGGGGGGGGGGGGGGCGGGGAGGTGTCCAAAATACCCGTTACGAAATCTGCTCTTCTTTCAATTCATCCCCTGGAGTCTCCCTTGTAAGATTCCAGAAACATATGGTCCAATAAGCAAATATTATCTACATTTTTTATCTTAACACTAACAAATATTTGGAAGATGATTGCAGTAGTTAAAGAATTGAGCTGTTATAAACATAATAATGCATAATGTAAATACAGAGAATTTGTAGATATATCTCGATAGCTTCGAAACAAAGGCATGGAAGGCTTCGATCGGAAAATTTGATCGGAAACTCATCGAGCTCGACAAAATGAAGAGTTAAAGTCAACATGCAAGTTTTTCCTGACACTCCAAACACTCCAACAGAATATGAAATGTTTTTCTATTTTCCTCTCTCCATCCCTCCCCAGGCATGTTCACGTACTTCAAGAAAACTCACTGTTTCTGGTTCAACCCAGCTAGCATGGACTGCAACCAGGAGTTCAACCTTGTTGGAGTCGTATCCTTTCTAGTTTCTTGTAACTGCTATTGTCCAAATTAGGCCAATACTTAACTTGTCGACACAATAAATTAACATCATTCCTGCATCACTGTATATATACTGACATAATATAACATGACGTGAGTATAATGACGTTATACCGTGGCTGAACACGTATTTTCATAAATTGGAGCATTTGGGGAGTGCACGATATGACGCAACCGGACGCAACCGGACGCAACCGGACGCAACCCCGTGCAATCAGATATGACACGCCAGAAATGACGACGTGACCTGAAGTAACGTAACCATACCTCCCTTGTCTCTAATCTTAATAGCTCAGGTTTCAATACCGAAAACAACGGCTTCGTTTAGTATTGTGTAAGTGCAGTGGAAAAGGACATACCATACTTTTCTTACACCCCGTTCCTTTTTCATCAATCGTAGATTCTTTTACCGCAACCGCCATCTATAGATGATGGGTCTAGTCGTGTACTTATTTAAACCAAATCTTAGAATCTTTAACCGCACCCGCCTTCTATAGTTGATGGGTCTAGCCGTCTACAACAGCATCATCTTGGACATCCGGTTCCCGGCCATCACCTACAAGAAGCTGCTGAGCCCTGCCGTGGTACCCTACAACAAGCCGCAGGCAGCCGTGGGGCGCTGCAGCGTCACTCTCGAGGACCTCGAACAAATCAACCCGGTTAGCTCCTTAATCAGTATCATGATGAGGTTGGGGAGCAGGAGGAGGAGGGGAAGAAGAAGAAGGGAGGGGAAGGTGACGAGGGAGAGGGGTGAAGATTAGGAGGAGGAGGAGGAGCAGGAGGAGCAGGGGAAGAAGAAGGGATAGGAAGGTGTCGAAGAGGAGGGAGAAGATTAGGGGGAGAAGGAGGAAGAAGGAGGAGGAGGAGGAGGAGGAAGAAGAAGAAGAAGAAGAAGAAGAAGAAGAAGAAGAAGAAGAAGAAGAAGAAGAAGAAGAAGAAGAAGAAGAAGAAGAAGAAGAAGAAGAAGAAGAAGAAGAAGAAGAAGAAGAAGAAGAAGAAGGAGGAGGAGGAGGAGGAGGAGGAGGAGGAAGAGGGGGAGGAGAAGGAGAAGGAGGAGACGGAGGAGGAGGAGGAGGAGGAGGAGGAGGAGGAGGAGGAGGAGAAGGACAAGGAGAAGAGAAGGATTAGAATGGAGGGAGGGGAAGTGGAAAAGGAGACTTATGATGATGATGATGATAGAGGATGATGAGGTAGAATAGAGGAGGGGAAAAAAGAGAAATTATAAGGATGATGAGCAAGATGAAGGGAAGGTCGAAGAGGAAGGATAGAAATGATAATGAGTGTGGGCATGAGGAGGATAATTTTGATGTGGAGGATGACGATACGAATTTGAATTGTGTTTCTGGCGAGAGTGAGTAGGGGGAGTGGAGATTTCTCTGGGAAGTAATAGAGAGAGGGAGAGAAAGGATTGGGAAGGAAGAAAGATGGAAGAAACAAACAAAAGAAAACGTTATCACTGGTTATGAAAATAAAATTATTACTTGTAACATGTAACTTAGGCTAGAAATGTCACAAATAATCGTGTTTGCTTGTCGTTAAGGATCTCGTCCACGGATTGAAGGAGCTACTGACGTACGATGGCGATGTCGAGGATGATCTCTGTACGACATTTCAGGTGAGCAGCTGGGTTGGTGAATAGTCATCTGTTCGAGCAAACACACCCTCCAGCCAATCTGTTTGACGAAAACGTACCTCATCATACATGTCATATTTGGGGAAACAGAATATCTGCTGGTACAGTGGGGATATTCACCTAATGAGTGACCGAACCAGTTGAACTTTGAACGATATTTTTTCTCAGAGTAAAGAAAATAAATATTGAGTCTTTATGTACAGCAGTTTCTGGCAAAGTTAAAGACTTATGAAGTGCAACGTCTCTTTTACGTTTTGAGCTTATCAAAAGAATATTAAAACAACATAGCGGAACAGCTTAACACATTCATCCACCCGCGTATGTGCGATGTTGAATATTTTCCTGCGCATGTTGATGTAATCTGATATTGCATATCAACGAGGTATAACTCCCTATTTCCATGTCTCCCCCCCCCCCTCCCACCCCACAGTGTTCCATACCGGTCTACGGCACGGTCATGACCTATGATCTCAAGCCGAACGGTGCAAACATTCCCGTTACCAACGCCAACAGGAAAGGTAATTAAATGTAAAGATAGATAGATAAATAGATAGACAGATAGATAGATAGATAGATAGGAAGATAGATAGATAGATAGATAGATAGATAGATAGATGCAAACATACTATACATGCATTCATACATTAATACATATATCTATACATTCATACATCCGTAAATGAAGAGAAATGAATGATTAAATGAATATACCCTTACTTAGCAAACTATCATCACTATAACCATGAGAACTAAATGGAACAATAACATGACTTTTGGTCAGTTATAATTAATTGTATATTTTCCATTCTTCATTCATGTTTAAAATAAATTTGAATATTTTTTTCGAAAAAATTATTCATCTTTTTAATTAATGGGTGAGGAATGAAAAATATAACTTAAAACCGGGCATCAAACCTGCAGTGTACTGCTTATCGGGGAGCGACTTCAACCCTCTCGAAATCATGGGCAAACACTCGTGTGTAAATAAATCACAGGGCTTTTCAGTGCTTGGTACTGGAACGGTTAACCCTACGGCCATTTATTAACCGTCTCTCTGCAGAGTATGTGGACCTGTACGTCAACTTCCTCCTCAACAATTCCATCTACGAGCAGTTTGCGGCCTTCTATCACGGCTTCCACAGCGTGTGCGCCTCCAACGCCCTCATCATGCTGCGACCCGAGGAGGTCGAGATGCTGGTGTGTGGTTCGCCCAACCTCGACTACGACGAGCTCGAGAAGGTCACGCTCTATGACGGCTACGACAAGGACAGCGCCACCATCAAGTATGCCCCGCCAACTTTCTTTTAGAATAGTTTAAGTCATCGACGGGTTTAAGAATAATCTTTCTAATTTCTTTTTTTCTTTTCTCTGTACAACTACTTTGTGACTAGTCACAACTCTCCTCACCACCCTCTTCTTCTACTTCCATTTCATCCTATTCATTTTCGGTTTAAAAATACAAATCATCTTTCCTCTTTTTACTCTTTCGTTTCCTTTCTTCATCTTTCTTCACCCCATATCAATTATTGGATCAATTATTTTCCGAAAGAATACAACCACATGGTTCGACCGAAAGTGTTACTGTTTTCTAAATAGTATTTTACTCGTACATTCTCACCATAAAAACATTTAAAGAACATTTAATCTGTAATTAATCGTTAAGTACGCATAATGTCAGTTTCGAATACATCAAAATGTTATTTCAAACTTCTTTCCCTTAGGCGTATGTTGCAGCGGTAAACCACGTTCGTTTGAACATATAAACTTACCTTTAAGACCACCCTGAAGTGAGGTTGGTTTTAAAAACGTTAAACACACATATTCGTGTAGGTTTGACGAAAATCCGTCAAAGGATAAGAAATTCATGATCTCTAAAAATTTTGATTTTGTGACCTCACGTGCGAGATGCTCTCCCATATGTAATTGTGTACAATTGTTTGTGAAAATGTAAATTTTCTCAAAAGGATATATATATATATACCATTACTTGTGCATTTGATACATCATTAGACACGTGCTTCTGAATAGGATTTATTCTTTCATAAAAAAAAACACAGAAAAAGGGAAATTTATGGGGGAAATAGTACACAACATACTATAGGAGAGCACATCGCACATGACGTCCCAAAATCAACAACTAAAACAAAATCATAACTTCCTTACCCTTTGACAGATTTTCATCAAACCATCAATAATATGTTGAAATCATGTTTGCTGCTTTTGTTAAAATCAACTTAACTTCAGGGTGGACTTCCACTTGAATGAACTAATTGTTGTTCCTGCTGCCTGTCTGTCTTGTAGGTACTTCTGGGAGGTCGCTAAGGGATTCCCGTTGCCACTCCAGAAGAAGCTGCTGCTCTTCGCTACGGGCAGTGACCGCATCCCGATCGGAGGAATGGGCGAGATGTCCTTCAAGATCATCAGAGTAGACACCTCCTCAAACATGTCAGTTTACAAACTATTTAATCTTCTGCTCACCCCCCCCCCCCTCTGTTCCTTCTGGACCATGCTACATATAGGTTTTCAATTATTGTAACTTGTCATCAATGGTAACTACCATGGCAACAGGTGCAATAATGAGAGCTCATTGGCTGTTGCCATGGTAGTTAGCATTGGTGGTAAGTTACAATAATTGAAAACATATATGCAACATGGCCCTGATCATTGTTTTCATATCCGTCCCCTCCTCCACATCCGCCATATTATCATGATCATTATCCTCTTGTCTTTTTCTCCTTGTTCTCCCTCATCTTTGTTCGAATTATGGTTTCCTTTTTCTCATTTGTTTACTTTTAGTTTTTTATCGGCATTTCCTCTTTTCTGTGATTTAATCTCCTTCTCTTTCATCTTTATATTTTCCTTCTTTCTTTAGTTTCTCCTAATTTACATTTTAGTTCTCCCACTTCTTTTCCTTCTCTATTTCTTTGTTTGATTATTTTCCCAAATCATTTCATCATTTATTTCTTTTGTTTATATTCATATGTTTCATTGATTTTCATGATTCATACAAAACAAAATAGAAGCATTTACAGTACAAATATGTAAAGAAAAAACAACAACAAATAATCATGATAGAAAAAATAGAATTGAGAATTGAATTTAAAAAAAGGAAGCAATATATCTAGTTCTTGATCTTGTGCTTTATCTTTTCATCTTTTCTTGTATTTGGGTTCATCTTCTTCTTCTCTCTTCTCGAAAGACCACTAAACCACCGACCAACTATTACATGTACTAAGTATGGTAGACAAAGTCTTCACAAATGTTTCATTAAATTAGATAGAATAAAAGCCGTGTGCCATGTGTCATTGACCCAAGGAGTGTCAAACAAATCCTGCTTTATATGGAATATATCAATGGTACAAGGTTTATTAACGCCGACGTGAACTTGGTTCGTTTCCCCCCGGAAGTTCCGGCCTAAATTGTTGTTTTTGTTGTTGCCTAACTGGTTTAGTGGTTGCCGTTGTGCTAAACAGTTTCAACCCGTTGCTTGTTTCATATTAACAGGCTGCCGATGTCGCACACGTGTTTCAACCAGCTGATCCTTCCGCCGTACAAGAGCAAGCGACAGCTGAAACAGAAGCTCACCATTGCCATCTCCAACGCGGAAGGGTTTGGCCTGGAGTGACCACGCCCCGCAGCCGCACCCACGCCCGTTGCCTTGACAACCACACGGCGGCCGGATTACATGTGCCTGTTCATAGCCTCGTTCAAGTACAAAATGCTGAGAGCTATACGACGCACGAGCGAGAGTCCAAATTTCTTTGCCTCGTACACGTGTAAACGTTGATCCTTCGTGGGGACCGCTTTTGAGCATGACACTGGCCAGACATGCCAGAGATGCATGTGGTCTTATATTTTAAGACGCATAAACAGTGATGAAAGCGAGTCTCCTCAAACTCAAAGCAGCAAGGTTGGAAGCCATAGACGTATTGACTAGTTGGAAACAAGGACGAGCTACTACTACTACTACTTTTACACAGTCTATGGAGTTTGAAATCACCCGATTCTTGGAATGAATGAGCCGATTGCGTGAGACTTTCCAGTGGTAGTGCATACCGCTGGCGTCACTCTAACAATGTATAGCCAGGAAGGTGTAAGCTCGTACCTCCCAGGTATAACTTGTATTGGAAAAAACAAAATAGGAAGCGAGTTCTTTAGATGATGTTCTGAAATAAAGTTGTATTATGCTCTTTCAAGATGATGTTCAAGTTGAAGCTGTTTTCAATCACCACTCATTAGCGTATTACGCCAGAAGCTTCACTCGCTTGCAAAAAAACAAAGTTTTCATTAGTCAAGTTACTTAACGCTCTCAATCCCATGGGCATGTTTAACGAACCGATGGGTTTTATATAGTTAAGTACTGAAGGGGTTAACCTTTTCAGTCCCAGGGGCATAAACATATGTAACAAACCAATGGGGTTTTCATAGTATGGTAATGAGAGGGTCAACCTTCTCAGTCCCATGGGTACTACATGTGTAACAAAGCGATGGGTTTTTCGTAGTTTAGTAATGAGAGGGCTAACTTTCTCAGTATATAAATGTGTAACAAACCGATGAGGTTTTCATAGTTTGGTACTTAAGAGTGATAACGGTCATTATGTTTAACGCTCAAAATGAAAAGCTTTCCTACAAAAAAATAATAAAATCTTCTTCCAGACATTTTATCACGTATCTGTCTAGACCTCCGCGGAAGCACTGGTGAATTAGGAATGAGCGATAAATGGCTGGTGTGTGTATAAACTTTCCGTCGTGTGCTAAAGACCTTTGTCAGACCCCCAATGCAAGTCTTGCATATATCAGACTTCTGTTGGAATCTTCAAGACCCACATTTAGCAGCGTTAACAATGCAAATTATCAACAAACCTTTGGAATAACAGAAAATCATTTTTTATCATGACTGTAACTCAATCATGGCTTATTTAGAGAGAATGATAAGCGACATAAGATTATACTTCAGTCGCTTTATGGTAGAATATGATTCATTATCACAATCCCTCTTTGTCAAATGTCCATAAAATTGTTAGAATATGAAATTTTCTGGTGTAGCATGTGTCTTGCAAAGGCCTTCACCTACCACTATTTTGTTCAAGTCATGCTTCCCATAAAATATCGCCCTTTTGTCTTTTAATGTCAGAAAAACGCTTTATCGTCATAAGTATGTGTTTTAAATACACGTCTAGTATCAATACCCTGATTCTAAAGGATATTGAAGTACATGAAGGTCTGTGTTTATGGATGTGTCTCTTGTAAAATGAAAATTTCGTTGGGATGTCTGGCGTTACCAGCACAATTAGCGTGACGTGCATTAGTGAGCAAGGTACGGCTGAAAAGAACATTCGAGTGGATTACAATAACCATTGGCTAGATAGCGGCAAAGTTGACATGACTCAAAGCCATGATCAATTTATTAAAAGCCTTAAAGACCATCAATCTGGGATTAAGTGTTTTGATTTATTAATCTGATTTTCATTCTATTAGTTATTTTGTCCCCCGACATGTTTGACCGTGATTTGCAAATGACTTGGTAGAAACCGTTCTTGGAATAAATACTATGGCGTATACTTTATTGGCACAATAATGAAGTAAAGTGAGATAATTGATGTCACTATTCTGTCATGTTCTTATTCATGTGATTTGATTGATTTCAAGAGAGTTATGCTCAATGCTCAATAGATTTCTTCTTATCAAACCAACTAGAGCAGTAGCATTTGAATTTATACGCGAGTTCTTGACCCGGATATACGTTGCTCAGGCGTGGGTAGAATATATCTATGACATAGCATAGCAATCATAAATTAACTTTATTTTGTGAACTTCATGCAGGTCAATATCAATATAAATATTTCATTAATGTGAAATGAAATACATTATTATAATGACTGAAGATTATTTGATTCATCATCACATCAAAAATGATAGAAAATATATTTAGAATGTAATTGTGCGTAGTATGACAGCAAGAAATGTTATGTATGCTACTGCTTTTGAATTTGAATTTGTACAAAATGTGTGATTGTAAATAAAAATAGAATATTTTAAACATTTGATATTGTTTTGTACTGTTGATATCATTGTTATCAGTTCGACCTTGACAAAGAGTTAAAATGAAACAGAGGTGAATCATACACTATATAATACATGTATACCATACAGATGTGGATATAGATATGGATATTAATTAGAATGTTCCACAGATTAACCGAGAGAGAACAAGTGTTTCCATGGTCGGGCTATCAATGCGAGAGGAGAGAGAGAGAGAGAGAGAGAGAGAGAGAGAGAGATACAGAGAGAAGTAGAATATATGGCGCCAATATGACACCAATGGACATAGCTGTAGTGCATAATTTAATGAGCTTTCGGGCCTTGACCCTTCGTCAGATCTTCAATGACAACATACGTTTAATGAAGGTACATGTATCACATGATATTCTAAGGCTTATATACAATATGTAAAAATATATAGAAATAAAGGTATCTGGGGTCACTTTTTTGCATACTCATATAAACCTTACAGTATTATGACACCTTCATAAAACATTGTTACATGTATTGTCATCGTAGATCTGACGAAGGGCCGACGAACAGACAGGGATATAGTGCCGTTATGTCGTGGTGTGGGTGTCATTGTTAGTCGTTTTAGACCACAGGGTCTCATGGGATCTCCGCGCAGAACCACTTGCAAGAAGTATGATGACACGTTTCGTATAGTCTTATAGCTTTAAGGATTTATTTTAGTTTCATATAAGTTTAATTCATACATCTGACATGGATGTACGAACAACAAAATGCAGTGTAGAACATGTAGAATAGACACAAACAATATCAAGTTAAAAATGATCTGTTAAAGGAATAAAGTTTTAATCACTTAAAATCATACATCTTGTACCTTAACCCAGTCTTCAGATATTCACATTTAAAAGATACAATGCACTACATACATTTATAAATGTCAACCGATTTCAAATCTATGTCAGCACACTGTACATGTAGCAAAACAATGGCACACAGCTGTTACAAGAATCGTACATGTAGCGTATCAACAATGGAACAAAACAAGAAGAGCTTAAGGAATGTGCACAACTTCATTATACAATCCACTTAATCCCAAGATTAAATATATGAAGAGCTTGTTTGCAAAAGGGGTTAGATCCACTTTAGACCATTCTGAGAAAATCTACTTTTTATTCTCCTATATTACAATATTTGTATGCGAAACTAAATTGTCATGATACACTACCCTACCATGTGAACATAAAATTGGGTATGCCATTTTCAAGGCCCTTGACTTAGCTTTCCTTAAGTTAGTATTGTTGTCAATAGTGATGAGTTTTAATAGCTTCAAGAATAACCTTAGTGCTACCTATCGGATTTAGAACTCAGCTTAGAGTTGTCGTTGTTCCAAGAAACGTGCCCTAGAACAGACTGCCGAGCTGTTATTTTTACCCAAGATGACTTACCAAATGCAGCAAATCCTCTTTGATTTACTTGGGATCAGCTATCTAAGGGACAGTCCCCTAAAGTCAATAGGCCTACTTCAGTTTGCATTATGTTTTGTGTAGACTGTAGTATAAATTTTGTCAATAGATCATGATAGCACTGGTAAAAAAAAGGCAATACATACAGAGCTAATTCCAAATCAGTTCAGCTGATGTTAGGTACATTTGTAATCCCTTTGACACGATAACAATGTAAAAACTATGGCAGTGAGACATCTAAGATACCACTACATGGCAGTATGGCACATAACCAGCTACTTCTAATTTGATTATTGATAATGCTAAATATGTTAGATTATTGATGTTGTGTATATTTGAACTAGTGTTTAATACTAGCACAGTAACAAAATGTCAGAACTATGCACTGTGACATTTCAGATAGTGTTATGGCACATAAAGAGATTAACAAGGAAATAAACTGACAATGGAAAGTACTGATGGCTATAATCCTACATGGGTCTGTCTACAGTAAAGGGATATTTTTTGGCATGACTTAATATTTGAAATTATGACTGCCTTGCACCACCAAAATATTGAATATTGAGCGTTGAATTTCCTCCAAAATAACTTCAGCCAAAATCCTGCTCTGAATGTTCATTATTATATATTTCTAAACTAAGCCTGTACATATTTGCCATATCGCAGTGGTAACGGGACAGACGAGTGTATTTCAAACTCGTCTGTCCCGCAACGTGCTGTGGCAAATTTGTACAGGTCAAATTTTCTGAAGTGTACAAAACCTTGTAAAGTGCAACTCAATACATTTCTTTGATATTTTATTATTATTTGCTGATTTACTTAAGAGACCAAAAAATAATTGGAATTTAAGAGATTTATGCAAATGGTACAGTAAATGTCACAGGAATTTACCCATTACTGTGGACAGGCCCACATAAAAAAAATATGGAATGTTGATTGGACTCAATTACAACTTCAAAGTATGGCACTTGAACATTTATTGTATGGCAATATGGCACATATAAACAATTTAAACAATGGAAACATTTTGTCAGAAAGAAGATGACCTTCATTGACTGAGAGACGGCACTGAGACATTTGATACATGGAGTGCTCATAAAGATTAAAAGTCAGACACATACTGATCATGACAAACAAAACTGGCAACAAGTTTCACCTCTTACCAAGTGTAAATGCTGAATGTTGCACTGAAAGATGACAGCCCACATTAATCATGCAATCAGCTGGTCTTTGTTCTAGGCTGTAGAATGTGGATGTGATTGGATTTTCACACTGTACTACATGTACTTATTTGCATGAGCTTTTGTCAAGTCTCATGTCATGAAACAAACACCATGACCTACGTTTTGATCCGTACCTTGTGTGGAATGATATATTTGTACAGGGGCTAATTCCTTATTCGCATGGGCTCTTTTTATGCCTCCGCCACGAAGTGACCGGAGGCATTATGTTTTGGGGTTGTCTGTCCGTCCCAAGTCCGTTTACCGGCAAGCAATATCTTGAGAACCGTTCACCAGTTTTGCTTCAAACTTGGTACATGTGTGCATTGCATGAAACCAATGAATTGTAAAATATGTAAAATACGGGTCAATTCTGATAGAGGTCAAAGGTTAAAGGTCAATGAACTTTCAAAAAAAATTGCTAAAAATTGATGTTTTTTCGCAATGAATCTAAATCCAATTATTCAATTTCAACCAAACATGATACAGAGGTAAAACACAATATGGAGGTGGGCTAATGAAATATGTTGTAAAACCCCTGAAAGGTCAGTGGTCAAAGGTCAATGAACTTTGCCACAATTGGTTACAAATAATTGCTCCCAAATCTAAATTTTTAATAAATCTAAATCCTATTCCAACCAAACATGGTATGATAGAGTTAGACTGATGAAATTTTTGGTAAAATTTGTGAAAGGTCAGAGGTCAATGAACTTCACCAAAAATTGGCGAAAACTTGCCAAAATCCCTTTTCTCAAATGACTGAATTGAATCAAATTTAAACAAATTTGACGCAAGGGTGGATGAATATATTCAGACAGACTCGGCTAATTATGGCCCAAATTTTGTTTGCGAATACATGTACAAGAAGTTGGATAGATAAAGTTATCATAGGAATTCAATGGTACATTGCCAACCAAACACATAAGTTTTCTGAGAAGATTATCAATGTCAACTACATAAACCAGAAGAGCGGAGGCATATTTATTGACTGCATGGCAGTCCAATTGCTCTAATTTTTGTCTGCACTACAGAGACTTAGTCACCCAGATCCTGAGGAGCGTTTGTTCAGAAGAAGAGACAAGACTTAGGCTAGCAGTCCCCATGGGACGAGACTCACTGTGGCACATCAAAGTAATCAATGTGGGCGCCAGATTCAAACTTGTCTTCTTCGAGAAGACGGAGAAGGACAGCGGCCGTCTGCTCCGGCTGAAGCACACTATTACTTTTTACCGTTCCAGCCATGGACTCCTTCAAGCCCTCATCCGCTGTTTGGCAGAACGCGTGGAACATGGCCGTTTCAACCGGTCCTGGTGAGTAGTTCAAGGCTCGGACGTCTGGTTCCTCGGATGCAGCAACCTGGAGCATCATGTCACGTGCTGCCTTCCCAGTACAGTACAGAAAGCTAAATACGAAGGAGGTGGGTTGGATTGGAAAAAGATGGAGAAGAAAATGACAGGACCATCAGAGACGCATCTGTTCACCAGTACCAGTTATCAACTCCACAGGCTGTGTGTAGTTGTGTACGAATCAATCATATGTTAATTAAAAGTTAATTTTCTTTAGTAAAATGAAATCACTTGCAGATCGTCTTCTTTACATAAGTAATCTTGATCTATTATGCAAGAAGAATATACTCAAAGAAGCAATCATTAACTTTTCAAGCTCCAGGACTATAGATGTGTGTGATCTTATGTGATGTTATAATAGTTTACAATGCATTCAATTGATGGCAATTTTATTGAGAAATATCGTTATTTTATATTGCAGTTTATAAGTGCAAATTTTATACATTGCTGTATCTTTCCCCATTAAAACTTATATTGAGCTGGTACACTGTATTATGATGTACATGTATACATTTTCCTTTAAAGGTGATATTCATAGGAAATAAAATCAAATAAATATAGTTTATTTTACAATTGAATGAGTTATTAAAGCATGCAGCTAACATGCCATGAACGCATTCAGTTTTGTGTCAAATTTCACTAAATTGACTCTCTTCCTGACCTACGAAATCGCCTCAGGGAAAGTGGCGTTGTGTGTACGTCACAGCCGGGATATGTTTCACAATGACCATTGTGTATCACACCTGTTAATCCACTAGCAACTGCCATCATAATTTCATTAACAATGCATGATGCTTCTGGGGGAAAAGAAGCTGCGGATTGGCATGTTTGATGCACAATAACGCCACCCGTTCCTTACGTCAGACCTAAAGGCCGTTTCGGATGACAGTTGGGCAAATTTGTCCCCGAGAATACGGTGATTGTTTTCACCCTAATTTCGCTTTTTGGAAAGTGATATATTGTTTGAATGTCATCCGAGCTCATTGTATGGCTTATAAGCTTTCTTCTGTAGATGAATATCTTCATATTTTTGGATTTTCTATGAATATCACCTTTAATATCTAACATCGGTGCAAAGGCTGAAAAACATGCTGTCAGCGCTTCTTTCACTGAGCCAAATTTATATCGTCCGCCCGAGGCTCTTTACATGTCAAGCGATGGAGCAACGAATGTTAACATCATGCTTTGGACAAGATTGGGAAGCTGATGAGCTGTACAACCTGATCAGAAAAACTATTTAAAATTGTGAGAATTAATTAACATATTAATGAAGTTGGTATGCTGTAATGGCTGGGCTTTGGGACTTGATTTCTGAATATGAAGCTCATAAAAAATTGAACCATGAACATACCAGGTATTGAGAGGTTTAATAGCAGCAAGAGATGAAATGTTGACAATGGTTCTACGCAGACCGTCTCTCTTCACAAACGTTTTCAAGAAGTGAGAAGTTAGCAGCATGGGTGAAGTTACATTCAGCATGAAGTACTGCTGAACAAAATCAACATCTGACGTGTTATACTGCCGTAAATAGTGGGAGACAGGTCCAAGGCTACCAGCATTATTAATCAAGAGCGCGTGTTGGAAATCAGCTGATAATTCTCGATTGATTTCTTCATCGAGACTTGAGAGAAAGTTTCCCCACGCAGCTTCACTGGCTAAGTCAGCGGTGATAACCTTAACGTTTACCCCGGGTGCACAGGCCTGGACCAGTCGTTTCGTCGCGTCAAGATCAGCTGCGGTTCGACCGGTGATAACAAGCACGGATCCTGCAGCCAATTTCACAGAAAGCGCAATTGTTACGGCTCGTCCAATTCCCCTACTGGCTCCTGTGACAACACAAAATGATTTGGTATCAAATACCTTTGCAGATGCCATGATTTTTTCAATCAAAATGTAGAATTACAAAAATATAGGCCTAGTTGCCGTTGAAGACTGTACGTACTCAGGCGAGTGCAGTGACCATTTATTAACTTTCGTATGTAGTCGCTAGCTAACGACACGTTAACTGCAGTTTCAAGGAGCAGGAACGAGTATGATATCACGGAAAGGGAAGGCATTACCAATGGATCCCAACTCTCCACTGAATAGAGTAAGACAAACTTTATGTCAAAATATTGTGCATTTATATATACAGAAATAATGGTTGCATCTAACTAGGTGTTGTCAGCATGCCTAGTTTTAACAATTCGCTAGCTACGCCTACGGCAAAAGATGTCAGTCCCGCGTGTTATTATCCATGTTTGTTAGCAAGGACCGCTTGGCTCGAGCTCGGCAGTGCAGACGTGACGTGATTGAAACTAAAGTAAAGCCTACAACAAAAGGCGTCAGCCATGTATAAACATTGAAATTGAGAAAACATATTAGATCCTCTCTACAAATCTCTCTAATAGTAATGCTTATTGATTTAAGGTTTGTATTAAACAAAGACTACATTATTCATTTGGAATATCTAAATAAGCATTTATTTTATTTTAGCTTTCATTTAATTAATAAAAGACAGATGAGGAGGTATTTGTTTTATTCTGATGATATTATTGAATGTTGTTTTTCATCTGTATCACAAACAGGCCCATCAGTGTGAGCGGAAAGCAGATAGAATGATGAATGGAGGCATGTATGATCTGGCTATGAACTGCTACAAAGATGCATCAGGTAACTTTTCATCCTTTTTTGCCTCTCTGCATTACACTTCAACAAGTAAAGAGTTTATTGGGAGGGGGAAATACTGAGGTATGTGTGTGTGTGTGTGTGTGTGTGTGTGTGTGTGTCTGTGTGTGTGTGTGTGGGGGGGGGGGGGCGCTAATTAGAACTAGCATGGATGGGGGTGCAGGGTGAGCATAGCAGGTTGGTACAGTGTCAGTGTGCTTATCTTCTTTTCATGATTGTGTAAATATGATGCTGCTCCATTCATGCTTCCACAGTTGAATATCAGTATGAATTTGAATTTTAGGAAAATGTAAGAGTAAGATGCAGGAATGTTTTTGGATGATTTATGACTGCCCATTCCTTGTAAGTTGCCCTCTTATTAAGTTATTTGTCCCACCCTATTGCCTCCCTCCAGCATGAACCTGAAGATGCATTGAAATTGGTATTGTAATTAAACACAAAGCTCATGTGAAAGGAATGATTTGACTGGATGCCTGTCGTATAACTCAGAATGTCGCTCCATTAATTGAATCTTGAATGTTCATGTTCCTTCTAGATTATATTCTGCAAGCAATGGAGAACACAAAAGACACAGTGGCTCTGAACTCCTTGAGACTACAAAAGGAATCTTACGAGAAGATGCCGGATCTCATCGCTATGAAAAAGCAGCTTGATCAGAAACGGAGCAGCTCAGAGAACATCCCCACCAATGTGAACAATTCTCGGAATGGATCTCTGAAGGTAGGACACAAGACTAGTAACGGAGAGACGGGAGAAGGGGTGAATGGGACTGAGGGGTGCACTGACGGCGAGTTGTGTCTGACAAGCTTGGAGCCAGTACAGCCTGAGGTCGCCATGCCCCTGTCGGCAAACCCAGTCCATTACGGTCGGGCCGACAGCTTTGAGTCCCTACCGTCGACCGCCTCCGAAGACACCGACTCGTTCCTGCAGTGTCTCAAGGAGCACTGTGAGTTGGACACGAAGCAGAGGATGCTGTACCGACCATCTCGGGTCCTGGATGCCATCAGGACGTTTGGCAGGCAGAGGGAGAAGGCAGAGGAGGGATGCCTGCAGGAACGGCCAAGACAGCAGCAGACTTGGAAGAAGATGGACAAAGACGATGGAACCAGACATGAGGAACTGGTCGTCAAGAACGGGGAGCTGAGGAAACATGTTGTGAATCTACTGGAGCAGCTGGAAAGCTGCGAACGCGAGAATGCCCGTCTGAAGACCAGCGTGGATGAACTCACGCATGAGCTCGAGACGCAGCAAAGCCGTAGCAGGGGGCAGTCCAGCAAGTCCACGCCCGATTTTGGAAATGAACTCAGTGTACCATTTAGCCTACTCCCTCCAGGCGGGATAGGGATGTCCACGTCAGCAACAAGCACATCATCCAGGATTGTAGTTCCACAAACACCTCCTGCGCTTGCCCCTCTGGAGATGCCAAACTTTGATGATCGATGAAAAGGATCTACACAACCAAGATTGGGCAATAGAACTGCATAAGGCTGTATTCACACTGTGGCTCAGGTCTGGCCTGATTCTGGATCAGTATCAACCATCAGACAGAATGCACCTGTCTGCGACTGGTCAGATTCTGGGTTAGGGTTGGTGTGTGATTTGCCAGGTCAGGTAGAGGGTGGTTTACTTCAAGCTGAAATCCACGCCAGGCATGTGTGCCAACTGAACTAAAGCTTCTATTTAAATAGCAGTCACAATCCAACTCCCACATGTACATGTTTCACGTATATAAATATTTAATTAAATAAGATTTTAAAATATGTAAAATATTTCTCTATTTCATCAAATAGATTAGCAAACATTGTTATAATTACACTGCCACCGCAATTGTATTCCGTTTTTAATAGAGATTTATCATTCATAGAGCATGTATTGCAGTTCCACAACCATGCTGTGCAGCATGGCGCCCGTGGTAACAAGTGTGGAGGGTTGAAGTATAAAGGGTAAAATACCTATACAAATACCCTTCTCAGACAGGCCATGAAGTTCTAGATAGATAAAGTACTATACGCTGATATTTTCTGGATATTGTGTGGAGAAAAGTTGGTCACTGCTGTTTCATGACCTTGGTAAAGCATGTTTGTGATTATTGCAATTCTTGATTTTACATGTGTTTTATATATTGCTATACACGTGTATGGATAGTGAAAAGATTGGGCTTCAAGCTCTAAAATTTAAAGGGAATATACTGTACTGGGAAGCGAAAAGCCTTCAAAAGGTGATCATGGGCAATCTTCTTGCCAATGGTCTTAAATTCATGTACATGTATTGTCCATTTTAGAAACTTGCTGAAAATTATTTGCCCTCCAATGATCCACATTTGGAGTAATTAGCGATTAAATCACAAATCCTCATGATGTTCGGCCCAAACATTTTGAGGATTTTGAGAATTACTCCAAATGTGGATTATTTGAGGGCAAATAGCTTTCAACAAGTTTCTAAAATGGACAATACATGAATTTAAGACCATTGGCAAGAAGATTGCTCATGATCCACCTTTTGAAGGCCTTTTGTCTTCCCAGCACAGTATATGCCCTTTAAGATAAAGAAAACCGCTCTTTAGCATTTCACAGCTTACATATCAAAATGAAGGGTGAAGGATTATTCGTTACCAGTGCCTTGGTAAGATGAGCTTTAAGATGTTTCATTATTACACATTCCTTTTGCAAGGTTCATAAATGCTGCAATGTTGAATTCATGGTCGTCTGTTTGCAATATTGACTACTGGGGTTAATCATCAATCTTGTTTGATCCCCTGTAATAGATTTTGTTCTCTTCATGACATTGAACATGTACTTTGAACATTGTGTTGACAACATTATACATCTACTAGCATGTGAAAGTTTTAACAAATCCAAACATGAGACAGTATTTGTAAGGATGATTTTTTTTCCCATTTTGTTAATGTGGTTGCATTATTAATGTGTCCTGGTTGAGCAAGGCTCATGTCACTTATTTTCCATTTTAATGGTAAACAAATAAATTTTGGAGTTTGTATCAAGTACAGTTACGTACAATAGAATTCATAACTTCTGACATTCACGCTCAGAAAAAAGAGTAAAACCTTTAAAAGATGCATTGTGATTTTGTTTGCATACATGTGTTTTTTATTTTTGAATTACTCTGAATTGCTTCTCTTCCTTTTTATGATTGAATGAACAGCCAGGGTGAGCTACAGAATGACCACAAAATCACATGTATATTATACAATTATTATCTGGAATATCTCCTTCTTTGTATTGAAATCATTATATGCAGAGTTGTGTTACTTTTTAATGTTTACCTGGCTTTTGTAGAAGGCACTGAATTGTTTGTTTCATGAGAGCAATCAGAGCATGAATCTTGTGTAGTGAGAGTTATATAGTGAGTTTATAAAGTGAGTAGAAGTGCAATCGATATGTAATTGTTTCTTGCCAACATAATGTTCTTTTCATCTCCACTTTCATTTTACATCCTCATCAAATTATTTTCTGATTAGAGTCTATGTGCACAGGTGTTGGTAGCAACAAGAAGTCCCTAATCTCATCAAAGTTAGAATTCAGTTTGTTCATTTCTAATGTCTGTATTAAAGACATTGCCCCTCCCTTTAAAAGAAAGTTTTCACAAATCCTGCATTTATTCTCTTTGCATTATGTGCACAATATTTCCCCATCTTCTTTGTCTTGTTCATCTTCATCTTTGATTTCCTTATAATAGGCAAATTTGTGTTATTCTAATGCTTATGTGCAAATAATTTACATTGGAGCAAGTATATTGCATGCAATATAAACCTCTTTTACACATCCTACTGTACAACTAAGGTGGAGTACAGCCCCATGCTATTTTGTTCTTGTATCAACCAAATGCTAACACTGGCGAGTATGATAAACTAGACGCCCTGTGATAGGAAGACTCTCTAAAGCTGTTACATGCATGTGTCAATATGCCAACTGTTTATTGCAGCACAATGCTGTGGAGAGTAATGATATTGCTTCATGCATTTCTAGTGAACAATTGTCATATACAGTTACATGTATTCTGGGTAATATGGAAACTGTGTATGGTAGATGCTATCTACTTTTCAAGTTTGCTTCGGAGGACTTTTAATAAAGTTTTTTTTTTTTGGTAATTCTTGCATCTTTGTGTGTTGATTCATTGTGTAGATGACAATCCTGACAAAGGGTAATGAGAGGAGAAACTTTACATAACCAAAAAAGGACATGTAAAAAATGTATATACATTCACTTTTTTGGAACATACCACTTGTTCTGATTTGTACAGTTTTTATTACATGTACATATTCACGTATAATGGAAAAATGTACACATCAAGCAGAGATGTATACGGTAGTGCATGTTACCAAAGTCCCTGACTTGGGGGAAATCACTTTGTTAGATCAATGTGTTGTTATATCAGGGTTGCTTGGTCAATCATGTGCAAAGAAAGTTTGATCTTTTGGATCAGTCGATTTGAAAATGATGACAGGAAATTTACTGATACCCGCACTGTGGCAAATACATTCATTACATGTATTTACAACTTTCATTTACCTCAGGAATTATTTGTTTTATGTTGGCTCCTTTTTTTGGGGAAAAATTGATGTGAGAAAATGTTCCATTCAAATGTTATGTATATCATTGATAAATACAGTACTACATTTTCTCATTGGCCATCGTGTAAAATGGCCTCCATTTCTTTCCAGCAGCATATCGCAAAAATAGTCCACATAGAAAATGTACAGGCAGGACTCCAGAACACATTGATATCCAACAGCCTTTTTTAACAGTCCATGTCAGGCAAACCTATCTTGCTCCCTGGGTATGCCTGAATTTCTGTCCATTTCCTTACCATTAGTCAGAATTTTCAAGAAATGTTGGGAGTACACTTCTTCATGGGTATCCTGACCAGTCACATTATCACCCTTGGCGCGAAGCAAAGAAATCACAAGATACTGTAATATGGACCATGAAATTCTGATTATACATTTTAATTCATGTCTATACTGTACAAAAACACTTTATTATTTTTTACAATGAGGTGTCAAGTTTTCTTACAAAGAATTCAGAGAAAATGAAAACAGAAAATTACAGATATAAATTAAGAAACAAAAACAAAAATTGTCATGCAGTCTAAATTTGAATACCCGGTTTATCGTTCTATAAAAAAAGTTTGTTTACTGTAGCATTTTTGAAAAGTTGAAATCATAATTTGATAATAAAAAAATACATATATGTATAACATTCACAAATATGAAGATCATACATATTAAATGACCCAACACATATTGAACAAAACAATCGGAAACAAGAGTTCAGTTTTATACATGAAATAGCAAACTACAAAAATGTAAAAAAAAAAAATAAAAAAAAAACCCTCTCAAAATGGATCCATATACATGTACATGTATTTTTCAGGTCTAAAAAGGTACCAAACTGATATGGCAAACTGATTTGTAAATCAGGAATATCAGAGAAGCAAATATGAGAGAGTTATGAGTTCAGAAAAAATTGAACACACAAGGCCTAAAACATAGGGTAGCCCTTTTGCAGGTACATGTTCAAAAAAATGTGCCATCAAATACCATGCAAAATGGAAGGGAATACTGTGTAAGAACATCCCTCCCAATAATAGAACTAGAAACTGACTTTTAGTGGCATTACATGTATTATACTGATTGCTAGAATAAGCTCGTGAGAAGATTATTACTGGTACGAATGAACTTGGACCAACTGTACCACTCACAGAGTAAAATGGAAATTCCATAGATAGTGGACCACCTCTATATCCATTATAATGCAGATATGACAACAGCGATTCAGCTCTGAAAAGGTAGAGAAAGAACATTCCATGTGCACCTGCTTCTATTGTTGGTATGGCCATGCTGTAAAATAACACACTTACATGTACACAGCTTCATGATCAAATCCCGAGTCGTTCATGATTCAGTGGAGGGTCCGACCATGATGTAACTATGAACTGGCTTATTCAAATACATTTTGGACAGGTCCTACAGACCGAAGACCGCAATAGACAATAGTGCACAGTGTCGCTTTTCACTTCGCACACTGACGCATTGGAGTGAGTGGCTCGCTAAGCAATACACTGAGCAGTGGATACAGTTTATTGATATTGCCGAGGGGCGTTTCAAACGTAAACTGGGATCGTCTTTCACTTTCCGTAAAAACGTGAAGTTGTGACTGAGATTTCATACACATCATCCTTGGGCAAGCTTCTGTTTCCTATAGTTTCAGGACTCTTGCAAATGGGCTACCCCATTTTTAAGGCCGGAAAGTCATTGTTTCTGTGCAGTATGCATAAACAAGAAAATCTACAAAGGAAATTGACTGCAGTAAACTACTAACTTCCAAAATCATCTTTGATTCCCCACAATCATCTGCTTGACTTCTCTGATGTTACACAAATAGATTTTGCCATCAGGCATTTGTTAACAGTAAATTAAAAAAAAAAAAAAACTACATGTAGCAAAGCTTACAAAAAGAAATAATATAACACCATGTTGGAAATATCATTCAGAATAATTCTAATGACACACAGTATACATGATATTCAGAATGGATATTCAACCATTAGATATTGAATTTACCACAATATCTACAAAATTGATATTTCTGTAAATCGCACAAGACACCCCTGATTTATAATTTCTGTGCAACATGGACATGCTCACACTTGTTTGCATAGTTTACATAACAAATTTAGAACAGCTTCATGGGAGAAGCATTATACGTTGTACATCCCACTGACGTGCCCGCAGCACTCCAGGGCTCGGTTGCATATAACTTACCATTAATGGTAACTCTGCCATCAATAGTAACTAACATGGTGACCTCGCTCTACAACCAATCAAATGCAAGGTTCCCATAGAAGCTTGCCACTGTTAGCAAAGTAAATGCTCTTAAGTTTGCTTAATTGAAACTGCACTATACACATGGACTTACTTGTGTCTGATTTAAGACAGATCTTTTATGTTGAGGCAAAATCTGAACCACAAGCCCTGAAATTTTGCATTCATAACTCTGATTGTCCCATAGTGTTCTAAAGCGTGACATCATATGAGCATATTGTCAAGAGATCTGGTTCTAAACTACGAGGGTAGAGCAAACATCAGTGATCAGAGTGGGGACTCTCAATGGGAGTGGCCGTGACAATGTCAGCCCAGTGAAATGCTCACTCAAGTGATGTTGCTTAGAACCAGAAACCTGTATAACAATAGATATGAAGACACCACTTTGATACTCTTCGGTAGAGTTGCAGAGTTGCAGATTCTATTCCAATTGTGGAATAGCCTTCCTGCCTTCATTCAAAACGCCCCATCGCTACATACTTTCAAAACAATGTTAAAGTCCCACTTATTTAAATCTGTATAGGTCGAATTGATTTGCCTCTCGTATCTAAATTTAATCGTGGTGCTGCTGTCCCAGCTTTCCATTTGGTATAAGGATAGAACTTCACTTAATGACTGCGGGGACAGCAGCAACACAGCGCCTAGAAACATAGTATTAGGCGCGTTATAAATGTGCTCTATTATTATTATTATTATTATTGAAAACTCAAGGATTTGTCCCGATGGACATCTATGTTGTGGACTTCTCCACATTCTGGTGCACACAACATCCTATAAGACACTCAATGCCAGGTATACATGATGTACAACTGACTGGCAATGGCAGCTTGCAATGCACAACTTCTGAGCTAAAGGGTTTGACAAACAACAAGGTGGTTCGCGAACCACGAGTCTTGCCAGATTTCGCAATCAATAAACTGTGCTAAGTTTTTTTTTTCAAATATATTTTTCAAATATTTTTTTAAAACCTTTTGACTCCTAGATGACCTTCGACCCCATCAGCCTCATGAAGAGAAACATGTGGTATTACCCAAGGATCATTTGTACCAAGTGTTATCACAATTGATGCAGAAATAAAGAAATGAACGCAAGTTAAATGAAAACTTTGAGAAGAAATGATCCACATGGCCTCATATCATTTGACCTTTTGGCTCCTAGATGACCTCTGATCCCATCATCCTCATGAAAACACACGTGGTATTACCCAAGGATCATTTGTTCCAAGTGTGATCACATTTGATACAGAAATAAAGAAATGATGGCAAGTCAAACAGAAACTTTGAGAAAAATGATGCACATGGCCTCACATCATTTGACCTTTTGACCCATAGATTACCTTTGACCCCATCATCCTCATGGAGACACATGTGGTATTACCCCAGGATCATTTGTACCAAGTTTGATCGCAATTGATGCAGAAATAAAGAAATGAGAGCAAGCTAAAGGAAAACTTTAACATTTTTGTAACAGACTAACAAACCAACAGACTAACAGGAAAAGTGATTACTAGGTCTCTACCGAACTTCGTTATGGTGAGACAAAAATCATAGCGTTCTTATTTATCTAACTCTCCTCACCCACACCAGTTTCTCGAAACCAAACACATTTATTTTCATGTGCACTATTTAGTGTGTCTGTTTCACTCTTTTCAATAAGTTATGTGGATGCAAACATGTTCTAAATTAAAGTTATACATTGCACATCTCATCTGCATAAAATGATGCAAAAATAATGTAGATGCATATATAAGTACATGTGACATACACTCTGAGTGTACAAATTATATACATGACATACTGACACATCTCTATCCAAAACTATTATTATCCTGACTTTACTATTGCACTATTTTCTCTTCAATAGGAAGGTTACCATAACTCAAATTTTCATATTCACTGCATAAATAATGTTACAGTTACATACATTATGAGATACCTACAGGGTGTACTTTTTTTTTATACCATTCCTGCAAATAAATACTTCTTAAGTTTTGAGTTGTTTGTAATTTCAAGAAATCAACCCCTTCTTGCAACTCTTTGGATGCTACAACTACAAGTAGCACCAGACTTAAGGAAGAATTCTCCCTACTTGCTTTCTAAAAACAGGTTGTGGTGGAAATGCAAAAAATGTTCACTGTTACACTTCCATGTTAATTATTTCAAGATCAGCTTCTTACATTACATTTCGCAACTTTGTTCTGAGCAGCTTTGTTAGAATGGTTGATTTCAAATGCTACAAGGATTTTTTTTTTCAGTGAAACTGTTAAACTGCAAAATTTCATTCAGGGAGGCTATATTCTTTTCAAACAATAATTTTCTTGAAGAAATTAGTAGGGGGACAATTTTCATGTGTTTGCAATGGATTCCTTTGTGATGGTATACAGTAATAAAATGCTTTCTTCTTCAGATCAGATATGAAGTGTATTAAGGCATAAGATCCTTTAATACAAGCAAGGAGAAACTCCAAACCTATATTAGATTATGTAGGTAGCTATCACTATACGCATCAAAAGCTATACACATATGCTGATATTCACATACTTTACATGTACACCACATGGCACAGCACTGCACACAGGCCTATGGCTGAAGAGGCCTTCATGAGTTCACCCAAGTAATCAGGTCACAATCTCACTATACGTGTAGCAGATAGGATCAAATGTTTCAGTGTCTCAGGCAGTAGTAATGTCCCCCTTTCCAGCAGCATTGCAGCACACTTCCACATGATAACATATTGTCCCACCCATTCCTCCTGCTGTACTCCTTGGGTGACGAGTCCTTCACGCCGAGCATTTGGCATTTACGGTTGACCTTTCTCCTCGTCTGTACGCCATTTTGCATAAAAGCTAAATAACTATGGTGGCTTACTACTTACTACCGTGGAAAAGGTCAATAACCTCCAAGTGTTGTAGCTGTTTCAAAGTTACTAGCAATCAATAGTAATCGTAGAGCTTGATGTGCACTTCACTTCTCAAAAATGCGATGGACCGATGTGTGAGCCAGATTCCACTCCGTGCCATGTTTCTTGTTCATCTCAAAAATCCAATATCACTGTCATCCCTGGTTTTCTATGACAAGACCTGGCTGTGCTGGTGTCCATCACACGTGTCCCAACGTCATTGCCAGGCGAGAAAAGAGCATCGTGTTGCAATATTACTAACGCACCTGTACATTAAGTATTCTGGGATGGTAGTATTCTCTTGAGCTACATGGCTGCTCAGGTCCACAGTACACCCAACGTCTGTGGAAATTAAAGCATCTGCAGTCATGATTGATGCCACTTGAGTCTTAATGAATGCTGGTATCAAAAGGATGTTGAATCTACAAATGGAGCAGCTTAGCATCGTTTGGTGAGGACTCAATCGGGCAATAAGGGCACTTCATCCTGCAGGATGAGAGAGAACATGGTGAGAGAGAGAGAGAGAGAGAGAGAGAGAGGAAGGGGGATATCATTGGTTAATATAACATTGTACATATCAACAACTTTCCATTTTTTTTTACAAAGTTCATTGACATGTAACCTTTGAGCATGGTCCGAGTAGACCCAGAATTTACACAGTTCATTGGTGTCATAAATTACTTTCAGATACAAAATTGGAATCACATTTGTTTAACGGTTTTCATGATATTACATCTACGTAAACAGTTACCAAACGGTAATTTGGGGCAATTTTGGGCAACGTTCATATGCCTTTGACTTAAGACCTCAGTCTGACTTGACCCTAATCTTATGGTCTACTCACTTGCTGCCATTGATGAGTTTGTTGAGGGAGTCACGGGAGATGGCGTGCCCGCAGGCCAGGCGCATCGGGGGATTGCTCTCCGACGTCTGCTGCCGCAAGATCGGGCAAGCAAAGATGGAGTGATACCGCTGGCTTGGCTCAAGTTCAACCTCAATCTGAGAACGAGAAGGAACAACACTTGTAACCTGCAAAACAATTCTCCCTGTACCTTTTTTGACATCCTATTTCAAGTGGATGATTCAGATAAAGATGATAGTGTTCACGCAGGTATTGATTCCCCCTCCTTATTTGTATTGCATCTTAAAGACAAAAACCTCTACTAGAGTCCATTCTGAAACTTTGAATATTCCTTGTTCACGACATTGCGTACCGGTAAATGGATTTGGGACGGACGCACGCACACACAACCTGAAAACATAATGCCTCCAGCCACTTCATAGTGGAGTCATAAAAGTATAAAAAAATATTTTATGTACTACGCTAACACGTTAATGTGAACATGTTTGCAGTGTGGGGGAACGCTTAAAATCCTCAAATGCAGTGTAGTAATCGAAGTTTAGGTTGCGGGTCAAGCCCACATGCACTTTCAAGGATCAATCTTTACAAGTTTTTAAGGTTTAAGGTCATAATTGTGCTCTTTGATTCTAACTCATCAGTAGTGACAAGGCCTGATTGGACTTACGGGAAGTTCATCCTTCGCGGTCCACATGACGTGGCACTGCCTCTGCTGCATGACTTGCTTGATCTTCTGCAGAGCTGGCAAGGCTATCGTTCCCGCCGACACCCTACGAATGAAAGACGGAACCAGACATTCAGATTAGAAATGCAATAGAGTAGAATAGTGGTGTCATCCTACCCACTGTTATGCCGACTTTTCGTTCGAAACAGCGTGACTCAAGTGAGAGTTTCACTGGTCTGACATTGTCTAGAGGGCTAGTGTCTGGCACTCCCATTGAGAGTTCCCACTATGATCACCAATGCTTTCTCTACCCACATAGTTGTCTTGGCAACGTGTTCATATGATGTTACAACTCAGTACTCTTTATATAGTGGCACCTGATATAAATCACACAGTGACGGCAAGAACTGCCTACAATCACTTGCAATAAGTTCAGTTCATTTGTACCCACTGTAATCATTGACTGCAATCAATAACACGTCTGTAATGTATTCATAACCGTCCTCCGAACTGAGTAGTAATGCACTATTACATTAACGTGTATGCCTAATTCAGTTTCAATGGGAGGAACGCAATCTGAACCTATTTGTTATTGCTACTTGGACAAGCTGTGAGGTTACCATTAGTACGAAATTCATGGAACAACGAAAAAATAAAGGGAAAAACATAGCTATTGGAACTTATCATGTTACCAATTCATTAATTGCACCTTCATTACCACTATCACTACTGCCACCACTACCACTTCCACTACCACTACTAATATCACTACCACAACCATTACCACTACTACTACCACTACCACAACCACTTCCACAACCACTACTGCTACTACTATCACTACCACTACCATTACCACTACCACTACCACCACCATTACCACCACTCACCCAACAGTCAGGGGGCTCTCAACAGACAGCCCAAGGAGAGAGCAGGCATCCTGGGTGAAGACATCACAGATGTCTAGCCAGTTGATGGGGTCTAAGAGCCGTTCATACGGCGTCCCCTCTAAACCTTGAGGTATGAACAGCAGGCTGCCCATCAACACTTGCAACTCTGCTTCAAAATATAGAGAAACAATGTTACTGGTAAGTGAAATAGATCTTTTTTTTTTTAAATCAAGTTTCAAACAATAATATCTTAAAAGACAATCCAAAATGATTTTTTTAAGTTTTCAAATAATAATATCTTAAAAGACAATCCAAAATGATTTTTTTTTAATGACTATCTCATGCTGCATTTCATTAAAATGTTTTAACATAATGGCTTAGAGCAACTGAATTACTAGCTCTATAAGCAATCTTCATGATTTGGGTAAGTGGAGACTACATTTATCCGATATCATGGCAATGGACATTTTTTATTTTTCTTTGTTTTATCTAAGGCCTACCCCCTCCCCCCCCCCTCCCACAACAATGGCCATTGTGCATCACACATGTCAGCCCACAAAACTTCTCAAGCATCCTGCATCATTGATGTCAATGTAAATTGTACAACTCACCCTTTGCGTGTGCCGAGGCAAAGAGGGAGAGGTTCCTTGCATAGAGCAGAGCCTGTGACTGCTTCTCAGGGCCCTGCCGTATCAGCTCGATGAAGCGTAGCCTGTGCAGCTGGAACTCCAGCGAGCTGTTCTGAGCCCTCAGCTGCTCCCTGTGTCTCTCAGCCCACCTATCAATAACACAGGTCAAAGTTCAAAGCCCAATACCACAAACAGTAAGTATCACAGCTCATGGCCAGCAACACTGACAACTAAAATGTGTATATAAAGATGATTCAGTTTATGAAACCTGAAAGAGATTACATTTTGTAGCTTCTCTTCGGGCTATTACTGTTCCTCGAAATACAAACCCAAAGAATACTACAACATGTGTACATACCATGAGAAAGTTAGCATTTACAACAAGTTAAAAGGTGAAGGTAGTTGTGGTAAAAACTGTGTGTCTCATAATGATTGCCATAGAGCGCTGTTCTGCGAGGAACATGGATGTCATTCTTGTTTCATTTTAGGATTTAGGAAGCAATCATTTAAAAATAATAAATGTTGAAATGAAATGAAAATGGGACCAAGTGGGGACAACAGAATAGTTCTGCTATGGTTCTGGCTCTTAATAATAACCACTAAGTTCTATCCCTTACTTTTAATACATATAGGTTAATACATATAGTATAAAAAAAGTGTATAAGACTGGACTTACTCTAAAGCTGGAACTAGGTTCTTCTCCTTCAGGGCAGCCAGGATTCTGTTGATTTCCACAAAGGGCTCCTTGGATGAGTCTGGCACATCCAGAGTGGCCTCCTGAGAGGAGACAAGGAACAACTTTAACTGTTGTGATAATACTTTGTTTTATTAGGTGGTCTGTCATCAATGACAGATCACCTCTTAATTTCGTTAGAATTTTCTTTATGAATTTTTATTCTATGGCACTTTTTTGTGTCACTTGTATCTCAGCAATGCATATGCCATGTTTTATCAAATGTTCATCACATATAGGGATATGTGTGAACCGATCAATTCCTGGATTTCAAGGTCATTACGTAATCGTGACATCATGCACGAGCAATTTAATGAAAATCTATTCTTTCATGTAGCTCTAAAACTATTTATCTCTGTGTAATGAAATTTGGCATGTATAAAATTAATGACAAGGGAATTAATTTCAATGAAAAAAAAAAACACGTGCGTACGCATATCAAAATCATCTCAAAATTGCTTTGCATGTTTCAGGCCATTTCAAGCATTTCTAAAATTTCCGTTTTTTTCTTCCCACTCATATATTAAGCAGCATGACTCCTGTGTAATCTGCTGTTTGGACAATAGACTACAGGATATGAATAAACTTTAAATTCCTTATAGGACACAATTAAGCCATATCCCTTTGGTCAGTGCAGTTCCATGGCAAGTTTTGACATCCAAACTGGACCAGGGTTCATAAAAGCCAGAAAATCTAACCGTGAGAACAACAGGTTAAAGAAACAGTTTGCGCACCTGTGACAGACTCTCTGCGATGTCCAGCATGCCCTGTCGTAAGAAGTGCTCACAGATGACCGTGTTGAGAAGCCTCATTCGGTCCTCATTGCCATACGTGGGATCCTGATTCAGGTCAATCAGCTCACTCACAAAGTTCTGCAATGTGGGACAAAGAACAAAGCAGGTCAATCCTCTGTAAAAGTAAAGAAGATTATGGTCATTCATAAAGAAAAAGCAATGGATCTAGAAGTCTAGTAAGCTAGTGTGCATTTCTGTAAGCAATGTGCCACAACCATGCCTACTGCCATGTATGGCTGTCGGGATATACATCTTTGCTGTAATGGTACTGATGTGTGTGTGCCCTCAACGTAAATTACAAATCCAACATGCAATGTCGGTGTCCGAGCATGTAGGTGTTGCGTTACTCACTTTGTCGATGGATTTGCCCACTTTGGAGACACTGCTGTGGATCTCCTTGTGTTCGTTGCTCAGCCGGGACGTGATCTCCCGCACCCGCCGCACACTGGACGACAAGATGTGGTTGTGGAACACATTGAACTGGTGATCCGGAGGAGCTGGGTGAATGAGGGAAAGATAGATGCATCAGATATTGGTCTTAACACATTCTTTGTGTTTGCTTTACAAGGGGTGTATTTTGGGGAAAAGCACTGACAGCATTGACCCCCAGTTTTGTCCAAGGTACATGTGCTGCTGTACCACTAACAAAAACAACACTTTCATCATTCCCCGTGATACCCTGATCAAATGTAAATCACATGAACAAGCAAAGTACAAATTTCTTTTTTTCAAATCACCAAGTCACCATAAAATCAAACACATAATCGATCAGGAAAAGCCCATTGACAATACACGTAAACGGTGCGGCGTTTAAGGGCCACAACTTTATCGTCAACAAATATTGACAGAGTGACAGTTTTGCACTGAAAATACAATTTTTTGTGAGTGTTTACTCAAAATGTCTCTGTAATATGATTTTGAAAATCTAAAGCATGAAAGTAAGTGTGATTTAGTGTAGGAGTATATCGAAATACGTATTTGTTTTCGTCTCAAATCCTAAGTGCGGCGAGAATGGCCCACCCGGCCATCATAGTACCTTTATATTACTTCCTCTTTCTTTTCATGTCATGCATGTCCTCTTCTTAATTGCTCCACTTTCATTACTTTTCTCCCTCTGGCTCTGCAGCTCAAAGGCATTGGCATAGGGAAAGGGAAAGGGAAGAAAGGGAAGGAGCCCCATTTTTAAACCGCGGTATATTTTGTCCAGTTCAGCATGAAACACAATGCTTTAGTCTAAAAAGCATCATGTATCATGCTGAACCTTTCTTCCCTTTCCCTTTCCCTATGCCAATTCCTTTGAGCTGTAGAATATATCATTCTACTTGTTCATGAAGCAGGCACTTCCTTTTTCTCCATCCATGTTGTGTTGTTGTTGTTGTTGTTGTTGCTCTTAATTACGTCTCTTTTCTCTTCTCCTTTTATCTTGTAGAATTTAAGGGTGTAAAAGTGTGTGGTGTTGTGTGGTGTGTTGTGTTGTGATGTTATGTGATACACTGACACTGATCACACGCCATTAAACTCAATTTTTAACTTACAAGGAAGCAGGTTTGTACGATAATAAAAGTCATGAGAAATAGTATTCCCTTTTCGTTTTGTTTATTGAATGATAGAAATAATAGACCACGCACGTACAAGTGCGGTCACTTGAATATTGCACTGAGATATGAATTTGGCATACGAATGGGCGATAACGAACATGAATGAATGAAGTGCAATAAATAAAGCTTATGTAAGAAATAAATAGAGAGTCCAATGATGATGTGTGATGATGTCAACGAAAGAAGGGGCTCACGCTATGGATGATGATGCGGAGACTTGTTGAGTCGCGACTTCAGGAACGTGGCTGAAGAGCCGTGAAGATCGCGACGCTGCACGCGGGTGACGATCGCGGACGAAGAGAGGAGAGAAAAGACTTGAAGAGAAAATGGCGCTCTTTGAATGCAAGCAGTGGGTCGCTTGAGCATGGTTGCCGGAGGCCAGAGAAGTGAATGTGCGGCGCTCGTGACAAAGCAGTGGGTCGCTTGATGTCAGTCGGGGGCCGTGAAAGAAAAGACAAACGAAGCGGCGATGCCGGCGTAGTGAAGCGCTAAACGCCAATGATGAGCCGTGCTTTGAGATCAATGTTCAGGCGAGCTGCAGTGGATCGAGCTCGGTGTGAGGTGATGCAGACTGCCGAAGTGAAAGGCGGGACTGGCAGCTCCCAGCGGTGAATCCAGCCGTGTCGGTGTAGATTATATCGTACCACTGGAAGACTGCCAGCCCGCTGGAGACGGCAGGAAAAAAGTCTCCTGTCCGGAGGCGTGTTGTCTCGTACCGGAGCGAAGTTCCGGGAGATGCTGACTCAAACCAAGATGATGTGGGAGTGATCACATTCGCTGAGCGATGCGAGGATATTGGATGCGAGCTAGGACCACGTGCGTTGAAGTGCACGTAGGCCACGATACGCGATAGGTTGAAACAACGCACGTGGCCAGAATAAATTAACAATAAACAATAGAATTACGTAACGTGGAAAATAACTGGTAGAACACAGGGCAAACGTACATGGAAAAATACTGAACATGAAAATAAAGAGTGAACAGTCACTACAGCTACTCCCCTGCCAGAATCGAAGTTGTGGATGAAGTCCACAAATGAGAGGCGATAAAAGATAAACATCTTCAAAATATTTAAGTAAGGGAACAATAAAATCGTACACTCAAGCTTCCAAGTTTCAGGGTCACCAATGTAAAATTTAAGGGGTATAAAGTGTGTGGTGTTGTGTGGTGTGTTGTGTTGTGATGTTATGTGATACACTGACACTGATCACACGCCATTAAACTCAATTTTTAACTTACAAGGAAGCAGGTTTGTACGATAATAAAAGTCATGAGAAATAGTATTCCTTTTTCGTTTTGTTTATTGAAGGATAGAAATAATAGACCACGCACGTGCAAGTGCGGTCACATGAATATTGCACTGAGATATGAATTTGGCATACGAATGGGCGATAACGAACATGAATGAATGAAGTGCAATAAATAAAGCTTATGTAAGAAATAAATAGAGAGTCCAATGATGATGTGTGATGATGTCAACGAAAAAAGGGGCTCACGCTATGGATGATGATGCGGAGACTTGTTGAGTCGCGACTTCAGGAACGTGGCTGAAGAGCCGTGAAGATCGCGACGCTGCACGCGGGTGACGATCGCGGACGAAGAGAGGAGAGAAAAGACTTGAAGAGAAAATGGCGCTCGGTGAATGCAAGCAGTGGGTCGCTTGAGCATGGTTGCCGGAGGCCAGAGAAGTGAATGTGCGGCGCTCGTGACAAAGCAGTGGGTCGCTTGATGTCAGTCGGGGGCCGTGAAAGAAAAGACAAACGAAGCGGCGATGCCGGCGTAGTGAAGCGCTAAACGCCAATGATGAGCCGTGCTTCGAGATCAATGTTCAGGCGAGCTGCAGTGGATCGAGCTCGGTGTGAGGTGATGCAGACTGCCGAAGCGAAAGGCGGGACTGGCAGCTCCCAGCGGTGAATCCAGCCGTGTCGGTGTAGATTACATGTATATCGTACCACTGGAAGACTGCCAGCCCGCTGGAGACGGCAGGAAAAAAGTCTCCTGTCCGGAGGCGTGTTGTCTCGTACCGGAGCGAAGTTCCGGGAGATGCTGACTCAAACCAAGATGATGTGGGAGTGATCACATTCGCTGAGCGATGCGAGGATATTGGATGCGAGCTAGGACCACGTGCGTTGAAGTGCACGTAGGCCACGATACGCGATAGGTTGAAACAACGCACGTGGCCAGAATACATTAACAATAAACAATAGAATTACGTTACGTGGAAAATAACTGGTAGAACACAGGGCAAACGTACATGGAAAAATACTGAACATGAAAATAAAGAGTGAACAGTCACTACAATCTGTTTTTGTTTATCAAGCTGCAGGACTGCTGACCCCCGCTGATATAATATTAATAATAATCAGCACTGCGAAAAACATGTGACATCAAACTGACTCTTTGGTTGGTGATCCAGCTCATTTCATACATCCTGGCTTTGTTTAGATTTTGCATTTAGACTAGAGTGGAGTCTCCTGACCTGTATAATCAGCCTCATGTTTTGGTGGCCGTATACGCATGTGACCCACATCTATTTTGGCTACTTGCACACTAGAAACACACAAACATTTGCACACAATACGCACTACTTCAGTACACGCTGCAAACAAGAAAAGCACGTAACGTCAAACACTATGTGCCTTTCTCGCCGACTTTGGGGATTTATACGCATGACCTGCGCACACAACCACAACAATGTCGCCAAAATATGAAGTGCACTGTCTACGTTGAGATAGAACAGTCGGTAGACTCAACTGCGGTATGGGTAACTAAAATAATTTTCCACTACACGTCTACTTACATTTGGCCAACTCTTCCCTCACGGTTGCAAGATTGTCTATCAGCTCATCTAGTGTCCTTTCAGCGTGACTTAAGACGCCATGGAATTTTCCCAGAACTTTGTCCGCTTCTCTTTCGACATTCATACAGGAATCCATTGTGAAAATTGCTCTCTGTACGCGTAAACACAACACAAAATTAACGATGCAGCTACTCTCTACGCGATATACGCACCGTACACACTGTACATGTAAACACGGATTGATGGCTCAATGCAAGTATACTAGTGCGCTAGCGCTAGCGCTCCATTACGATATCGCTCGTACAATACAGTAATGAATGCGGTTGTGGGAAGTCGTCGACAAACTCCAACTGTCATGACCACAGATTAGCCCAAACTTATTCATGACGTGCAGAAACATAGAGCTATCATAGAGTTATATAAACGTTTAGTACGTATTTACTCTATGAGAGCTATATAGAGCTCTTATATTGTGCAGAAGATTTCGTCGAAGAAAATTAAAATTATAGTGGTTGAGAATGGGATTGATTGGAGTAAGAATGTATCATTTTATTAACATTTTCGTTTCGTTGCAAGGGGGCGAAGACAGCAATACAATAAAGGGTAATTATTAAGGAAAGTTTTTTTTGTTTGTTTTTTACACTTATAGGGCACATAATCATTACATTATTTTGACAAAGGCCTGTTTTGGGCACAATCGTGTTTTATTTCAGTATGGGGGAAATTGCTTGCTTGCCAAGGGGCAGCCAATACTCAAAAAGGGAATTGACACCATCACATATCGAGTGGGGGCTGGGCCGGGGCACACCCCTGCCCCTATATAGCTGCCGCCCAGATAGAGGCCGGACGGTCGTTGTGATGCAGGAACAATGATATTGGCGCTGACAAAAATAATGGATGTCACGTGAAATATCTTAAATTGTCTCTTTGTTTCCCATTTCCAAGGAAACACCATTGGGACTATAAATTCAGATTTATTGAGGAATGATGAATGATAAAGTGTCACATTATAAGATATAGATACAGTTACTAAGAAAATGGACTAATTTCTTCACGTTCCAGATTTTTTTAGTAAAATCATTATGTGTACGCGTACTAGTTGTTAATAAGCTTTTGCTTGCGTTTGCGTGCAGCTGATAAACAAATAATCAACGTTGGTGAAGGTGATAGTTCGTCTCATTGCCTGAAACCAAAAGTTGATTATTTGATTTATATTCCACATCTGAAACCAACAATGTGTACCAAAAATGACAATTTGACGTACAAAAGTAATGTTTACTTCTCTACCTAATCCCGAGCCGCGGAAGAGGAGACACCTTCCACTCATTGAAATCAAATGATAAATTTTGATCCGACATCAAGTGAGACAGAATAAAACAATTCATGAATTAAGGTGAAACAAGTTACGGTGCATTTGCTGGAAATATGAGATGCACCTGTACATGGAATTTACGCCCATTGCAGGGACTCTTCCTACCGATATAACGAAATGTAGCCTAGTTGGGCGGTGAGACCGCCGTGGATGCAGGCCGAAACTCGACTGTACAGTAGTGCAGCTGTCTGGTCAGGCCTGCTGAACTGGCAGGTTGTTTTGCCCGGAGCGTACCGGTACCGGAACGGAACGGACCGCGGCGGCAGTGAAGGCGAAGCCGTATGCAGTTATGCAGAGGATTGACTAGTTGTGAGGTTGTCTGAGACAAAACTCTATTCTTAAACTGCTAAAAATCTGCGCTATCGTGTCACTACATACATCTACTATCTAGTGCACTGGTAAAGTTCTCATTAGAAACTAGCCCTCCGAGTCCGATTACACACGACTGATTACGAGTAGAGTACGAGGACCACACAGCACATTGAAGGCATGGGAATTCCTTGAAATTATATATGATCTGTTAACGGTTAACTTCACTTAAGATGTGCACTAACTTGACCAAATTTGGGGCGAGTTGGTTGTGGTGCGACTTGGTCGTGGTGCGAGTTAACTGGTTACCGTCGAGATGGCATAGCTCCTCTCGTCTTAGTCTTACCATTTTCTCTTTTCTCCTCTTTTCATTTCACAGATAGAAGCTGACTCTTCATGAAAGACTTTGTGTCTTTGATTAAAAGAGAAAACTTGGAAGACTGGGAAGATGAAGTGTGTACTAGTCATCCGCAACCCCAGCATGCCAGACATCGTCTTCATGTGGACTGACCCTGAGTTCAAGGCTCACATAGCAAAGTCTGCTCTGGACCGCGGCCTCCTAGACGTAAGCAGAACATGCATAGTTGTGCGCTCCTCAATTAAAAACTGTACAAATAAAATAGAGTAATCCTTTGCAGCAGCTCTTGCAGGAACCTATACCAGATGGTGCAGTACTAGTGTGGTGTATGATATGCAAAAATTGACTGTATCAAAGTAAAGCTTTGGTGCACATGTAGATGGTCCAAGTAAAAATGCTAATGGAATGTGTATATGGACAAATGCTCTACTCTGGATAATCAGAAGTGTCCTATAATTAACACATTTCTTCAGTCAATTGTTTTTTGCCTGGTCCCTCTCTCTCTCTCTCTCTCTCTCTCTCTCTCTCTCTCTCTTGCTCTCTCTTGCTCTCTCCCGCTCTCTCCCCACTCTCTCTCCCATACCTTCTGTCTCTCTCCCATCTCCTCCCTCCCCACCATGGGGCGGAAATCCTGGGGGGACGGGGGGGGGGGGGGGGGGGGGGAGGTCCATGTCCCCCCACTATTTTTGGTCCTGTACCCCTAAAATATCAAATGTCCCCCCCCCCCCAACATTTCGGTCCTATACACACACAATATCTAATGCCCCCCCCCCCCCCCACTGTTTTCGATCACCACCTCAAATCCCCCACTCAGCTACTTTTTGAGGAAAAACATGTCCCCTCCACCTACGGGGAGCGATTTCTGCCCTTGCTCCCCACTATCTGTCTCCTACATGTACGTTCTGGCTCTTTCACCATCTCTCCCACAATCTCTCTCTCCAATCCCTTCTGTCTCTCTCTTCCTCTTCCATTCCCCACTATCTCCCTTCCATTCTCTCTTTCTTACCCCCTCTCCCTCACTATCTTTCTCTCTCTCTCCCTCACACAGCCAGATGAGGTGAGTGGAGACCTTGACCTCAGTATCCTGACCCAGTACTTCTCCCCAATCATTGCCTCTCACGGCCTACTGTCATCAGAGATGAACTGCCCCTACTCTAGCATCACCTGCGATAACAACTTCATCTTTGTCATGAAACAGGTGGGTTATCAATTATGCTTCATTCTTTTTTAAGTACTGGTATGTGTGTTACTTGCCTCAATATTTTCTGTTACAAAAATCAAAAAGAAAGCATGCTTTTTTTTTTGCTTTGTAGAATTTTAAGGGTGTGTAGTGTAGTGTGGTGTGTGTGTGTAAGATGAGTGAGATGTAATGTTTTTGCTCTGACAATGAACACATGCCACAAACTCTCTTTTTAAGTTACAAGGAAGCAGGTTTGTACAATAATAAAAGACATGATAAATTGTATTTCCTTTTCATTTGTTTATTGAATGATTGAATAAAACAATGACTGTGCACGCGCAGGTGCAGTCAGGCGAAGTAGAACATGAATATTACATGAGATGTGAATGGGCGAGAAATGAACATGACTAAATGAAGTGTGATAAATGATGCTTACATAAAGTCCAATAAAGTGCGATTTCTTCATGTGATCCTGAAGTTAAATGAAAACGGAATGGGTCCCATCATCCTACTACCTTCTCCAAATTACCTGTAATAGTTTTCCATCCGCACTTAAAAGGGAAAGCAATCCCACAATACACCATGCAGCCCATGTTTGCAATCACACACACTTCTCATCTCATACACTATATAGTACATACACTGTTGTGTAGTACACTAGATAGAAAAAGGGTTGCGCTACGTGGTGCATTGTGGGAACATTTTTACCTTGTACGCGGTATGAAGAATTATCTGCTTGTCACATTCTTATATGAATGGACTTTGCAGGCTGTAAAAGCTATTTAATCCTTGTCACTGTGCTTGTGTGTATATACATGTATATATAAAATGTATGTGTTTTCTCACAAGGTCCATAAACATGACTATTATACAATGATTATTATAAACTAATATATTGCATGATCACCTTTAGGCTATTGATTATTATTGTTGTAGTAGTACTAGTATGTAACAACATGGTGTAAAATATTTTGAAAAATTGTAAAGTCACACACAATTCGGCCTGCGAGCCGCGTATTGTCTCTACTTTGTACCGTTGCTTTTTTTTTTATCCTAATAAACTATTATCTATCTAACTCTTGTGTTTGTCAGTTTGGACAGCACCTGTACATCACAGTGAATGGGGATGGGCAGGAGACAGAGTGGTTTCTGCACAAGAAGCTGCTGGTCTTGCACAGGAATGTCCAGTTCTTCTTTGGAGCAGCCACAGAACAGTAAGACAGCTTCCATTTCTTAACTCCTTCTCTACTAGACCCAATGCTCTTTCCTATGGGAATGGTGTGTGTTACCTATGCGAAGATGCCTCATTGGTACTTTAAAGAGTGAAATCATCAAATAATTGATTATTAAAACATCTGTATTTATAGAACAGTGCTCATCGTGGTCGTTTTCATTTGACAAAGTATTTGAGCTGTTCATGTCATCTTGTGCCATTACGTTTTAAAATCTTATTCTTGAATTGTTCATATTTATTTATTCAAAACAAAATTATTCAAAATTTACCTCCTGTCTAATGGTATAAGACAAAACTTGTATGATACATAATATATTTGTGTGCTTATTTGCCTATTTATGTGGTTGGTTGTGGAATATATTCACAGGTAATATCAAGAGACAAGCATTCATGCCCAAGTTTAATGGTCTGAAACAAAAAATCATGTTACCAGCCTGTGCACAAAAATCTGGCAATCTTGAATTGAAGCTCCTCTCAGTACTTGTGGGTAATCATATGTGTAATGAAAAAAAAGTTGCCTCAAAATCTGTGAATTGTTCTTCGTCAAGCTGCGATTGGATCGTCTATGTCTTGATCTGTTGATACCCGCTGGACGTTTTGATGTTTTAGATTTCGGCGGGACAGCCCACGCGAAAGACTGGCCATGTGGGAGACGCTTGGCTCTGTGCTGGACAGCTGGTGTGAACTCTACCACAAGGAACAGTCCTTTCTGCTGGAGGTAATGCATGTCATGTGACCCTTCACAACACCCTTACCCCCCAAAAAAGCTGATGTTGTTGTGAGAAGAAGAGCAAGCTAACATACTTGTCTGTATATCTCTCTCTCGTATAGCATGCATTTGACAGTCACAGTGGAGATCAACAAATTGCAATTTATTGCAGCCAGTAATTGCAATCAATCTGTACACATGCACCAGAAAAAACATCAATAGTTAGTCACAGAGATTGTGTGAAGATGATTTCGGAGTTTAGCATTTCAGGGGAACTTGAACCTATGTAGCTGCTCAACACATTGGTAGCAATTCAGCTCAAAAACTTGTATTTTAAACAGAGTGGAGGATATTAAGCATGCACCTGTATATATGAGCACAAGGAATTGAGTGGATGTGGATAACAATGAGGTATTTAACAAGGGTAGTCAAGTCTCAAAATGAGTGAGGTATGAGCTTGATAGATCCTGGTAAGCAATACTTCCTGTTTATTCAGAGTTCATGAATGGGAGAATTAATCCATCCATTGTGAATTGAGCCATGCCAGGACTCTGGCTTAGGGATTGTTTTTATCTCTTACAAAGGGTGGTAACCTGTATAAAAGTTAAGTTTATAAACAAAAGTGAAAAAGGCAACTTCATTCACTGGTTATCTTCCGTAGTACCCCGCTGGATTAGCTGGTTAAAAAATTAACAATCCCCCAACCCTAAACCCGATGGTGCATATTCACAAAAGTACTTTAACTAGACCTACTTTATGGGATGTCAAATAAGACAACATGAAACATTATTATGGATTTAATATCATTGATTCTGTCTGCGAAATCACTATGATATAGTGAGTGTGTTCACATCCTAATTTCAGCTAATACTGGAAATCACCCTTTGTTGTGATTCTGTGATGAAAATCAATGATTTTTGACAGCATTAAAGGATTTATTTTGCACCCCATAGAGTTAGTCGGTCTAAGGTATACCGCTGTTGTGAATACGAGCCTAGTATTATTTCTGTACCCTACCTTCTTTATCCTTACCTTACCATGTGCTAGGGTGCAGAATTGAAACACCACAAACAGGAGGAGATCTAAGATTGGCATTGAACACGCTATAGTTGTAGGTATTAATACAGGGTCCATACACAATAGAATCTGTACCAAAACTCTATGAAGAAACATTGAGTAGGTGCACAGATTGCTACTGCATGTGTTGTTGCTTTTTGTTCTGCTGTCTGTCTGTCTTCGGTGAGCACCCACTGGTTTGAGTTCATTGGTTCAAGTCTTCTTTTGTGCAGGCTAAATGACATATAGTTAGTGACGTCCACACACGCAATGTGAGCCATGATTAACGGCTAGTGTTTATATTGTTCAAGTTCGAAACGATGCCCAGACCCACGTTTCTTTCTACGACGTTTTGTTATACAATGTTTCATCAGTCAGTGTCCACACACAGAATTTTATTGTATGGGCTATTTCAGAATGGTATTCCATTTCGGTATTTTTGTGTATGGACATGGGGTAAGTAATCCCCAAACAGAAAGTAACTACATGTAGATCCTGCCATTGATCCATGCTCCTTCCCCCCTTCCCTTCGACCTCCAGGCAGTGGAGAGTCTAGAGGTCAACCAAACCCTCAACGAGCTCTGCATTGGCCTCTTGGAGTCGGTCCTGCTGAAGTTCCGGTCAGCGGGCGACAAAAACGCGGTCCATGCGATGCTGGTCACAGGGGCTAAACAGCTGACCCTTTACTCAAGGTAAATAGAGTCCCAAGTGGTGTTGTCATATCCGTTGCTATGCAGGCTGCTGGTTCTCAACAGCATCGCTCATGTAAGAATTCCACTGGTCCGACACTGTCTAGCGGGCTAGTGTCGGGCACCCCCAAAGAGTGTCCCCGCTATGATCGCAGATGTTTGATCTACTCATGTAGCTTAGAACCAGTTGTCTTGACGATATGGTCGTATGACATCACACTACGGTACTCTATGGCATTATGGGCATGTATAGTTATCTTAAAACACCATCAACTGCCATGTATGAAGGCAGAGTAATATTATTATCATTGTTGTAATTAGTAAGAATAGGAGTAGTAGAAGTAGTAAAAATTATACATTTATCAACCTTAACCTTCTCATGACCATTATCATAAAAATGTGTAGTGTGTCAATGCAGTCTTCATGACTTGGTAGTGTGCAGGTTAAAGTATTGCATTTGGAGTAAACTGTCTCTTTTGTGATCACTGGAGGATTTTGCACATGTCAGTTTCTGTCATCACAATCAGGGGTACATTTCATTGTGATTTACAGTACATGGTTTATATGTTTGCATCACCTGTTGTTGTTGCGTTACTCTCTAGCCGTAATGCTGCAGAGCTGCATCCATCTGATGTGCTGCTGCTGATCAATCTGGCCTGGTCCCTGTACCCCGCCCCCAAGGACCCCCTGCAGGACCCTGCAGGAGATGGTGCACAGCAGCAACAGGCGAGGGCAGCAGAGAGGGACAACAGGCAGTCGGCCATCCTCAGTGACGGAGAGTTCCTTAGTGCAGGGGAGGGAAACGGATCAGATGGGGTGAGACTTTCAACATATGTGTAAACTAAATATTGCTCATAATCCTTACATTACAGGGGCCTTGAGAACTTTATTGGCTTACTTCACATACTCATGCCAATGATGAAGAGAGAGATGATCGAGGTAGAAAAAAAGGATGTGTCTTGCATTGCGACAAGGTAGTCAGGGACAGCAAAGTGATTTGATGTTATGGAGGATTGAGTCATTCATGTGTACCTCCACCACAAGTTTATCAGTGAATAGATAAACGGGTGGTGTGCTAACCTGTGATATATGACATTACTCCAGGCCAATAATCTATATATTCCAAAGGTCAAAGATCATGGGCATTTTGCCCCATACATGCATATAATTGTCTGTTGTGGCCCACTTGGTAAGTAAAGCATGATATTACATCTATGACAATGTATTTTTTTTGTTTGCACCCTTCTTGTTAATAATATGCTTGTCTTTTGGAGGAATTTCTCTTGCTTAATTTCTGAAGATAAGATTACAACAATTTTATCTTTACTTCATCATTCCATTATGTTTTGTCTACGTTCTTAATCCTGACAGACCCAGTACTACAGCCCAGCAAACTCCCATGAAGACTGCAGTTCAGAAGACCCAGACGAAGAAGGTCAGCAACCGCACACGACCCTTCAGGGTCAAAGGTCGCCCGATTTAGCTGACCAGCCGTCAAACCACCCTACCAAACCAGAGTCTGATGGAGGACCAGCTGAGGACCAGCTATCAGCGGCGGCAGAGCAGGTATCAGCACCGCCAGTAGGCAGAGGTCAAAGGTCGGGGGAGAAGAGCACGTCAGAGGACTCGCACACAGACAGCTGGTGTGACCTGGCCGGGGGGGCGGGGGCGGACACCTCCAAGATCCCATCGATAGACTGCACCCCAGACAGGAGGGTCCCCCAGCCACCAAACTCACAAACCATCTGGTATACACCCATCCAGGTAACATCCTTATCTCCCTTTATTTGTGCTTTTGTTATTTGTTCTTTGTAAAAAAAAATATTGATGACGTTTTAACCAGTGCTTTTTGGAGTACAGTGAAACCTGTCTATAGTGGCCACCCAAGGGAAACAAAAATTGTGGCCTCTATAGACAGGTGGCTGCTATAGAAAGGTTCTTCAACACATGATCTCTCTCAGGGAGAATTATTTTAGTGGCCACTATAGACAGGTGGCCACTAAGACAGGCTTCACTGTATGTAAAAAATGATTATTTCATGAAACGAGTCTGGTGTAGAGGACAGATAATATGTTAAGTTATGGTATATATCTTTTTTTTTTAATGAAATCAAGCTTTGTGTAAAGATTAATGAAGCATGGGAGCAAGGAAATAAAGTGTCATATTAATTACTAAATATGCCAAAATTGTACGTTTAGGTTAAACATTGAATGAATGTAAAATAAAAATGTTTATTTCACCAAAGCAAAAATGTATGAATGAATTGTTTTAATTTTGAATAAATACCTGTTTCAAGTGAAGAAAAAGAAGAAAAGAAATCTCCCTTAAATTGTAGTCAGACCGCAGCCAAGTGATGGCTGTTTTATAGCCATGCCGAAAAGAACTGATAGACGTCAGTTACGCTATGCCTTTGCTTGGGCAGCTGAATGTAAAATATATGAAAGTTCTTTTCAAAGAGTCTCGGCACTAATGCAGGCCAGCATTGAACGCTGTTTTTAATTTTCCGCATGCATACTGCAAAAACACTAGAAATCATACCCAGCCCTTATTTTGGGTTTTCCTCTTGCGTATCATAGTCCAGATTTTGGAAGTTCTTTCAATAATAAATAAGTGAAAGTCATAGATGAAGAAATACAATACATGCACTATTCATTACTAACACAAGCAGTGTAGTACAGGCCAGCCTTATTGTGGTAGTTGCTGTACTTTCCTTCCTTCCCAGGATTCGAGGCCTGAAGATCTAGACAGCGATAGGGTTTCTGGTATGGACTATGACCACCAGCCTGCATCCACCCCCACCAAGCACCATGAGGCTGCCTTCATCCCCACGGCAACTTCCCTCCCAACTCACACCCACCTCGGGGCAACCCTACCCTCAGCCACTCCTCTACCAGCTTCCTTGCCATCATCATCAAGCTCACCTACAACACCTCCCGCTATGACCACGCCTCCGACATTGGCACCCGAGCTGAATCCCTCATCGTCGACCAGGAGGTCGAAGCGTGGGAAGAAGGGTCTGGTGGAGGACACGGCTCAAGTGACGGCCTTCCTGCAGCAGCCGGCCTGTCCCTACTGCCCGCACGTCCTGCACATCGTACGCATCCTGCCCAGCATTGTGCTGGTCGTGGTAACAGAGGTTTGTAACTGTGGCAATGTTTTTACATAGCTCTTAAAACATGGGGGCCTAATACTGAACTTACAGGCTGTTTCAGGTCAGCGCATTGTGCTATTACCATACATTGTCAGCATCCTACCCTGCATTGTGCTTTATTATTTTTTTACTGCATTATACAACTGATAAAGCTTATTACATTTATGCATTGTGCGAATTAAGTTTTGTTTACTCTCAAAAAGGATGATTTTATCATTACATTTGATGAACATATATTTAGCCAAAATGCGCATATATGGGTCTACCCGTTACATTTTTATTATATTGCTCTGATAATGCAAATTCCACAATGATGTTTATTTTAATAAAACTAAACATGTTACTTTTTTGTATTCATGTAAACCATCTTTTGTTCAATGTCAAAATGTCAAAGCAGGGGCCCTGTGAAAAACAGTGTTTAACCACTTAAGTGGCTACACTGGGTAAATAATACGAATGAATAAATATCACTTAACTCAAATTTTCACTGATGTATTTCTCAGAATTGTTTGCATAGAATTTGTGCTTGTGTTTGTCTGCAGGTCAACAGCCAGGTAGCAGTGTGCGTGAGTAACTGCTTGAGGCGGCTCAAGGACTTGTCTAATGCCATCTTCAAGACAGACATGAACGAGGCCCTGCACAAGCAGAGCAGTGTGGGCAAGCTGGATGCAGACCTCAAGCAGCTGGGAAATGCCGTCAAGAAATCACGGGTAAGCACGCCACCCGCTCTGTGTATTTACCGCCATCGGGCACGTCCATGGTCAGTCCACTGCGGGGCCAAGGACCCCCAAGTTGGTGCCAAAGAAATATTTCTTGCACAATCCATCTTATGCTGTGTGATTTTACCACTGATGCTAGGAGTTGGTACAGTGACGGAAGATCTTCCGGTATGAGCTCCGGTCCAGGTCCTGTCAGGTTACCAGCTTTGAAGTAAAACCTGAAAAAATACCATATCACGGATGAGATAGTGTCAATGTAAGGTTTGTGAAGCTATGACTGAGATTTCATACAGGTTATCATTGAGGTATACTGCTGACTCCTGCTGAGTTTTCATGACTTTTGCAAATGGGCTACCCTGTCTTAAATGACAATAACAACGGCAAAAAAACAAATGGGCTCTCAGTATTTCACTTGTAAGATTGGTAGCTGCCATTGCTGGTAAAGCAACAAAAATTACTCTGTTGCTTCAACTAGTGGTTGTAGGTTCAAGGGACGGTATTCCGAAATTCCTCCTAAGTTTTTTCCTAAGTTTTCTTTGAAGTTTCCAAGTTACGAGGTGCCAAGGAGAGCCCGAAATTGGTATTCCAGAATATCCTCCTAGGACTCTCTTAATGCAAATTAGGGAGGGTTAGACCACGCCCAGTGTGCATCTATTAGCCAAGGGAGGGAAGTGTTTCATTTATGAAGAGCCAATCACAATCAAAACATGTCATCAGGACTTTCCCCTAGGTTTCATCCTAACTATGTGGACGCGCAACTACACAATGTATGTGCGCGCACTTCAAAAACGTATGCGCGCCTACACAAATGACTGCTGCTCTAATGAATACCACTTAGGAGAAAACCTAGAGTTAGGATAAGATTTCTCCTAAGTGAGCATTTTGGAATATCCCCCAAGGCCTGCAGTGAATGAGCTCTCAACATTTCACTTGTTACATTAGAAGTTGCTCTTCGTAGTAAGTAAGAATAACAACCTTGGTTGTTGTTTCTCAATGTGGTTGTATAGGTCCAGGGCCTGCAACAGGTGCACACTGAGCTGATCAAGCAGTGGATGATAGCTAAGGGGTGTGGCCTGACCACCAACCAGGCATCACCAGCTACCATGACACCCAGGTAAGACCGCAGCAACACAGGACGATCCAGACTTCTCCATACCGCATGTAGATTACCAAAAGTGGTGTCGTCACATCCATTGTTATACGGGTTTCTGGTCCTAAACAACATCCCTCAAGAGAGAGTTTCACTGGTACGACCTTGTCCAGCAGGCTAGTGTCAGGCATCCCTCTGTGATCAACGCGACTTGCTCTACCCACATGGTTTAGAACCAGGGGGGTGTTTCACCAAGCTGTTCGTAAGTTACGAACGACTGGTGATCCCTTCTTGTGCTATATCAGATTCTCAATGAACAAAGTGTGGTATCGCATTTAGCACAAGAAGGGATCACCAGTCGTTCATAAAGTCGTTCGTAAAGTCGTTCGTAACTTACGAACAGCTTGGTGAAACACTCGCCAGGCGTCTTGACAATATGCTCGTATGACGTCCCACTTTGGAACTCTATACCACACATAGGAAAAAGCCTTCCCATAATGCACTGCACCAGTGACATCCTTGGTTGTTTTTTTGGCAGTCATACGCACTTCCAGTCTCATAAACTGGTACTCCAGAAGGGAAGTTGGAATGACTGCAAACAAATCCTGATGTCGTTGTGTGTTGCATTGTAGGAAGATTTTTCCTCATAATGCAGTATGGAGAATTACCACTTGCAACATGTCATGATCAGTCAGTATCTTCTGTTTTTAACTAACTTTCTAAAAATATAACTTATGCTTCCAAAATTTATTTTCTTGGAAAAATTGTATGTAATAATGAAATAACATGGACCTACAATGTTCATGCTATTCACGTGTTTTGTGAGCGTGAACATTGTTCAGGATGCTGTGCCTTTATAAGTGAGATTATAACACTCTCAGGATTGTAAATACCATGAAAATAAGTCAAGTGCTTGGATTTTTTTGACTGTTCCTATGGTAGTTCTAAGCCAAAATGATTGTTTTCCTTCCTTCACCCAGACTTGAGTCTATCTTGACTGAAATGAACCGAATCCTGCGGGCTATCTTCCAGCGCTGCTACGTCTACCACAACGCGCCCCTCATTAGACCCCCGTCGCGTTACCTCCCCGTGGTCGCCGATGTCAGGGCCTCCCTGGTCGAGTCCCTCTCCCTCTATCATGAATTCCTGGCCGTGCGTGCTGAACGTAACCTGACCATCACCAACTACTTGGAGGACTTCCCGGGGCTGGTGCACTTTGTGCATGTGAATCGGGCCTCGCATCGCCTGCTGGCGCCCTCTATCAACACCACCAATGTGGAGACGGAGCAAGGAGGGGTTCTGAAGAACCTTTTACGAGACAAGGTAAAAATAATGCAAGGTTTATCAAAAAAACAAAGTTGCAACATGTCTTTATGTGATGACATGAATAGTACCCTGGGGTACAAAAATTTTTTTTTTGTTGAATTATTATTTTTTTTTTTGAAGGCTGTACTTTGGGTTACCAAAAAGTGGGAAATTATTTTTGTGTGATTTTTTCAACCTTCAGTTGTGTCCAATGTTCTTACACAATGCGGTACTTTGGGGTAATGCGTGGTGCATCATGTGTGAGTGTGCTCTCTTTATTGCGCGAATGTATGATAACTATGATCTCTCCATTGAATTGATGTATTATTTGTTTGTTAAATTGTTATCAATTTTATTTGCTTGTTTGTTTGTTAGGTGTGGACGATGGTGGAGAGATGCTATGAACAGATGACACAAGGCTATATGCTGGAAACAGTGCGACAAGGAGACTTTACCTTCTCCTATTTTCTCTCCTTTGAAAATCAAAATGTAGGTGTATTTCATTTTCCGCTCTGTACTTTGTGTTTTTAAGAGCAACTTTTTATTTTCGGATGGCATGTTTCCTTTTGTCCTTATCTTTTTTATGTGATAACTCAAGAAATGATTGACCAAATTTCATTACACTTTTATGTGGTAACTCTAGAAATATCAAATGAAACCTGGTACAATGATGATATATGACAGGACAACTAAGATGATAATGATAAAGTCAAAGGTCATAGATCACGGTTTTGCACGTAGGTCAAGGTCAAATTCTGAAATATTATTTATGTGATAATTTGTGAAATATTCAACCAAATATCGCAAAACTTTGTATCATTGAAAACATGTGACGATTTAGTTTTCTATTTGGATTAAGAACTTTTACTACTCATATTAGAGTTAATGGAAATACTTCAGTTTCTGAGTAAGAGGGCGGAGGCATACTAATCTTTTAAAATTTCCACACTTGCATTCCATTTGATGAGTCACTTCTTGACTTTCACTGCATGCAGGGGTAATCATTGCCAACAATGACAATCATCCATACACAGTTGCATTGTTTGAGGATGAAAACAGACATGTCTTTTGCTTTCATTATTATGATAATTGTAATGATGTAAATGATTTTTCTTATAATAAGGTGATGTTATTGTTATTGCAAGTACAACAGTATCTCTATTGTGATCCTACTCATATTGATTTTGTTGTAAGAATTAGTCTTGTTGCTGTGTTTGTGAACATTCTATTGAGTCACTAATTGTCTTTGTTTTGATATTGTTTGTAGGGACTTCCTGTGCAGAATCAAGGTCTTCCCAAGTACACAAAGAGCGCTATGCCAGGTATCTTGGCAGGACAATACTTCAGGTAAATTCGTATACACTGTAACTTATGGTCGATGCTGGAGGAATAGATAGAGTGATAGATAAATATAGATAGGTAGGTAGATAGGTATGTGCACATATACATCTAGATAGATAGGCATATGCTTAAAAAATCAACAACATATATATAAACACAACAAAAAAAGTAAGCCCCCCCCCCCCTAAGCAAAATAGCATAACTTTTTATCGAATTGGGCAAAATAATTTGGCAGGATTGTTCTTTATCTTATTGACTAACTTATGTGTGAAAATCCCATTAATCCAATTAGTCATGCATGAGTGGGCTCATTTTAAAGGAAAAATATTTTTTTGTTGCGTTTATATATGCATGTACATGTAGATATTAAACAAAGATACATGAATATGAACAGAGGACAAATATATAGATATAGGGACATATGTAAAGGATCAAGCAATATATTTCATATGTGCTAGTTTTGAACAGGTAATGAAGTGTGTGCTTTGATGGCTTTTCTGCTGTCAGTGTTAAGACTTTTGATTTACTATTCATTAGTAGTTTGACAAGGGATGTGGGTTATTGTGCACATCGAAAGGAAAGTACGGTATGTGCATAGTTATATGAACTTGTCATCAGGGGCTGTAAGAATGTACATGTATTGTAAAAATGTATTCTTACGTTCACGTTATTTAAGTCTTTTTATGTCATCCACTCTTATAGAATACATTATGCTTCTAATTCTGTCATTTCTCTTTTCAGACTTGTATGTCTGTACAATTTTATACTGAGAGTGTAAAAAGCAATTAAAAGAATTATCTCATCTGGTCCCTATTGCATAAAAATTACCATTGATGGTAACTTTGCTACCAATGTCAACTTCTATGGAAACTTGGATTGGCTGTCGAGCGGTAGTACCATGGTAGCTATCATTGATGGCATATTTTCCATTAATGGTAAGTTTTATGCAATGGGGCCCTGATCTTATCTTATCTTAAATGCTCTCTTCTCTGGTGTTGCCAGGGAGGTGCTGGAGCATGCTTTCCGAGGAGTGTCTCATTCGGGCGTGTCCTGCATTGAACTCTTCTGCGTCCACCTCTCCGTCGTCCCCACGCCCATGATCACCCGCCACGCCCGCCGCCTGCGAAATCTGCTCCGGACCGGCGATTCCATCACTCCTGGCAATCTGCTCCAAGCAATGATCTAGCATGGATGGACTCAGACCTACATTACATCTGGACTGTGATGGGCACAAGTTGGGGAGTATAGTGAGTGGTCCACAAACTGGCCCCTACCCTTGAAACCGGCCCCCGCTTATTTCTGATCAGTGCACGTTATCGAAGGTTGGATGCGCGATTTATTATGTATTTACGCATCAGTAAACAAAATGCAAGATTTTCGGAAGCAAAATGAGACAAAATGTGCACTTATTTGGCAATTGCACATTTTCGTTCGAAACATCTCCGTTTTTCAACTTGCGTTCGTACTTCCGTGATTTTCTTGTCGATCGCCGAAACTTTCCCGTCAATTTTTCACTTCACTGGAACGAGCATGATCGAGACGCAATACTGGTGAAATGTCGGCACTGTACTCGTCGGATTGACAGAGATATCGCACATTATCGGTAGGGGCCGGTTTCAAGGTTCAGTGATGTGAATGTGCGACGATTTATCGAGCGATATTCGAAGCGCAATTTCTCCAAAATGTTATCGTTAATCTTCAATCCAAAAATATTTTTTTAAAGAGCATTATTTTGCTGATTTGTGTGTGAAATTTTAGAATTTTATTTGGTTATCTTGGAATGAAAATATTCAAAAGAAAACAAGGGGGTCGGTTTGAGGCACCCGCACCATACATAGAAGTGTTCAATGGCTCCTGACAATCTGCTCTGAGCATTGGTCTAGCGTAGAAGCAGATATATCATTACACAACCCATCAATCTGTTTGAAGTATTGGCGTAGTGTGGACTCAGACCTACATTACATCTGGACTGTGATGGTCACAAGATGGGTATCACTTAGAAGTGTTCAATGGCTCCTGTCAATCTGCTCCAAGCATTGGTCTAGCATAGAACCAGATATATCATTACATCTTGACTTTGATCGGCTTGAGATGGGCATCCTTCAGAAGTGTTTGTGTGATTGGCGCTCATTACATGCGGAGACTAGATTGTAATGAAGCTTTGAATGATTTCATATCAAAATGCTCTGTGGGTGCTATAATGTACCGCAAGTCAGATCACAGGCGAATGATTCTAGCATTGTGCATTCTAGGTAAAAAATTATATAGCAGGCCTGCCTGACATTCCACTAGCTATTTCTATGAATTGCTGCTTTTAGTTAAGCTACTATTTCTCTCTGCCAGTCATGGAAAGGAGGGAATGCATGTGGTGTAGGCAGGACATAAAGAAGTAATCATGTGGGTGTGTTTCTGTTATTGTTACAAGTGGCGGATACATGTAAATTATTTGTGACTACTTCACAACTTTCATAACAGTGCAATTTATGCAATATATATGTATAATTTTTTTATTTTTATATAGCTTATGAATGTCAAAGTTCATTGCATAGTGTTCACTGAATAGAGCTTATTATATCTTCAAGGATTTTGATACTTCCATTGTCAATTTGAGTGTGCTAATTTCTATTTACACAGATAATTCCCATTCTATTTTTATAGTATCTACTGCAATGATAATTGGTTTTTGTCTCATGATTTTTATGAGTTTGTTTTCTGATATAAGATGAAGCATTCTCTCTCGATATGTTACAATATTATCAGCTGATCATAGTTGATCAATGGACAGGATGAAGAATGCATGCTGCTACGGGGTTATTTAGGCAATTTACATTATATATTTTTAACGCAAAAAATGATTATTTGTTACGTTTCCTGCTAAATTATTGTGTCATGCTGAATTTCTGGTAAATTTGATGGTTAACCTCTAGTCAAGCAACAGAAGATTAATCATGCAATTTCGTATTGAAGTCACACTGTGTAGCTATATATGATTTGAAATGAACTGCTCATGGAATGAACCACATTTAATCACACAATTTGTTATTGTTTGTGACATATGTGATTATAAGAATGTCTTATAGCATATCTTGACCATTAAACATATATGTGCATGTATTTCATATGCTTTATTTTTCTGTCTGTCTAAATTTGAAAACTTATACCAGGGCCCCCGCAACATAAAACTGTACAATTGATGGTAGGATCGATTGATTGACCAACCATTCAATTGGTTGTAGGACTGATAACAGTCATAGAACCATAACATAGAGAGGCTGTGGTTGCCCCTAATTAATCATACAATGGATCATATCAGTCGTAGAACTGTATTATAAAGAGAGCTATGATTGATATTAATCGTAGACCATCAAATAAATAGTAGAGCTACGCAGCAACAGATGAACCAACATGGCTGCTTTCCTTTTTATGTTAGAAGAAGCCCCAGCAGTACGGCAAAGCAGATACTTTTGGGAGATAAAAAATCCGCTGAGGCATATCTGCCATCAGGATTTGCTACGCAAGTATACATTTTCTAGAGATAGCCTCAATAGGTTTATCACAACCATCGGACCGCAGTTGAAGAGTGACACATAGAGGAACCACGCACTTTCCCCCAGTCTGCAAGTGCTGAAGGTATTGAAAAGCTAGGCAACTGGGGCAGTGTTGGACTGTACTGCTACCATGGCATGGAATGAATGAGTGCATCGACGTTTATCCTTCGCGTAGCACAAGGTCTGTAATACATGAGTGCCAGGTGAGTAAACGGCAAAATACAGGCATTCAGGAGGGTTTGTAGATTGCCTCCCCCTCCCCCCCCCCCCCCCACACACACACGCAAAAGGGAGGGGGTGGGGGCAGAGAAACTGTAAAATCTAACTACAGTCGGCCTTACAGTTAATTATGTTACAATTGATAATGTGTAATTTAAAAAGCTTTTTATCATAGTTCCCTGATCGTGGTGTCAGATGCTTATTCAAAACTCTTGGCGAAGTGCTCAAATATTTTGCAGGAATATGAAATATATATATATATATATATATACATGTATATGAGAATAATTGTAAATATAACAACATGGTAAAAGTGATTAATGATACAGATTTTATTGTAGGAATATTTATGATGTCATTATAAAGTATGTAAGTAAGTATGTCCAGTACTGAAGGGAAACATAATATATGCCCTGAAATAGCATATGTTGCATATAGTGATCCCTCGGGATGCCCATGACCCGATCAAAATTAAAGGGCATATACTGTACTGGGAAGGTAAAAAAGCCTTCAAAATGTAATTGTTAGCAATCGTCTTGCCAATGGTCTTAAATTCATGTATTGTCCATTTTAGAAGTTTGCTGAAAGTTATTTGCCCTCAAATGATCCACATATGGAGTAATTAATGATTAAATCCTCAAAATGTTGGGCCCGAACATTTTGAGGATTTGTGATTTAATCACTCATTACTCCAAATGTAGATCATTTTTGAGGGCAAATAACTTTCAGCAAGCTTCTAAAATAGACAATACATGAATTTAAGACCATTGGCAAGAAGACTGCTAACAATTACATTTTGAAGGCTTTTTTGCCTTCCCAGTACAGTATATGCCCTTTAAGGACTATTGCAGTATGTCACGTATTGACATACCAGAGCCGTGCTACTTATTATATGGACATCACTTGAGCGGTGGCTGCTGCTCTGTCAGCAGTTTGGCACTTCTTGTCAGCCTCAAACTTTTATATAATTTCTTTCCATTTTATATTTTTTTGGAAGTGTTTACCCCGTGTCTTTATAAGCATTGCCAATTTGGACATTCAAATAGGCATTGCATATGTCTACATTCGAAATCAAATATTGACTTTATTAAATGATAATAGATGGGCAAATCTATAGGTGATGTGATGTTTCCACTAGTGTTGAAAGTTGTTTCTTGTGTGTCCCTAGTTGGAGATGTATATGTGTATGTGTGTGTGTCTGTGTCTGTGTGTGTTGTGTATATGGGTGTTAACGTATTTTTTTGCGATCGAGCGAGTTTGTTTCGTGTGAGGGCGCATACGAAAGAGTGAGAGGAACGCTTACGATCAGACTAATACCACTTAAAGCATAGTTTCGTGCGTGTTGTTTTGTGCCCATTGAAATGAATAAAGAAATACGCAATGGACTAATTACAACAAAAAACAGACAGATCATACAAATGCTAGAAAGAGCGTAGATTACGTGTAATGGTAACGTGAGAACATTTAATTAAGAGAGGGGGGGAGAGAGAGAGAGAGAGTGTGTGTGTGTGTGTTATTGAGAGAGAGGTAGAGGGGAGGGAGGGTAAAATGAAAGATACGTATGCTACAGGGTGACGACTTTTCGGCTCTCTTGGGTCATAACCACTGAGAGATCAGTGGTCATAACACACTTAGTCACGGCAAGAAAGTCGGGTTCGCGCATGCGCAGATTGATTTTTCGTTTGGGTGTTAGGTTGAAAGTGAAACGCGTGGATAAATTTGATTACATTATGGAAATGATAAGGATTCTCGTTGATGTGCGTGTGAGAACATTTAAACGAGGTAGGCACAAAGTGAATGAAGACAAAACACTATGAATGGACCGTTAAATGAGTTGTGGTAAAATTGTGCACCGTGCATCTTCGTCCAACCCGCCTTTTAAGACCATTCTTTTATGGTTATACAGTGCCATTGCAGCGCTCCTAGGAAAATGATAGAATGTTTAGAGAGCAGAACTCATCGGAGGGTACGTGGCTCACACCGCAGAGAGGGCAATCAACTTCAAGTGGGTGTGTCGAAGTAGACCCCTATTTTAGGTGTTTTAACACGCGAGACTCTACGAAAACGAGATGTTGCGGGTCACTACCATCGCATCGCGCCTTTGGCTTTGAAAGAGCATTTTCAACTCTGCCCCCCCCCCTCCTCTGTACAAACATTAATAAAGGCATTAATGCAACATTAACTAAGATAAAATAAGGTTTTGTTTAGGTATCTTTGTAGTTCTCGAGAGGGGGTTCGATTCCTAAGCAGTTTTATTTTCTAATGAGCGGCAGCTTGTGTTATTTTAGTGAATGTGGCATTGTGAAACTCTCTTTTGAAGGAGCGTAATCTTGTAATCTTGAGAGGAGGGGAACTTTTAAGGAGTTTTGGCATGCTTGGGCGAGATTTCTACCAACCCTACCCTATCCCAGCACCCATTCTTTATCTGATATACGTAAGTCTGAGTGACATGGGCTTGGAATGAATATTCATTGTAACCCGCCCAACATGGTTGAACTGCGTTGACATCTTACCATAGAATATACTTCAAAGAACGTCGCCTTTTCATCACGTTTATATTTTTTGTCGCTGCAACAACTTTTACGGACTTTGTTTTCATTGTTCCTCAGTTTTTATCCCTTTTTTCTCTCTTGCTTCGTTTTGTTTTATTTCTTCCTTAGACTATCAGCACATATTATGAAAGCTGGAGCAATCATGACCCTTAAGGTACAATATCGTCGGTTATAATCGGTCTTTTCCCTACTTTCTGCCCTGTGGTGCTTTTGTGTTTACATACAAAACATGGAGCAGCACGAAGTCCGTGTCTGGCTGTGTCTGCGTCTCGAACACTTTTGTTTTCGGAAGGAGGGAGCATAGATATTGATCCACAAAGTTCTGACAGCAGGGACCTAAATAGACGTGTTGCAAATCGTGGTACCAAACAGGCCTGCATCATCACGCCAACAATCTTTAAAATTATCGCCAACAAGCTTTGAGAGTATCACAGCTTTGGTAAGCTTTTACTTTCAATTACTTTCTCAAAATATATTCAATTACTATGCCTCGGCTGGAAAGTCATGTTCATTTAAAACCATTGCACAGTGCTTCATCGTTAGCATCTAATTTAATTTAAACTTTAACGTGCCATTTTTGTAACGAGATCTAACCAATTCATATCTGTATATTTATTCAATATGACAACATTTCAGGACTCTTTGAAATTTTTTCCGCGTAACAATAGAAAATATTCATAGTGATTGTTGTTGTCCTCTCGTTAGATATGAACAAATTTGCGCCAGTAACTGAACATCAAACATGGACCATGGACCCCGAACTATAACTAACTGGGCAGTGTACTATTGTCTCGTTAAGCTTATTTTACGGACGCGTTTTAACCCGATATGCTTTTGCACAGCTGGGACCGTTCTTATAATTTCACCACCTTCCGAAACACGCAGCCCGGGTTCGAATCTCAAACCTTTGCCCGTGTCTAACGTCGACGCGACGGTAGCTCGGAATACAGGCGGGCGCCTCGTTGACTTGCCACGAAGGGGTAGCCAGGAAAGATCTAGGTGACCATAGATAGTTTTGCTATTTTGCTGAGGATTTATTTTGTCAAATACATTGGGTTAGGTTTGTGGTAGGGTAAAAAGAAATAGAACGAGGATTAGATTTTGAGCGCGGACCGAATACGAGATGTACCATTATCATTATCATGAGTATTTTCACTGTCTGCATGGTACTGTATAAACAAATATTATACGAGTAATTGCGTAAAGAAGGCTGATACTTTATGTTGTTACTCTCTCCTTCTCTCTCTCTCTCTCTCTCTCTCTCTCTCTCTCTCTCTCTCTCTCTCTATATATATATATATATACACCATACCTCTCTATGTCTGTCTGCTTCTCTCCTCTCTCTCTTCTTGCACCATCTTACTCTCTACACGCACATACTCTACTCGATGTTGTTACTCTCTCTCTCTCTCTCTCTCTCTCTCCCTCTCTCTATCTCTCTATATATCCCCCTCTCTCTCTCTCTGTCTCTCTCTCTCTATCTCTCTCTCTCTCTCCCTCTCTCTCTCTCACTCTCTCTCTCTCTCTCTCTCTCTCTATATATATATATACCTTACCTCTATATGTCTGTCTGCTTCTCTCATCTCTTCTTGCTCCATCTTACTCTCTACACGCACATATTCTACTCAATGTTCTTATTCTCTCTCTCTCTCTCTCTCTCTCTCTCTATATATATATATATATATATCCTCTCAATTTCAATTTCGTTAAAAGGCGTATGTGTGAACATATCGAGAGAAGAGCATGTGGACTTGATGAAATGTTGACGTTCCATTCTCGCGATAGAAGCCCACTTTCAATATAAAGACTTCTTTTAGAGGTTAGGAATATACATGTATATAAACAACACTGGTCGATGGCACTGTATGCATGTTTTTGCGTGTTCTAGTAAACTTGAGTGCTAGGTTAAACGATGTGTCTTTTTGTGTACACGAAAGCGTAATGTCTATTATTGGCAATGTATTAGTCAAATATGTATGGAACTGGACGAGTGTATTATGTACTCTTCTTCAAGTACACAGAACAAACCAACATGACCAATTTGCGACAAGAAGGGCCTTTTTGTGCTTATGTGTACCCAGTATATATATTCGTTATCTTTGTAAATAATATATTGTACTGTGATAATGACTAGGCATCATTTGGCAAGCATTATTTTGTGCCAGGGACAGGACAGTTTAAGGGATTGGAGCCAAGTCCTATTTGAATTTCATTTGAACTGATGGTTGGGAATAATCGTTACTTCAGCATGGCATGTTGGGGTAACTGTGGAAAGCAGTATATTCCTATGTATGAGTTTACATAAATCTTTAGTGAGACATTGAATAACAGGTTTCAATATCAGTGAACAATAATTTGTGCGCTGTCAATAAAAGCCTGTTTTAGGTTGAAAGTTTGATTTATTTTGCAAAAAATGCGATTTCTCCACAAGTTTAGAATCAATGGCACGGAGAATGTGGGTATGCATCATTCTTCACCCCCACCCCGCACCCCCACCCACCAACCCACCCCACCCCAAACACATACACCTCAAAAAGCATCTGCTGTAAACGTCTCGACCTTCGGGGCGTTACTTTAGATTTAACACTATGCGATCTTTGATTTTTTTTCATTATACTAAACAAAATCAAAAAAGTAAGCCCCCCCCCCCCCTAAGCAAAATAGCATAACTTTTGATCGAATGGGTTTTAAGCAAAATAATTCGGCAGAATTGTTTGTTAACTTATTGACAAACTTCCGTGTGAAAATTAAATTAATCCAATCAGTCATGCTTGAGTGAGCACACATTAAAGGCAAAGTTGTCATTTTTCAAAAGTCACAAGGGTGATTGTTAATGCCGTTTTAACAGTACATTTTGGCATTTTTTGTACAATTTTTAAAATGTAATCGCTCAACTATGACACGAAAATTACATCTTCAAATGTTCAAATAATAGGTCATGTTACATCTTTGTCCAAATATCCCGAGTCTTATTTTTTCTTAAAAATAAAGGGGTCTTTAAAGTTTTAAACTCAGGAGGGATGAGTATTTTTTTAAACGGTGCTCACTCAACCAGAACAATGAATTAAGTGTCGGGATAGGTGTTAGTGCATCCAGAGGTGGATGGTATACAATGAAAGGACATAAATTATGCACCAGAAAGGGAATTCATTAAAAACTTCATTTGACAGAAGCTCAAAATTACCCTTGTTATTTTTGAAAAGTGACAATTTTGCCTTTAATGTGTGCTCACTCATGCATGACTATATGGATTAATGCGATTTTCACACGGAAGTTATTCAGTAAGTTAAAGAACATTCATGCAAAATTACATTGCTAAAAACCTTTTCGATCAAAAGTTATGCCATTTTACTTAGGGGGGACTTACTTTTTTGTTGCGTTTAGTTTGTACAGGACTATTACACCTATTTTTGATAATTACAATCGAGTGGAATAGTCAACAGTGTCAAGAACTATAGCTTTGCAGTCATAATCGTCTTTGATATCTTTCTGTTCACTGGTGTATTAGAAAAAGAAGAACAACAAGAAAAAATCAACAATAACAAGCACGAGAGTAAAACGAAGAAGAACAAGACAATCAATAGCTAATCTATACGACGTTTTCCCCCTGATTGTTGCATATTTATGTTCGAGTATTCAGCTGATTTATTTTTCTATTCATTTTTAGACACCAGACAACATGTTTCTTCTCAGTGCTATTCCTCTAGTGCTGCTGGTCGTGCCCTTCCTGTGGCCTTGCGCGGCATCGATGAACATTACGCTCGGAAACCTGACAGACGTGTATGTAACCGAGAATCAGGAAATGGATGTCAACGTGACAGTAGTAAGCTCATCATATCTCGACAGTATGATATCTTTCCGAAGCTCAAATGAGCTCGCGTTCGAGGTCGTCAATGAGTCGGCATCTTCTGCGTACATCGGTGAGAACGCGGTGTTTCCTCTGACCTGCACGGTGAGAATACGCGGCAACAACCTGTACGTGTCGACGATGGAAGTGCTGGTGGCAGCGGTGGGATCTAACGAGTCCGAACTCGTGGACGAGGTGACGGTCAAGGTGCTCCTTCCTGTTAATACTTTCCAGGATCTTCTCAACTATCTGCTCCTGATTCCCACCCTAATTGTAAACTTTACAATGGGACTCACGGTGGATGTGAGAATAGTGTGGGAGACATTAAAGCGGCCTTGGGCGGTTTGTATCGGCTTCTTTTGCCAATTCGTACTGATGCCCGCGTTGGCCTTCGGCATTGGACAGATGTTGCAAATGGAGCCTTCGACCGCGATTGGGCTTCTTCTGGTCGGTTGCTCTCCGGGAGGAAGGCTAAGCAATGACCTCAGCGTCTTGGTTGAAGTGGACGTTACACTGAGCGTCACCATGACGGCATGCTCGACGCTATTTGCACTCGCAATGATGCCCCTCAACATCTTTATCTACACGCCATTAATCCTTGATTCTTCCTTTGTGACGCCTTACGATCAAATCGCCGTTCAGCTCGCCTCTATGTTCTTTCCACTGGCCATTGGATGTTTCTGCCGTTTTAAGTGGCCACATGTTGAAAAGAAGGCGCTTAAGATCCTGAAACCACTGGTTGCCATTGTCTTTTTAACCGTAGGAGTGATTTCACTACCCTTTCAGCTCTACGTGTTTTTTGCGCCATGGCAGGCTTACATTTCCGCCATCTTGTTGCCATTCTTCGGCGGTGCGATGGGCTGCATCCTGGCAACGCTCGCTCGCTTGAAGAAACCCCAGGTGGCCGCCATAGCTTTCGAAACGGGAGTTCAGAATTCGATCATAGCCTACATCGTCATCTCCGTCGCGTTCCCAGAGCCCGAGTCGGACCTCGCGGGGCGAGTGCCCTTGCTTGCAGTCGTCATCCAATTCTTCATGGCGATGATGATATTCTCGACCTACTGGCTCATGAAACGGTTCGTCCTCAAGAATCGCCAAGAGAAGGACCTCAACAGCGACATCAAGTATTTCAACGACGGTGACATCAGTGACGGGAAGTACAACTCCTCCTCTTCCGTTGCTTACGTCAATTCGGATGCGAACGAACATGTCCAGGTTACCAACGGGACCGTCGCCATGGAGACCACATCTCACAATGCTAATGAACCCATTGATTAAGAACAGTGGAGCGGCAGTTTTTCAGAGTGTAAAGGCCATGGCAAATGATACGATGTTGCCACGAGTCTGCACTTGTATAAGGGAACGATTGGAAACATGGGAAACGTGGCCTTACTTTATTGCACAAATCCAATGACCGGGTCCTGTGTTCCAGCCAGTTGCAGAATTCTAAGATTGATCGGATGTGTCAGTGTATGTCGTCTGCCATGGTATTAATACAACTGAAATACTATTATATCTCAATAATATTAAAATCATGTGCAACTTTCTTACACACTTACACACACACACACACACACACACACACACACACACACACACACACACGCACACACACACACACACACACACACACACACACACACACACATGCTCATGTTTACATAGAACACGACGTGTTGGAAAGAAAACTCTTGACACTTTTGAAAAATAATTGAAAATGTGACAATTCAAATCAGACTAATATTTACATATCATAAAGCCAAAGGATGTCATTTTTTATAAGAAGTGACATTTCATAAATTATTCTTCTTACAATAATCCTTGTTTTATCAAATAAAATTTTTACTTTTGGACAAATTTAGAACTAAAAAATGTGGGGGTATCGGGTAATTAATTAAGAACACAACAATGTCCCTTGTACATCAAGTCCACTAGCAACTGCCATTACAGAGTGTCATTAAAAATGCATGATGGTTCTGGAAGAAAAAAAATCTTGCAGGTTGACAGGGGTGATACATTATGGGAATTGTTGTGTTTTTACTTCATTACCTGATGCACACAAATTGTTTGATCCAAATTTGTTCAAAAGTGAACACCTCATTGAATATTTAAGGGACTATAGCAAGAGTTATAATTCATAAAACGTCAGGGTACCTTCGAAAAAGGAGACATCCTTTGATTGTATGATGTGTAAATTTTTCAAAAGTATCAACAAAATGTGTTTACACCTAGTGCTTGCAAAAACATGCAGACACTTACACACGGGCGCACACTCTAATACATACCTTCACCATCAACATCCACACACAGACACACACACACACACAAGATGCGCAAAATGTCAATACAGTACAATATATCTTACCTCATCAATTCACTACCTGTTGCATGGCGTAGTCTTTGTTTTGTACAAAATCATGGTCTTATTAATCAAATAGCGTATGGGCATTATATGGTATAATAGATGATGAGTAGAAGGATTTATACGTGTGGTATTACCATTTATCACGATCTGCGGCAATGTATACATAAGGCATGTAAGGAGTTTCTTATCTTTCTCACACCAGAATTTGTGGAATTTGTTCCAATATGATGTTTGCATTGCACTCGTTTACTTTAATGCTTTGCGAAATGACTGTGGTGGTATTCTAAAAACGAACTTAAACGAACTATGACATGAAACTGTACATTGACTTAATGTTATGCAACTTAATATGTATATAACAAAATCACTTACTGTTCAATGGAATTATGTGTCCTATAAAATGATTTTTCTTCATTTTTTTCTCTGCACTGATAAGCCCCGCCTCCAGAATATCCTCCAACTCAAGATTCCCCTTGTGACATCATCAAAGGTATAAATTAGGAGGGTAGTAGACAGAATTTATGCACAAAGTAAACATTGTAATGACTACCTCCACCTGCCCACAAGAGCATCACACGTCTTCACACAATACCATCTAACAGCCTTTCATGTGGGAATAATCGTTTCCTTATGTCAGAAATGTGCTAGCTATGCCAAGATTTTTTTTTGCATTGTATAAACTAGTGACGCTATAATAAGCACTTGCAGGTAGTCATTGTAATGTTCTTTGGTACGTACCACGCAACCTCATGTCGCCGAAACTCTAAACTATAACAACTCAAGTTATCAATGTTTACGGTGTTCCAACAACAACCAATCAAATAAGGAGAAATTGTAACATTTTTGTTTTATAATTGGTTAAATGACACCAATTTGTAATTTTAAATATCCCTTTTTAAAAAAATTAAAAAAATATTCAGGGCATTTGGGTAATCAATGTTCTCTTTTATGTTTTCCAACAGCGTCTAAACCGTCACTGTACACACCTAAACATAACTCCAGTTATACTGACACAATACATTTTGGTGTTGGTCGGCCCATGGACATCACATTCTTTACAAGATAGGAATGATTCCTTGTGCAAGGGCTTTGATCTAATCACGATAACGCAATGTTACTCTCCGAAATGCTTCAATCATGCTTCAAAATGCTAATTTGTCTTATCATATAGACGGAAAAATATCTCCTTCAGGAACCAGATGTTATTTGGATGTAATAAAACTCATCCACCCACACACACACACAAACACACAGACACACACACACACAGACACACACACACAGACACACACACACATATACACAATCACATACATACACACAAACATACACTTAAAACATACATACACACACACATACACAATCACATACATACATACATACACACATACACATAAAACATACACACACACACACACGCACACACACACACACACACACACACACACACACACACACACATACACATACATATACTGCTCACGATTACACCAACATATTCTTGAGTAGCTAAAGCGCTTCATCTGCATGACAGAAAGAGTTAGGAGCGCCGGGCATCAATGAATGCATCATTAACTGGTTTTGGGCAGTCTGTAGTCTCGCAGAGGAGTAAATCACGATATTTACCTCAACTAACAATTTCGTGTAAGTTCGTACATTTATTCATACAATCTGCGTAAAAATTTACAAAAAGCACAGTATAAACAACCAGTCACATTCACACGGTAGGACAACGGTTATTACTACCCATAGCATCACATCACGATTGACCGAGCTCCGGACACAGCTATTATCATTGGGTCAATATGTAGGGACAATGTAAAGAGGTAGCAACATAACAGACTTCGACAACAATACATTTATGAAGTAAGACGTTCAACGCACTGATCAAAATTCTGCATTATGTCAACGGTTATTTCATTTCTCTAATAAGATTTGCTCAAGCATCAACAGTAGCATCAGAAATAGCTTACTAATATACGAGGATCCTGTTTTGCCTTTTTGATATGGTATGGGGGGGGGGGGGTGATACGCACAATAATGGGGAACACGGTGAATTATATAAGAACTCGCAGGATTTAAACAATTTAACTTAGCTAACTCAGAATTTCTGTTCCTTATGTAATTGTATTGTTGATATATCCTGCTAGAAAGTACTTCTTTGTTAGTTGCCAGTTTTAGCGTATTATGCTAATCCCAAACCCGTCTTTTTCTCTCTCCTTTTTGCCCCATTACATATATTCGACTTAGCTGGCATGTAAAAACCCATATTACAGTCACACAATCATTTCACATCTGTTTGCGCAGTGATGAACACAAACTATGAGCTAATCAATTTCTGCTCAAACTTTGTCAAGAAAGGTTGATCAATTATTCATGTACTACTCGTTTTTCTGAAATAAAAACATTTTGTTTTTGCTCAGGCAAGCGTAGATTCACGGCTCATCGTCTGGACATCGAAAGGAACACATAAGATATCACTTGCGAATCTTATCTGCAATTCCGAAAGTGAAATGTTGTGTAAACCACGGTAGATATGACAGCATTATCATGTAATAGTGGTGGTTGCGACGACCGACGGGCACCGACTGTGATTGCGCAAGTTTGCAGAGTGCTGAAAACCGCTTCTGTGTTGTTTACTTTTGCGATCATCACCATCTGTTTATGGTCATGACTGTAGTCATTATTGTATTTATCTGCATGGCAGAAGAACAATAAGACATCAATTCCCCAGTTATAACGTCAAACAAAAACACGATTGCGTTATTACAACATCCACCTCACTGTACTTCATCATATGATCATGACTTAATCAAACGTTGACTCAATTGTCAAAGAATGAAACACTGATGTTGACGACACCAACACAATGAAATGGTTTGATAAAACCAAAGTGACGTCACCAGCCCTTCTCTGCCAAACAGCTCAGCACCGGTACACCGTTTCAAACTTGTTCCTGAAAGCGCAATTTATTCAAATGATAATTTGTACAACATACTTTTCATACGTCCATTTCAATTTTGTGCATCAATCTGAGGGTTTAACATCACACTTATTCAAATATTTGTTTTTTCACTATAACGACTATAAAAATACAAATGTACAATCACCACACTGTTTAAAAAGACATGAAAATCTACACGTTCAACCCGTTAGTCCAAACCAACAAAATATATACGTCATTGATACAGCAAGATAGCCTCGTTATAGGTCTCTCTCTCTCTCTCTCTTCTCTGTTTGTTTTCACCGTCAGCCTCCTAGAAATCGTCTGAATGATAGGCGAGTTTCCGTGATAAGCCAAAGAGGGCAGGCATGGCTTGTGAACAAGCGGAGTACCAGATATAAACAAACATAAGAGTACCGAAGTATGTCGTCATATGAGCATGTTGTCAAGACAACCGATTCTAAACTATGTGGGTAGAGCAAACAGCGTTGATCACACCGGGGACTCTCATTGGGAGTGCTCGACACGAATCCGCTGGACGATGTCGGACCAATAAAGCTCTCACCTGAGTGATGTGGTACAGAATCAGGAACCTGCATAATAATGGGTATGACGACATCACGTCGGTATTCTTTACTCCGTACGCTATACACGTTACCATCGTTACAGTACAGCATCGGTCTACACCCCTCGGATTACACAGAACTGTCCAATCACGCCCCTCTCCGTGCTTTCCCGCATCTTCTCGCCGACTCACTCCAAAGAGTGCCCCTTTTGCAGACAAAATCAAATTCTACAGACCAATGCATGAACCACAGGTAAGACATGGCGGTCAAGTTTGTGTAACATGAAACAAGATCACTATATAGCATAAAAAACATAATGTTGTAGTTTGGCTCTCAGCCTCAGTCTCCTTTTAAAATACACAGTGATATTCAATTCAAGAAATGTCCATTTCGACAATACTAATCTGAGTTACTTAGATCGTTTTTTTTTAAATGATTTTCTCACTTCAAGGGTCCACAAGCACTAGACTGTCCTTTTAGACGACCCGGTCAAAATAAGAGATTATGTGCAATGGTTACTATTGACCCCTTTAAATTCACTTTTCAGTTATGCATTCTAAAGAATGTTCTTCCATTTACTATTTTATTTATACATCTTTACTTTGTTGACCTGCAAAAGGGTCACACTACCAGTACATAACTTTGTAACATCTCAATGTATAAAAAGACTTGTAATTTACAACACCCTTACGCTCCATCATTGTGCATTGACTGTCGCAGGTTGCTTCTATACACACGGGGCTATATCAATCAATCAGAAATACAGTATAATATGTCCTATTTACAAATGTATATATAACAATAATATATAATAATTTCACTGTACAGTATGCTAATCTTACACATTATTTTATTGAGGAAATACTGAGAAGGAAACACCACAAAAAATACACCAATATATAATCATTCATGTTTAATCACAAATTGAGGGAAATACAAGAAAAGACGCCTAAGATATTGTGGTGAGGTGTGCGAGGAGAAACTGCGTCTTGTTCCCGACAATCTTTTGGAAAATAGCAAGCAATATATCGAATATTGAAAACAATCAACACATTTCCCCGTAATAGCCGAGATATGGCTACAAGATTTTTTTTAATTGGACGGGATAATCACATTAATGTGTAAAGGTCGACAGATCTTGTTATATCTATTCATGGCTCGGCTCTTGTAGGAATTAAGAGTCTCTCTTGTACTAGAAATATATTCCATTATGATAGGAGTTGTGGAAAAATAAAGACACATATGTATAAACAGCTTGACATATAGATAAAAATAAGATTCAAAACGTATCGACACGCAAAAAACACCCTCACGAGCTCTGGGGAAGTACAACCCCGCTACGCATTTAGATTCTAATTTATTTCAGCCAATTTGAAATACGGTGTACAGTGAACTGATTAGTACCCCACCTATCCGCTCTAGGCTCTTCGCCAAATGGACAGTTCTTATACACATTGTTCCTGTGCTGTCAGATACCAACAACCTCTCAATGTTCTTTAGATGCGTAAGGGTCTCGAGGACACCTGAAGACTAAAATGCCACCGCAGACGACACGATCCGATCAGTCGTGTGACACTTGGACTGGCTGAATTGTAGGACCCGGTCACTGGATTTGTGCAAGAACGTGACGTCATATTTCCAGTCGTAGGCAGAAGCGTGGTAAAATCGTTCCGTGTGTGATGGCCTTAGAAGAATTGCTGCATCCGTTTGTACTCTCATGTCAGCACAATGCTATAGTTCACTATCAAGGTAGGGAAGGGAAGGGGTATGGTTGGGGGGGGGGGGGGGGGGTTGTAACGGTCAAGGACCTGGTGATGACCAGAGGCTTAGCTATCGGGAATGGGGGTGGTCATTATGAGGGCAGTGACGTTGGGCATGAGAGTGGTCAGCGAGCTGCTACCCTCGTAGTACGTCCGGTCAGGATCGTAGAGAAAACCTGGAGGTGGGGAACGACGAAGGGGAGAGTTCAAAAACAACATGTAACATACAAGCGATTCTTTCTTATATATCGCATCATCAACAAGTACTCATATACACTCAATAATAAATGTAAACATAAAGAATACGATATCAGCATTTCCACGGATTTCGTTATGATTTATCCGTTTCAGGCGTCGTCACTGATATCATTGGTACACCACCATGTCATTGAAGTTCTACTTGACTGTTTACTGGTAATAACTGACCCACATATTGCCTCCCCCCCTCCATAGGTTCCGTAAACTTGTACATATCTTGATGGTAACTTGAAAATTGTAACCTCAACTGCACACAAGGAAGTGTTACGTCTATTACCCAAGATAAATCTTGAAAATTAAACAAATAAACTTGTTGATACTTCGTTTTCATTGTTGTTTCCTGATCTTAAAAAATCCAAGATATGTTCTGTTTGAGCGGCTACGCCCAAACGATAAGTACTTATGTCATTTGTTTTGCCAGTGACCCCTCAACAATAACACCAATCCTCCTCCCCCCCCCCCCCCCCCAACACACACACATACACCTTGCCCCCACCCCTGCCTGCCTCTCTACGTGCAGCCTCTATAACTTCAGCGCTGGCAAGTAAGCAAATAAGCAAGACGGCCGCCGCGTGCGTGGCTTACCCGCGATGCAGGACGTGAGAAAGCAAGCTATGCTGCCGGCGATGAGGGCTCGCACGATGATCTGAGAGACGTCGTTCAGCCGTTGGGGGACAAGGGGCACCATGGCCCCTAGCATGACCCCGAGGCTGCCCAAGTTGGTGAAGCCACACAAGGCGTATGTTGCGATTACCTGAGTCCTCGCCTGGGGAAAGCAACGACGACGGGAAAAGAGCAAATCTCAGAAATGTTGATCAAATCTTCACATTGTGATTGATTGAATGTTAATATGCGCCTTATACTAGTGTTATAGCTCATCATCGTATTTTCATGATTGTCGATGTGAAGTTTGTTGTTCGATGTACTCAGGCCCCCGGGGAGAACAGTGCTTTGCTCACTAACGGGGCTACCCTAGGTAAAAGAAATACATGAATACGATTACTGGTGTTTTACAACTATGTAATAGGTTCCAAATAAACTAGGATAATCCAGCAAGGATATGCTTTACATCACAATTTAACTATTCTAAGAAATTGATTTCACACATTTCAAATTTGCGATAGATATGGCGATGGCACGGGTTGGCACTAAATGGAAAAATACATTTCCAAATATCCGTGTCCACTAGAGACTCTGGTTTTAATTATTCACTTAAGCTTAAAAAATGTAGACTTGGAATTAGCAGCGTCTTTTGAATCACGTTAGGGTTTCCGGTATGCGTTTGTATCTTTACTTCTCATGAAGATTAGTTTACCTAGAATGAAAGATTCACAATCGTGCAAATTTCAAAATTTCAGTTAAGTACATGTATATGTTTATATAATTGCTGCGACAATATACTTCTCGTGAAGTATTAAATAATAGTATCAGAAGTGAAAGTAGTTGTTTACATTTCGTTTTGATTAATGTAAATATAAAGGGGTTTCAAAATGATTTCATTTTATCAGGTTTTGAATTGTGATTTGTAACAACATGATGTAATTTTTAATTAAATAATTTCTCGTCAATCATAGCACCATACATTAATTTGTAGTTATTATACTGCGTACTTGCATATCTTTTTGATTGGGGAATCTTATATCACTGTATCTTTCAAGTTGCAACATGCAAAACCAAAACCTTAATTGAATTCACCAAACTGTACCTATGTGTATTTCATGGTATTCACGATTGAAGATTTATCATTGTACGGTGTGAATCGATTTGTATGCTGTAAATTCACACGGGTGATTTGGTTTGTGAGCAGTGAATTGTCAGACATATGTATCGCTGTTGTTTTCATCATTAACAACCATCATGATAAACCGTTGAACAATACAATCAATTATTTATACTGCATATATAAGGAATGATCGTCCCAGGATGCATCGCGTAACTACGTTCGGACTTTATTTGTAGTCATTTCCGCTGCCGGTCCAGTATACTAGTGTATGAGACCGGAAGTGGACATGACTGCAATCAAAATCCGAATGTGGCTGCGCGTGATGCATCATGGGATTCCTTCCTCCTCTATGTGGTATGGAGAATGCGGTAAATGTGGCGATCCTTACACTTATTTCACCGTCTTCGATGTAATGGGATAGGTCTTGATAGGCGATGAACTCGTTGAGGAATGTCTTGGTTCCAATTAACTCGGCCACCAGGCCACACTCTGCGGACGGCGTCCCCAGGATCCAGGCCAGGGGGAAGAACAGGTACCGACAGATCAGCTGTAGGGACACCCAAGGAGAAAAAGAGAATCTTCCTTAACCCGTTCTTTTGCTAAACAAAGTGTCAGACGATAGAAATTTGTGTGCATTTACTGGCGCAAGAATATCTCACTGGTTGAAGGTAAAGATTGAAGTCTTAATGATTACGGGGTCGATTGTTGTATCATTTCAACAAAGTTATAATTTTGAGATAATATATGACAACGTAGAGTAACAGCAAAACAAAGATATCATGGTATATTATTTCTCCGAAAAGCATGCACATCTTCGAACAGATCTATCACGTTTCGAATATGATCTGGTAAATGATCATTAACTCTTTATGTACCACGTGTAAGTTTATTCACAAATAGTGCACACAACTCCAATTAGGGCTTAGTTTTGTCTTGCACTAAAAGGATTAATGGAACAGCACCTTGATGAAATGTACTCTGTTGAAAAGTATCAAACTGCGGAGAGAAACAGTATAACAGAGATTTTATCACTATTGGTCTGACCTGGAAATTGAGTCCCTGGACGCCTGCCATGTTGCCGATCCACATGAGAACGGCGTTGACGAAAGCCAGGAACGACACGACGGCCAGGATGTTGCAGATGATGTACGCGCAGATCTTAAGACCGTCTACGGCTCCATTGAAGAACGCCTCGAGACAGTTTCTCTCGGGCCTGTCATAGGAGAACACACATACACGGAGAGACGCATCTAATAAGCCACTTCGTAGTTACACCACGGTCGGAAAATCCACTGAATCAAATACTCCTAGAATGCAGACTGTACTTTGTTCATGAAGTTATGTTGGGTGATGGATGTAAATATTTTTTCAAACGTGCCCGTAACAACAATAGAAGCAGGTGCACGTGGTGAAACGTTTTTTTACTATTTTCTCAGAGCTGAATAAAAGTTATCGTATCTGCATGGAAAAGGAGATCTGGTAGACCTGCACTAACATATCTAGATTTACTAAGACAAGACATTGGACTGGACAATAACATCAATGCAAGACTATACAGTATGGAGAGAATGAGACTTGCTTGGATGAATATGTAGAACAACTAGCTGTCTATTGCGGGATTTTATAATCGATATCGATCACATTGCCATTTTACTACTTTTTTGTAAGTTTTCCGGTACATCAAGAGGTTGCATTATTCACAGCGCTTTATCTCGAAATCGAGCTGATCAACAAAATACTGATGACAACGTGATTATCTAAGAGTTCACAAAATTTCCGTCAAGATTTTGAAAAGAGGGATGTTGCTCACACTTTCTCGACCTCGACGTTGAAGACCCTGGCCGTCTTGGGCCGCCTCGTCTCGGGGTAGATGATCTTGGCGATGGCGAGGGCGGCGGGGGCTGAGATGATGGAAGCGGAGAGCAGGTGGGCGGCGCTGATGCCGAAGCTGATGTAGACGGCCAACATGTTGCCCGCAATCGTCGCAAACCCTCCCGTCATCATTGAGAACAGCTCCGAGTTCGTCATGTCGTTGAGGTACGGCTTGATGGCGAGCGGAGCAGTGGTCTGAGGTGTCAAAGAGGAGAATTAGCAATGAAAATGACTCAGGTTGGTTATGTGCCGAGATCCGTCATTGGTCCTATGCATGTTCATAATATTGCCCATTGCAGCCTTTCATACCCTATGATATGGATGTGTTCTAACAATACACCTAACTCAATATCGCTTCTTGTTTTCTCCCCGTCCACAAACTTCCCTTCCTCTACTTCTAATAAGCTCCTCACAATTATTCCTTTCATTTCCCCTCGTCACCCCCCCCCCCCCACCAACACACACACACACACACAAAAAAAAAAACACACACACACACACACCTTCCTTCCACCCTAACACTTCCTAAAACATTACCGATTCGCCTTTCACCTGATCATGCTATGTCTCAATCTGCTACCATTTAAGATTCTGATCGCATCGGTCAACAACCATGCTCTCTACCTCCCTTGACCCCCGTTCTATATTTCTACCACTTCCACATGCTACTCTCCCACTTCCATTGCCCCACCCCCATCCTGCTCCCCTCCCCTCTCCTCTTGTCTCTATTCTTCCCATCCCCATTACCCCCCCCCCTCCAACTTCCCTTTTCATTACACAACCCAAACCCCTCCACCCAAACCCCCCTTACCATGCCCAGGAAGATGTTAGCGGCAGCTGCGAAGGACTCTGCCCCTGACGTGCCCATGGTGAAGTGCATGATGAAGGCCAGAGCCTTGATGATCACCTGCATGATCCCGAAATAGTACAGCAGCCCGCATATCGAGCTGGTGAAGATGATGACAGGAAGAGCCTGGGAAGGGAAGGGAAGGGCGTGGGGGTCAGAAAATACATTTTGAGACGAATAGAAATCGGTGATATCAAGAGTTTTTAACATATTCTTCTTGCGTAGAGCCTCTGGTAGGGCGGTGATCAATTCAATTCAATTCAATTTAAAAGTTGATTAAAATCATCTTCGCAGCCATAGAGCTGAATTGCGACAACTTACAAGGTAAAAACAAATATAAATACAACATTTGATATAATACAACTATCCTCTGCAAGTAAATTTGATTAAATAGTAGAAGTATGAAGAGGTGTAATAATATGTAAAAAACCGGATGTACGGTCAGAATACAATTTGAGACAAATAGAAGATGTTAATGTCAAGACTTTAAACTCTCAGACTGTCCAACAACTAACTTCTCAATGTGGTCAGTTATTGTACAGTGACATCAATAATTGTTTCCGTTTTTATGTAAGTGAGTTGTTGCCTTACTACAAAAAGAAAGTTGTGGAGCTCAAGCGGGGCTGGACCGAAGACGAATATCGCCCCGGCCGTGGTGTAGTTCAAGAAGACCTCGACGTTGCGGCCCATCCAGTTGAAGGCGATGAAGCCGGGCAAGGTCCGGAGGATGAAGATCCCCAGGAGCAGCTGCAGGTAGATGCCCCAGAACACAGTCTTCCACCGTATCTGAAAGAAGCATGGCACGCGACTCGTGAATTCTTTATGCGCAACTGAGGCATGCTAATATACACCATTCCCTATAGGGCAGTGGGTGTCTGGAACGGCAGGATTCATGGCCGTCGCTAATATCTTTTCCCATTTTTACAGCAAACACGCACAAAAGGGAATTTGATTTGATCTTTTATACAGTTTCCTGTAAACTAAGTATGAGAATAAAACAAACAAAATAAAAATACCGAACGTACTTCAATGACTCTTCGATATCCACACGAATTTGATGGAAGACAAAAGCGATGTATATTCTACTTCTCAGTGAGCGTGTACAGTGCTACAACCAAATGCACATGGACTCCGTGTTGTGCCATGAACTCAGCTGAAGTAAACTTGATAATCATCTCTTTATAGCAATGCAAACAACACTCTTAAACACTTATTTTTATTACAGTTGTAAGGCATTCCGTATGAAACGGACTATTTCAGATATTACAAAGAAATTCATATAAGATAACGAAAATCACATATCGATAGCATTCAAGTCTTTAAAGGCCCGTTTTCACAAAATCATTGAATTTCATCACATAATCACAAAAGTGGGTGATTTCAATTATTCGCTGTAATTATTTGGTGAACTAACTTAATATACCACAGTGCTTACGAAAGAAAATCAATTATATTGAATCAATATAGATGTTGCTGTTTGGTTTGGCGTCCCATTAAGTTAGTACCGGTTTAGTACACGTATTAAGTTAAACTACGCTTGTGAATACAGACATTTGTCTTGATTGCTTACCCGAGCGGGCTTTTTTGAGATAAGGATGCTAAATGCGAGCAGGATGAAGACACCGAGGACGGAGATGAGACGGATGGGTTGCTTGAACAGAGACTCGATCACCCCCGTCGCTCCGGCTAGGGCGAGGAGTAGGAGGTTGAACATGAAGTACACCATTCTGAGATGGAGAATGATATATTGATATATTAACTGATTGATTATCTCATATGATAACTTAAGTTGAAGAGGTACGTCATGATTGGAGTTATCGGTGTGGGTAAGGAAACAGGTAGGTCTTTTTATATAAACACTAGGTGTATGTTGACTTACCACAAAAATACTACATGCTGGGGTAAATATGAGGTTGACCACAATATATTGATTGGCTGATTTATCAGTTAACGGGTTGATTGATTGATTGGTTGATGGATTGATTGATTGATCATAATTATGATAACAACATTTGGAGATGTATGCCACGCATGCGTTGGGGTCATCAGTGTCAGGAACAGGGAGGATTTGTCACAGCATTCGGTGAATGGTGGGTTACCACGTTCTAGTGCGTCTCGAATACCAGCTAGGGTGAATATGAGGATGTCCACAGCATATTGATTGGTTGATGGATGGATGGATGGATTGATTGATTGAATGATTGATTGATTGATTGATTGATTGATTGATTGATTGATTGATTGATTGATTGGTTGATTGATTGATTGAATGATTGATTGATTGATTGATTGATTGAACAGGGAGGCCCTGTCGCAACACTCAGTGCATGTTGCGTTACAACATGTTCGATTGGTTATTGCTTGGTTGGTTCATAAATTCGTTGTTTGGTCGATTAATTTATGAAGTGGCTGAGCGATATACTAAATGATTGATTGACTGGAATGTTGGTTGATTGATCCATTAATCAATGCATTTATTGAGAGATTGTTTGATGATTACTGAGCCTACAACGAAATGGTGAACAAGAAGGAAGTGAAGCAATTACTAGAAGCACAAACAAGAAGATGGACGAGTTTAACTTTGAAAATGACATTTTTTTCAAATTTTTAAGAAAGATCGCAGTTTTGTCAGTGAAACTAGGCATATTGTGCAAATTTCGCGTCCTACAGAAATCGTCTCCGGGACGCAGATGGTATTTTGCCGCAGGAAGCGCCCATGACAAGAGAAAAGGTGTACCACCATAATTCAATGTCAATCTGATTTACGTGGTTGAGGTGATCAAAACAGGATCAACGCCCGGTGGTCTCTCCCTGCATCACGTGATCGCTGAACTTCAAGGGGAGGGAAAGTAGTGCTAAAGCCCGTAATTTGGCCCGAGAGCTGTCAAGTTCAAATGTTATCTAGCAACTTATATACGAAAGAATTGTCTTTAAACAATCATTACAGGTATAGTTCACCCTGTAATGAATTTCGGTTCAATAAAAGGAGATACATGAAAGAAACATATTAGTGAAGGTTTGACGAAAATCCGTCAAAGGATAAGAATGTTTTAATCGTTTTAAGTTTTGATTTTGTGACGTCACGTGTGAGGTGCTCTCCCATACGTTGTATAATTTGTTTCTCAAAAATGTGCATTTTCTCAAAAAGATATGCATCCTTTTACCTGTGTATTTGATACATCATTAGAAATACGTTTTTACACACTTACCTGTGCGAATAAAATCATTCAGTTGTCAAAAACATAAAAATTATTTTGTACTAAACATCAAAATCTAAAACCTTTCTTTTCCGTTGATTGATTTTCGCCTTCATTATGTTTCTTTCATGTTTCTGCTTTTACTGAAACCAACTTATCTTCAGGGTGAACTATCCCTTTAAGTGAGGACGGGATCCGTAATCACAGAAGTGCGGTTGATACCTGACAAATCTACCAGTATATGAACAGTCTGCCGCTATTGCCAACACGTTCTATGCACCTCAAATTATACATGGTATTATGCAGTCTATTCTCTGGGCACATTCTAACTTTGTTGGCAGAGGTGAAAATGTTTCACAACTACTATCCTTCCTTTAACTTGAGGATCAAAACCAAATTTACACGGCGGACATAATTCAATTCTGAAAGCAAGGGCAAAGAACTTTATTTCAGTGATGGATTGATCTCAGTTCAGAGCAATTTGTTCACTTTGACGATACGCTGTATCCTCTTTCATATCACATACATGCGTCTTATACACAAATTGTATTCACCCAGTGTGATTCAATCTAAGTGGCCATTTTCGAAATTAAAAATAAAACATAATCGAATCCCTTAGAGAAAAACCGACAAGGCAACACAGACGGCTAAGATATTTTGTATTCATTTATATTCATCGTCACGACATGATTTTTAAGAGGAAACACAAAGACTTAATTCAAAAGTCGCAGTTGAAAGACTTAAAAGTAGCTCCCGCTTACCCTTGCCACCACTTCCGATATTTCTGATTACTCGCTCTGTACCAACCATAATGATTTCAGAAAGAATTCATACGCTACTTGCCGGGGACCACACGTTCGATGGACTGGATACCAACGAGATCAACTCGTGATGATGGGAGCTCTCATGTTACTTCCCGGAGAAGAGTCTCGGTAGTTTAGGTTTGGGGTATCGAAGAAAGAGCATGAAGAGATTTCCTAGGAATCATACGAGGACGTTTACAAAACAGGAAAAGAACGCATGATGGCATAGCAAGTGTGTGTGTGTGTGTGTGTGTGTGTGTGTGTGTGTGTGTGTGTGCGTGTAATACTATGATGAAAATTATTGTAAGTAATGTAATAAATATAGCTTTATATAGTACATGTTGTAATTCCTGTTTATTTCGAGATAAAAAGAAAACTAACGCCTGACAAAAAAGTGTGTGTGTGTGTGTGTTTTTGTGTGTGTGTGTGTGTGTGTGTGTAGGGGGATACGGGTGGTAAGAGGAAACGACTACAAGTTTACGATAGTGTCAAGTGGAGTTATTTTCCAACGCTCTTAAAATGTATCAAAATGTCAATTCTTGAAATGCGACAGCACCAAGCGAGGACCAAGTGGTATCATGTCAGAGAATATTTCTCATCCCGATCGTGTCCTGATCAGGGGCAGATACCTCGTACACCCTCCTGAGATGCTACGCCCATGCCGAGGGTCGTGCAGGCCAGAGGTGGCGGTGTAAATAGGCCACAACTCATCGGGGACCAACCTAAGAGGGGTCAATGCCATCCCGGGGAGCCCGCTACCGAGCAGGGTGGGCCAAGGGGATCAGAGAAGCTCAAGGTAAATCGAACAACGACAGAGCATTGTCGTGAACCATCAGCACGAAAGGAAACAAGTAACAACGTATTTTTTACCATGAACATTTAAACAGAATGTTGGGCAATTCATCTTCTAAACACAACAAAAAGTAAGTCCCCCCCCCCCCCCCCTAAGCAAAATAGCATTACTTTTTATTGAAGAGGTTTCGGGCAAAATAATTTGGCAGGATTGTTCTCTTATTGACTAACTTCTGTGTGAAAACCACATTAATCCACAATTAGTCATGCATGAGTGGGCACATTTTAAAGGCAAAAATGTCACTTTTCAAAAGTAACAAGGGTAATTGTTTATGCCGTTTTAACATTACATTTCAGCATTTCTTGTGCGATTTTTAAAGTGTTTTCACTCAACCATGACACGAAAATTACCTCTTATTTTTACATAACAAGTCATGTTACATCTTTGTCAAAATATCCAGAGTTTAATTTTTCACTAGAATAAAGGGTTTTTACAAGTTTCAAACTCAAGAGAAATGAGTATTTGTTAAACGGTGCTCACTCAACCAGAACAATGTGTTAAGTGTCGGGATAGGTGTAAGTGCATCGAGAGATGAATGATAAACATTGAAAGGACATAAATTATGCACCAGAAATGGAATTCATAAAAAAAATCATATGACAGAATCCAAAATTTAACCTTGTGACTCTTAAAAAGTGACATTTTTGCCTTTAAATTTTGTCCACTCATGCATGACTGATTTGATCAATGTGATTTTCACACATAAGTTAGTCAATCAGTTAAAAAACAAGCCTGCCAAATCATTTTGCCCAAAACATCTTCGATAAAAAGTTATGCTGTTTTGCTTGAGGGGGGGGGGGGTGGACTTACTTTTTTTGTTGTGTTTATTTGACTTATCTTTAACGAGTGAGCCCTCAACGTCAAGACATCCTATTGGGGGTGCTCTACATGTGTGGGAGTGGGCAAAATATTGCTTCGAACGAATTGTTACTCGCATCCTTCTGAAATCAAGCCGAAATTGTATCCTAATAGGCTTTCAAGACGGAACGATTTGGTGGAAAAGTGATCTTGGGTGCAGCGACAATACCGCTCCATAACACGACAACCCATGCACACTTCCGACAGTCATGACCGTGGGAAGCGTGTGACGTGTGATGCGCTCCATCCCAAAACGTGCGTCGGTCCATGGTCTTAAAAGCACGTATTTGTTTATTTGTTTGTTTTTGTATGTCCGAGTTGTTAAACATGTGTTAAATATGTTAAAGGGCAGGGTCGGTAAAAGATAATGCTAGTGGTATGTGTGATGCCACGATTGAAGCAGCGGAGGTGGATAGCGAAACCCTTTGCTCCTGATCCCGGAACCACGTAAAGAAGCCTCCACGCCAATAAAAAGATATTGTCAATAAACAAGCAGAAATTGAGACAAACAATTTTTTACCAAAGTTCCTTGACCTTTGACCTCGATCCATGCACTTAACCCAATTTGACAGAGTTCATTGATTTCATACGCTACATACAGGCACAATGCTTGAAGCAAATCCGTTGAATATATTGTGTGAACAGTTTCATGGAGGATGGATATTTTGGGCATTTTTATATAAAAGTTCATTGACCTTTGACCGTGGTCTAATTTGACCCTAATTTTAGACAAGTCGTTCGTTTGTTAAATTACAGTCAGGTACTAAAGTTGGCGCAAATCCATAAAACGGTTCGAAGTTGAGACAAAAATTCATCTCGGCCTCGTTGCATAAAACTTCCATTAACGGTAACTCTACCATTAATGGTAACTAACATGGTAATATCGCTTGACAGCCAATCAAAATCAAGGTTTCCATATAGAGGATGTCATTGATAGCAAAGTTACCATCAATGGTAAGTTTTATGCAACAGGACCTTGGTTCAGCATCCACACCTAGCACGACCTGTCACGTTTGCCCATCCCGGCTCCTTCATTGTCTCACGCCCAGCCCATTTTGTCCTCGATGGCCAGAAACATAGTTTGTTTGTCTGTTTGTTTGTTTGCCGTGGAATGGCCGCCGGGGAAAAAATAAGTGAACACCTAGCATAACATGTACATGATTGTTGAACTCGGCTTGTCACTAGGCGGTGAGTCCTAGCTTTCAGTCAATGAGTGGATGGGATACCACTATTCCAAATTGACAAATGCAGTCAAACCTGTATCCGAAATACCTTTCGCAACGGAGATTATGGTCTTTACGAGCATGTGGTATTTATGTACAGGTTGATATATCACCGATTTCATTGGGCAAAACGTGGACGGAACATGATAAATGTGGTCTTTAAAGACAGGTGGTCTTTCTGTACAGGTGGTAACGCAGGTTTCACTGCATTGATGACAAGGTGCATTCCTTTTCACGCCATCGTACGGAAACCCATCCAAATGATACAGAAATCGTAAATCCTGCGTTCTGCCCTGTACGTTTCACCCACCACGCATGTAAACGCTATTGTCATCGCAATTGAGGCCCTCCTTATCTCTGGCGCTGATTTACTATTTTTTTTTTGGCTGGTGAATCGGAAGTGAAATTGGGCCAAGGTACTACGGGACAGTTACCGCAGAATGTTAGTCTGAACGTAGGCAATTATATCGCCATTGATGAATAGATTGCTGTCCGCCCAGCGATGTTTTATGGGCTCGGCGCAGGCACAACTTGCGTAATTAGTAATCATTCTACGTCTACTATGGATAATGCAGCTATTAAATCCTTTAGAATTTAGAATTTGACGTAATGAGCACTATTGAAGATAGAAAATTACAGTCACACACTCAAAACTAATGCATTCCACTAAAAAGGATAATAATTATATGTAAAGTCACACGTGTGGTCATCTTCGTAGGCAGACTTGCTAGGTTTTGCTAGTTAATGACGCAATCACATTTGTCGATAAGATCGCCCGTCATGTTGCAATGTTGCATGTTGAAAGAATCATGATCTAATGGAAGCTCTCTAAGGTGAATTGGACCTCCGATCATTAACTCTCACAATGTGCTACTAATGCATTTCGACATATGTAATAATCTCTACACACATTACATAGAGCAGCAGTTTGTTTGATGCATGAGTTGACCCTCTCAGCACCAGGCTCTGGAAACACATATGTGTGCCTATGGGACTGAAAAGGTTAACGCAAACTGTGTTGCTCATTCATATCGAAAAACACACAGCTAGTTTGGGAACCTGATTAATACAGTTTATACTCAGAAAGACGGGTCGGGTGAAGGGCAACTCACATGTAAAGTACACTAGGTATGCTGGGCTTACGGCTGAATTCAGCAACAGGTAGTCACTCAACATTATAATGTGACAGAAACTCTTGTAAGCCTTTCCATACAAATTGCGTGCGCGAAACAAAAATAAATTGAAAGCTACGGGGAGGGGTGGGTAGGTTGGAGAGAAAGGGCAGGATATGAGAAATTTCACCCAACACTTCAGACAGTGAGCAATGATTGCTGTTACCATGGTAATGCAGTGAAAATGAGTTTGCGCAAAATGTGTGTGATTGTAAAGGAACCGTCAAGGTCCAATTACAGCGCAATTAAAACACTTGATGTTCATTATTGCCTTGATTGCCCGTGCTGTGGCGATAGTTGAATGACGTGTGTGCATTTTCTATGGGCATGGTGCCACACCGGTATACTGTTTTATCATGTATATAGCCCATGCTGGACTTCGTAGATTAATGAATATCGATAATTTCCAGAGAAAATCAAAGAAAATTATATTCACGAACTCGTTAAATACATTCCCTCATCCGCTTTGCACTGGAGTCATGGAACATTAGTACTTGAACCTAATGTGTTGGATTAGGTCTTGCAGGTTTTTATGATGGTCAAGGCGTATCTACTTGAGTAAAAAGGTTTGAGGAGTTCGGAATATAGTAAGACATAACATGAATTTAAGTAGAAGATCACGTTTAAAACAGGAAAGTGGGGGAGGGAAGGAAGAGAAAAATTGACGAATGGTGGACAAAATGAGATGATGAACAAGGCAAAGGTGACAGAGAGGAGATAATGGCACAGTGAATCAAGCAGAGACGATTGACATATTGGTTCAGACAACACTAATTAGTGGTATAGGGATAAAGAGAAAAATTGATTGGACTTAGAATAAAGATAGAAAAGAGGAAGAGAAGGTGCAGCGTTAGAAGAAAAAGGAGAGCAATAAGAGGAAGATGTATAAGACGGAGATGAAGGAGAAGATACATAAGAGGAGGAGGATGAAGAAATGGAGTTTTAAGAATCTATCCATATAGTAGTGGGGAAGAGAGAGAAAGAGAGAGAGAGAGAGAGAGAGAGAGAGAGAGGGAGAGAGAGAGAGAGAGATTCAGATATGCATAATATACGTTCAGACAGATACGAGGCAATGCGGAATAAGGGGGAGAAAGACAAACTGGAAGGGAGAGACGGACCGAAGGGAAACAGGTAGACAGGGATTGGGAAATGAGAGAGAGAGAGAGAGAGAGAGAGAGAGAGAGAGAGAGAGAGAGGGGGGGGAGACAGACAGAGACAGACAGAGACAGACAGAGACAGACAGAGAGAGACAGAGAGACAGAGAGACAGAGAGACAGAAAGGCAGACAGAAAGAGAGAGACAGAGAGAAAGAGACAGAGAGAGAAAGAGAGAGACAGAGAGACAGAGAGAGAGAGAGAGAGAGAGAGAGCAAATAAAACAGAGAGGTATCACTTATAAACGGAGAGTGACAGGGGAAGGAGATATATAGAAAGATAGTAAGAAACAGAGAGACGGAAAGACAACAAGTAAAACAGCTATATATTGATATATTAAGAGAAAGAACAAACAAGGAGCACCACCCCCATCCATTCGCCAATGCGATGAACAACCTACCCCTTGATCGTGATCTTCCGTGTCCTCGACATCGCCTGCGTGTGTCGCACGAGGTAGGAATGCATCTCGCCCGAGTAGCGGCGCCAGAGCCACCTCCAGCCCAAGATGAGGACGAGGAGCATGGTGAGGATGAAGAGTGGCATGGCAACGTAGGCATCCCTGACGAGGATGAAGATCATGTAGGCGATGTAGAGCAGGAGCACCATCCCGTACACCAAGCCGTGGATGGTGGCGTAGTTGGCATGGTAGAAGCTCACCACCGCCTCCTCCATGCGCTCCACTGTCTGCGAACAGGCAGTCATGAAGGAGAGCGAGATGGGGGTGTAGAAGAGGAGAGAGGGAGAGATGAGAGACAGAGAGACAGAGAGAGAGAGAGAGAGAGAGAGAGAGAGAGAGAGAGAGAGAGAGAGAGAGAGAGAGAATGAAGAATATCAACTTAAACTGTCTGAGAAAGAACAAGGAGAGCGACGTACTACAGTATTGTCAACACAACTCCAAATTCTTCTCTCCAAGAAAAGGCAAACAGAAATACAGAGAATGATAATTGGTAACACAACTTTAATATGTTTCCCTCAGAAAAAATAATAAATAGTAATATAAAAACTGAATTTGTCAAGACACATGTGTCCCCCAAACAGCGATAATGCAACCAAAAATATTGTGTCAAACTAGTTTTAAGCATTGCTTGGCACATTTTAATGGGTCTTATAATGGAAGATAAGTTATATCACACCGAACATGCCGAAGTACACTTTCAAGTTAATTTAATAGTGCTGGAATACAGTATATCAATAACGATTACCTTTTAACATATATTTAAACATAGTTCTGTTAACTCTTTAGACATTAATCATGTTAGTAATGAGGTTCTGAATATGAATAGACGCTATGCAAAACCAAGCAAATGGCTGAAGTTAGCCTCGGTTGTAGGCTGCGAGATGATTCTTCTCTTCTGCACCACACTCACTGGACGAGCAGACAAATCCCTCCTTTCTTCTCTCTCCACCGTGAGGGAAGGTAGAAATAGAAAACGTGCTCGATAGTCTATGTATACAGACTAAGTTGTGCTTCCAGTATATATTAGTACGGAACAGCCGCACCTCACAGCTTTGACTGTAGACTACACCATAGCTAGCTCACCTCTGTACAGCAATTGGGCTTGTAGGGGAACTCATCTTTCTCCACTTCCTCGTCATTCGTCAGGGTGTGTGTGTTCGTGGGCGAGGCTGGCACCACATCCTGTCAAGAAGTCATCAAAAATATCAAATAAGTATAGCAAGAACTTTGTAATAAGAACAAAAGTTTTTTTTAAGTCTCAGATATCTTTAGCGGTATCATTAACAATGTTTGCGTGCCGTTGTGTGCAGCCGAGATATTTTACTTGAAAAAATTGGTTAATTTTGTTTGCTGATGTATGTTATGTTGACAAGGTCATCGATGCCTTTAACAGACCTGGACCATGTTGTATATAAGTTTTCAATCATTGCAACTTATCATCAATGGTAACTACCATCGCAAAAGGTGCAATAATGAGAGCTCATTGTCTGTTACCGTGGTAGTTACCATTGATAGTAAGTTACAATAATTGACAACCTATATGCAAAACGGCCCTGGACAAGCAAAATGGACTTTACATTTCTTCCGTTCTCTGACGCGGCACAAACATTGTAACAACACATGTTGAGGACACATCACTTGTCTCGGGTATCGGGCATGGGTTTAAACCAAAAAGGTTGGTCCATGTCCTTCCCTAACAGTGTCCCTGATACCAAGGACACCGGAAGTCCTGGATAAGGACGTAGTAACCCCTCGATTTTCGATTCTAATAACATTGAGGTTCCACAATGACTCAGCTTCCTCAGAACATTATATTGGAATAGGCAGCCTAAACAGGCATGTAGGGTGCGGAACAGGATGAACGGTATTTTATTAAAAATAGACTTTGGCCCGTATTCAAAACAACGGTCTAACTTAGACCACGTAATAAATGTAGACTACCTTTATGTAACGCAAAATAAATCACCTGATGCTGTCACAAATTCATCGATTTTCATCACAGAATCACAACAGTGGGTGATTTCAATTATTCGATGGAATTATTTTGTAGACAACTTCAATATACCTTAATCGTGACAGTGATTCGGTGGACAACACCATTGATATTGAATCAATGATTATGTTTCCATGTTGTTTTATTTTTTGCGTTCATTAAAATTAGTCCATTTTTAGTACACACATAAGGTTAAACCATTGTTGAATACACAAGCCATTGAATGGAACCTGCAGGCTAGTCGCCGACCATGCTATGCGGTACTTTAGCCAATTGTGATCATCATACAAAACCAATACAACTAATTAGCCAATCAAAAGTAGCCTACGTAATGTTTGAATGTATTTTAAAATGTTTTATAATTATAAACATGTATCACAATTGCTCAATGATAAACATGGTACTTCACACACACGGCTACAAAACATATGGAACTCCACAAAACAGATGTATGTACTGTAAGTACTTGCGATATTTTGATTAATATTTATTGAATAATTGCAAACAAAATGCTTGCTCAAGACACTCTCCTTAAAGATAGTTTCCCCGTTTTCACACCGGTATCATGATTATACTACTGTGTTTCTATGCGATATTAAGATTATCCATAAAGGCTATTAGCATGTAGTTTGACAATAAAGATTGTCTAAGTAGACCATAAAAACATGATTTACATTTTGACCGTGTTGACATGTACCGGTTTAATTGCTTGACTGTCATGACTGTAGCGAAAGTTATACGCACGTGGGCTTCATAATATTGGCAAATGACTGTGCTTAGCCGCTTTCTGACTTCTTATCGCTTCCTGTCATAATCGTACATGACGCCACCTGTTTTCAACAACTCGGTGTTTCTATATTCATGTTTATTCATAGAAATCGTAAAGCACAATCCGAATATTAAATTACTGCACTATCAAGAGAATGTGTGGAGAACGTTAAATAATGACAGGTTTAAATTGAATTTACTTCATCAAGCCGATGTTAAGCTAAAGTTCATTGAAACAATCCTTTCGCGTCTAATTTTAAATTAGAATTAATATTAAAGCCTAAAATCAATCCTGACATTGAAATCGATGTAGTTGACAAGACACCCCCTGGTATTTGAACTGTAACGATCATGATTTTGTTGAGTAAAATGCCCACCTTCTTACAGAAGCACCTCCAAACCCAACATAAGTTATATTCGGTAAATGTCGACAATCAGAAAATAAATATATGGTTATGAGAAAAGTGATACGCGTCTGTGCTCATTGTACAATGTAAAGAATTCGTGGCATACATACTTGTATGCACGAAATCATTTTTACAGTGTATATTGCAGTGACGAATAGAGATACATACTAATGTGTCCAATGTATGGGTATAATAATAATAATAATAATAATAATAATAATAATAATAATAATAATAATAATAATGGTAACAGTATATCGAATTTATATAGCGCACTTTCCATCTTAGTTAGATGCTCAAGGCGCTTCAGTGCAAATTAAAGAGAGAGAAAAAAACAAGAACTTGTATGTCAAAAAGCACCATTATGCAGGTATGTCTTATAGGTTTCCCTTGAAGGTGGTCACTGACGTCAGGGTTTTCAAACTCTGTGGAAGAGAATTCCACAGGGTTTGCCCTGTTTGAGCAAAGGCCCGTTCTCCCCGCGATTTCTTTGAAACCGGAACTTGCAAAAGACCGAATGTGGAGGATCTTAAGGTTCGTGATGGTTGGTACTGTGAATTAAAGATTTATTGTAACTTGGGGAAATTCCGATGACAATGTGAAAGACTTCAGGGGCAACCTATAAGAATGTTTTTTTAAGTTGATTTTGCAAGTGCTTCGTCCGTGACATAATAACATTAACCACTAGATTTACAATTATTATGCTTTAAAAGCAGCTGTAACTTTGCTTTTAATTGTTACAGTTTTACTCGTAATTTCACCGATGTATTTCTTTGAATTTTGGGGGCATGTACCGAATAGAGTTCAGTTTGGACGCGGATTGCTCCTTTAAGAGGACACAAGGCGGTTTCTGTGTCACCGTCTTCCATCCTAATCTGCCACCAATTTCTCACTTGAAGGAATCAATGGGTGGATGTGGGTCGGCTGATAGTGGGCATAAATGATTCTTGTGACTGGCTGACTGCGGTACATATAGACGAGATTGCTCTCGGGTCCTTCGCGGTAGGAAAGTAGAGCCCCCCCCCCCCCCCCCCAACACACACACACAAACACACACGCATACACACATACACACAACACACACACACACACACACACATGCATACACACACACACATGCACTGCAATAACTGTTAGCTTAACATCCATTTACTGATATAGCTCTCGCGACTAGATATTTAGTTAGAATCAATTTCAATGCCTAAAATAAGCTCTAAAATTACTATTAGTTGATGAAAAACGGGTATGTAAAGATGGTAGCAATGATACTATTCATCAGTCTAACAACGTGATATGCTATCAGATATGTTATCACATGCACAATGGTTGATCGTTTAATTAACTTCCTAATTACTATTTTGGCGATGGTTCAAATCGGCAGAGATGTATAGCAGTTTGGACGCAAACAAACCACTGCCATGAGTTTAGAAAGCCAGGAATCACGTAGCATGTCTTCCAGCCACATATACGATTTTAAACAAACTATTAAAAAAGGTTACAGCACAAGACTGGTAACCTATCCATTATTCCACTTTTGTCTGGGTTTGTTGAGCGAGCCGGTGAGAAGGAGAGAATGGTGAGTTCACTGCAGCCAGATCAGTTGATTGAATTGAACTTGAATTAGAAATACCTAACATCATGTGAACAAGGCTAATTACCATGGCGTGATGGTGTCTATTAATTCATATAGTGCTGGAGGTTGTCATTGTGGATACAGTAACATTAGCACAGTCCCCGCCGATATATTCTAGCCATTATTTCTAGTATTTCGCCACGCGAACCTATCGACAAACAAAAATACATCATGCATCAGTAAGGCGCTTTGCTGACTCTGGAAGAATCGAAGCACTATTTCTGAGTTGACATACATGATAGAGATACAAACATACAGGGAGACATATCCTGAATATGTCATCATTCCTCACTCTTCAACCCGTATCCCGAGGTAAGTGGCGCACTGGGACAGATTTAGCGAGAGTCTGAGGTAGCGAGAGGAAAAGCCATCGAGTGTCTCACATTCATGTTGAAAGATATGTTCGACGAGAAGAAACTGGACAAGACTTGAGTGCTTTATCTGGAAACATGCCAGTCTTCCTAATCTTACCCATCTCCATGTTTATTCCAATTCCTTTTATTTGGCTGTTTATCGCTTCGTGCTTGCTTATTTTTTTCTCTCTCTTTCCTTTCCTCTTTTTTTTTTTTGTTACAAACTGATATTCTGAGAGACAGGGAGAAATTATGATTTCTAGCCAAAGCATGCATTCTTTGTTTTCCATGTCAGCATCTGTTTTGGCAAAGGTTGCGGCTCACTCGTCCCAAAAAATGTGGCATCAGAATATCTATGAAAGAGTTAAGTATCATGAGAACGTACGTGGAAAAAGGTGCAATACCTACAGTTTTCAGAAAAGTTAGGCCAAAAAAACCACTTACAATCTCGATGATCCGTTCTGATATGTAGGTAATGATTAAACATATACCACTCATCCATATATCTTAAGCGACTCCTTCCCAGATGAAGAGACAAGGAAACGATATGGGACGAAATGCCATGTTATGGTGTTTGTGAGGGAATGGTATGGAAACGCAAGCTAGCATTTGATGTCGGAATATCACTAGTTCTTGTAGAGCGTCCGTTGACAGGTATTTGTGGGTGGAAAGGTGACAAAAGGTCCTAACCTTTGACCTCCTCCGATTTGACAGTGGGAAGAGGCTCCACTCTTGTCTCTCAATACCCCGTCCGTCAGTCGGGCCAATCGGGTCCACAGAAGTTTTCCAATAAAGAATCATTCAACATAAAATGCATAAACCAAACAATACATTTTAAAGAAATTGTATATCGGCACCGCTGTGGTGTCCCTAGTGTCTAATGGGAACACTGCTCACACTAGCCAATCAGAAAGACTGCACCCTTGCTAACAATAGGCGCGTTCGGGCTGTTGGGTATTTCTAACCCAAACTATTCAATAACGGGGTCTGGCTGCAGTAGACTAATCATTCTCGATTTCTTCTCAAGCTCTCGCAAGAGAGAGGGACGGAGTATGACAAGAGGAGAATGATACAATAACTCGTCTCAGAAAACTAGACTCTTTTTGTATGCATTCAAACACCCAAGATTGAAGAAATGACGAACGCGAATGGAGAAGCAACGAGAGTGTTTCCACGCGAGCACACAACTTTATACCATTAAACTAATGTTATATTCTTGCAAAGCCGTAATTTGTCATCGTGTCGCGGAGTATGTCGGTCATGGGGTCACACCCCTGTACCCACTCCGTGCTCTGATACCATTTATAACACAGGAAAAGGCACATCAGAGAGAGCTCCCTTAACCATGTTAACATAGATTATTGGATGATAGGATCCCTCTGGACGAGCCGGGCCAGTTGAGGGAAGCATGGTATATGGTGGTAATTACTACGACCTGTGATCATGGCAAAAGTATCACGTGTCCACATTCCCATGTCTCATGTAGAATTGCGATTTATATCAATCGTAACTCTGCACATTACAGATACATATAGTGCATTGGACCTGCAATCGATTCAGATATATTGCAACTCTTGATGAGACGGAGCCCAGATCTCGTTTAGCTTCTATTTTTTAGTTAACTATTTTACATTTTGGGGATTCCTAGGTAGTAACTAGTATCCTGAAATTAAGCATGACTGGGACCCAAGGTCACAGCGAAATGGCACTCAATTGCTTAAATGTCCCATAGTCTTTAATTCCACAGCCCTTCCCTTTAAAATTCAGCACTTACTTGTGTCGAATTATGTGTAATACAACGCTCCTCTCTGCAGGAGAGCATTCTGCAGGGTCATATCCAATTGGAGAGATCCCCGCCTTATGGCGTGTCCTTTGTATCAAACTTATATCATATCAGGTTACGACATACTCATATTGTGTTTTTTTGTCCGTATTGATCGTTCGGACAGTCTATATTATGCTGTGTTTTATTAAAAACAAGTAAACCCCTTTATTGCATAATTTTTCCGAAAGTCAATCAATTATCCACGTGAGAGGCATGCATATCATGACTGACAGAGCAAGGGTGGTAACCACTGGATTCAATATAGTTACACCGGGCCCCCTTCATGGGCGGAAATCGCTCCCCGAAGGTGGAGGGGACATGTTTTTCCTCAAAAAGTAGCTGAGCGCGGGGGGGGGGGGGGGGGGAGGCATGTTTTTTTTTTTTTTTTTTTTGGGGGGGGGCGGTTTTTTTTGAGGGGACATTTAATATCGTGGGGATACAGGGAAGAAAATAGTGTGGGGGCATTAGATATTGTGTTGTCTAGGACCGAAAATGGTGGGGGGGGGGGCATTTGAAATTTTAGGGGTACAGGAACGAAAATAGTGGGGGGAGGGCATTTGATATTGTGTCCCCCTCTTCGAATTGGTCCCCCTAGATTTTCCCCCATGCCCTCCTTCACCACAAAATGAGTCATGTTCAATGAATGTTTCCAAACGAGTGCGTCAGCAATCTTCCGATACCGCCATGCTTTCTTAATTAATGTCGCAAAACTGCATAGACCTGTTGCTTACTGCATATGCATCACCAGAACGCGTTCGGGGCTAGGAAACAGAGATTGTACATCCAGCAATGTCCGAGCACAGGGATGGCTATCCCATTTTATCCCATTTTAAATACTCTAGCGATGCCGGTGATTGGGTTCACTCTATCTATACCCATGACAAAAACCCCACATCTATCAATGAAAGCTAAGGGTACTCAAACGAGTCAGAAATTCGAAACGCATGTAATAATGTGATATTGAGATGCAAAGTTATGTAATGGTAACTGTATGATACCTTGAGCACATCCGGCGACAGTTGCTTGAGGGAAATACGTATGGTGAAATCTAGAGGACCTATACCCTCACATTACAGTGAGGGAACTGCCCGTTTCAATAATAATCAAATGCCAACTTCTTCTTTATCAACAGTGCATATTGAATCGTAAAGAGGAAATGCAAAGTGCAACGAAGATCGAGCCTGCCTTTCTAAATCAATGTACACATCGATGAAGGTCATGCTTAGTTCAAAGTCAACGTCAATTCGGAATGACTTTCCATTGACATTTCAGATTATAAGAAATTATGGTAATGTATTCCCTGTTTGCGTCACATTTACACTGTTCAACATTTCAAGCGCAAGACTGCATGGTACATCGTGCGGTGAACAGCAGCATGGATAAAATGGGTATGCGAATCCACTGCATTGCAGCAAAATATTTGAATGAGAGCACGATACAGGATGGAACAGAGCAACAACATGTCCCTTGCATCGAACAACGCGCAGGGATCAAACACGATCATCAAATATTGTCGAGGATCAGGTAGATTCTTAAATGCTCTCGTGACTCTCGATCAAATAGACAAATGGAAGCTGGTAGATGAAGGGAAACAGGACAAGTAGGTAATGGAGGATTTTCCGAAATATTTCGTAGGAATTCGAGGAGAATGATTTCTATTTAGGATGTATTTTTGAGATCAAGAAAGATCAATGATGGTCACGTGACTTGCGCCTGCCGTGGCAAAGATCCTTTGCTTGAAAAATGTTGCTGCTGTCGTTGTTTTTAAACAATCAGAATTATTGTTTTATGATTAAATGATTAAGGTATAGCGCGTATCATAAGAAATGTTATTGAACTCGTAAAGGAGAAAGATATCTATCAATTATAAAGTGTCTTTGACTAGAATAAACGAAATATACTAAATAACCAATATAATTACAAGGAGGCGTCAATCTTTCTTGATTCATCTCCAACGTCAATATTCATAGGCAGGTTAATGATGTGAACGTGCTGGAATGTAAAAAATCTACCTAATAGCTGAAGATGAGGGGACATTCATGTACGTCCCTCACGTACGCCTTTCCAGAAGGCGAACCCCGAGTCCAAGCCCGCTTTTATTTAAAAAGCTGTAGTTTACGTAGAACTTGGAAATGGAAATCTCCTCATTACACTGAGAGGCGTTGTTTAGAATTATATTCGTGCCCGTCAATTCGCATGGGATTAAAGCGAACAGCTGATAACATGTCCTGCGTTTGGTCTGGATCTTTTATATAGCATAAGGAAAATATTCAGCCCCCACCGCGCCCTAAAAAAGCTAACAAAAAAATTCGCTAAAAAATATTGGGTCGTGCCAACAAAAATATCTCTGTCTGTTTGTAGTAGCCAGAAATTACATTCACTTGCTGGCTTAAAACAATTATAACTGATTGTAAAATTGATGTAACATATTCATCTATCTAATCTCCATACAATATTCAAGAAGAAATTGGAATACTTCCTACTTAAGGTCATCCAAAATGTGGCTTGAACTGCAGTACTGTTGTTTCGAAGTGTAAAGTCCATCATTTCCTGACGACAATAATGACATACAAGCATTCGACTACATGTATTTGAAAACTGTTATAGACACATATCTACCCAGGGTATCGGCGCTTCTTTAAGGGCATATTGGGTCGAGATTGCTACATGTTGGAAGGGAGAGAGGGGGCAAATTTCATCTCTTAAATTCGATCAAATTGTAACCTAGACTTGGTAAAAAAATCTGGTGCAAATGGAGCTTGAGTAAAGAATCTGGACGCATTTCCGGGGAGAGATAGGAAACCTGGATATCCGGAGCGCTATGTCGGATGCGATTCGCCTGTTGCTTATCGGGCTACATAACAAATTATAGCACGATACCTGACTGGATTCAACCAATGACGTATCTTTCTAGTAGATACTTGTATACATTTTAATCTGATATTCCACAAACATATGCATTTTCTAGAAATAATTCCTCAGTATTCAGAAATATATAAAAATGATTAACTGAATAGTAATGCACATTAAATGTTACTCTTTTATCGCTAGACCTCCTCTTGTGAACTTTGCTGAGTCAACCTACATTCGGCCTACTTTAAGTCAGATTCAGTTACACTATCATTATTAGTCCGTATAACATAGAATGATTAGTCTTCTTCTGCCAGACGCCTTCATTTAATAGTTTGGATTTGAAATTCACACCCTAATTCACATCAATGTTTTTGGAGCTGGATTGTTCCCATTTTAATGTATAATGTAGTAATATGACTTTAATGTTTTACTTTGCACAGGGCTTTGTTGAAAAAGTTTGTTTCCACAAACTAAACTTGTTATCCGGTTGAAATATGTTGAAATAAAATAAAATTCATTTAACAAACAAGAATAAACACCTTTCATAAACAATGAATATAAGGCATCACCAGAAAGCCGATGGCTTGTGAGGTGTGATAACCTTTAACATGTGGTTCAAAACACAAAAGTATAAAGTCCATTATTTAAATGACATATAGTAGGATGAACCCGAGTACACAAATTACATACAAATACATACTTTAAAAAAATACATCAAAGAAAGACTATATAATACAAGCAAATACAAACGAAGCAAAAAACAACAAACAAGGACAAAACAAATATAAAAATAAATGTAAACAAAAACATAATAAAACAAAATAGAATAAATAAAAAGGCCCGACAACCTTGAAGCCATGCCTTACATGTTGATAATGGTTGCGGATGCCCATTATTTTTGTCTACCTTGTGACAATTCAGACGTCAACATATCTTCTTTATTCCGCCTGGTGATCCACTCACATAATGCATCGTTTAGTAGCGTAGCTTCCAGGCGTTTGGACATTCCCGATCCAAAGTAAAAAAAAAAATGAGTTTAATATTCTAAAACTAGTCATTTTATCATTATCCTCTTTTCTCAGACCGTCCCACTTTTGGGGGAGCTGGAGAAGAAATTGAGAATGATTAGTCTACTACAGCCAGACCTCGTTATGGAATAGCTTGCCTTAGAATTGAATAATTTGAACAATTGACTAATTCAGAGCAGCCTGGAAGCCAGGCTAAACGTGTAGCAGATGTGTGGCAGTACCCCGGATGGAGCAGGAAGCCAATGTGTCCTTCGCAGGAGGAAATAATAGCAACATAGGTGCGGAACGTATCTCCTTTCACGTTTCTAATATCATCCCGACACTTCCCCCTACCAATACCATGGTCTCGTTGCACAAAACTTACCATTAATGGTAACTCTGTCATCATTGGTAACTACCATGGTAACACCGCTCAACAGCCAATCAAATCCAAGTTTGCCATAGAAGTTACCACTAAAAGGAAAGTTACCATCAATAGTAGGTTTTATGCAACAGGGACCAAAATTATATACCACCAGACATGTCAAAAGACTATACGTATGCGGATTTTTATTTAATGTAGCTATTTAGCAAATATACTTGATGACCCTGCTGCACAAAACTTACATCAATGGTAAATACCATGGAAACATCGCTTGACAACCAATGAGATTCAAGGTTTCCATAGAAATTGCTATTGGTAGCAAAGTTACCATCAATGGTAAGTTTTATGCAACAGGGGCCAGGCATACGGTAAATATAAAAGATCATGGCGTGCTCCATCCTGTAAATTGATGAAGAAAAACAAGTTAGAGAGTCATTCATTTTGCAGGACGGAGCATGCTATCCTTATTACGAGGTGTTTCCGTAAGATTTCCTTTCGACTTGAAATTACCTCAGACAACCCTTTCACCACAATCCAGTGCTAGATATTGTTGCTATACAAGTGTATTATATTGCATAGATCAAAAAGTGCAGTAGGCTAATTGACAAAAACGTTAACTTTTGTTTTCAGTAGGGCCTGAACAAAAAGGGAAATCATCAATGAGGACAGGAAGACGAGGTAGTATTAGTGCACTCGATACATTAACTTCGGATGCATACTACATGTAGTTGCGTTAATCTTGTGAAGTGCCGGTATAAGAAACATGAGCAATGAATGTCACTTCAGCATATTTACATCCTTGCATTTGAGAACATTCAACGATTTGAGAAGCTGTAGTTTCCACGATGTTGACACCACTCTGCAATGGGCGCCACACGATAGCATGGATATATATGTAGTGTAGTATATTCTTTATTATCCTTATAATGTACACGTTCACGAACACGTTTCAAGACGACATATATAAATATAGTTATATAACATAAACATAATATTACTTAATACAACCATGATCGTATATGCAATGCTGGAACACCACATCTGATGAATGTGCAATTTCAGTCAATTAAACATTAGTGTCCATTACTGCAGTCATTGTTGGCATGAAAACGCAAAACAAAGAACGCGGCAGGGGGAGAGAGAGAGAGAGAGAGAGAGAGAGAGAGAGGGAGAGAGAACATTTTGTTAGGTGTGCTACATTATTGCCAATCAATCCACACTTTATTTTGTACTACATTTCTAGTTTATTAGATTATGAAATCACCATTGGAAAAACATCCAAGAGCACATGGTTTCCTGCTGCTCTAGGCCTCGTCAAGATGGCGTCATTTGAAGCGCTAGGTAGTAAGTACAACATATTTTTATTAAATGAAGTCAGGACATAACCTTTGCGAGGAGGAAGTCCGCTTTTGTCGTGCTACCTTTATGACATGGATGATAAGATATACATCCGAAGACATGTCTTCTTATTCTCCTCCTCCATCATCATCTTCTTCCTCTTATTCTTCATCTTCTTCAGTAGACGACTGACTACATGCCTAAACCATGCGGCCCCTCGATTATATTGATTGGCATTTACGCCAAAATGCTTTTACCAATCTTCCCGTAAATTCATAAGGGAAAGTCGACTGGAGTGAAAAAGGTAAAAAGCAGGGCCTAGCTGGCCTGGCCTGGCCTGGATCTGTCGGCATGGTCGGAGGCTTTGTCCTTTCATCTGGCAGAGAGGTGTAATTAAATGTGCTTAGTGTGCGGCGAGTCGTGAGTACAGTGCCAAATAGTGTGCAAGGGCTATGTGCGGTGATTTTTCGCGCTTGTCGAGTCGTCCTTTCCATTCGTCGTGATTCGCAGTGGCAGGGTGTGGGTATACATCAAAGTACAATCCGTGATTCACGACTGTCTGGGCCATGTTGCATACATTTCAATTGTTGTAGCTTACCATTAATGGTAACTACCATGGTAACAGCCAATGAACTCTCATTCTTGCACCTGTTGCCATGGTAGTTACCATTGATGGTAAGTTGCAATAATTGAAAACCTATATGCAACATGACCCAGACTTTAAAATTGTATGCTGTAAACATTCAGATAAACGTTAGTACACTATAGTAGTGATCAATATCAATTATGGCTGTCATTGCAAAACTGTCATTTCGTGACGACATGTCCCATTATTTTTTTTATATGAGGATCACGTTAAGAAATCGTCTCAAAACGGTAAATTCGTTGACATCAAACGACGCCTGGACCCTTAATGGCAACGGAATGAGTCTTTAATAATCACGGGTCCCGTGATGTATACCAGTATTACCCCTTTCCTGGATTCAGCGACTTTGTTACCATGGTGAACATAATGCTTCTACACGAATCGCGTTATGAATTGCGCACACCATCGTGGTGTCTTTGTATGTCTCACTGGATGTAAGGTATTTAGGGCCTAAAACAAACGTTTGTTCGCTGCCTTTCTGTCAATCTCAATCTACAGCTTGTACAGCTCGTGCAACATTATTTCATCACTGAAGTTATAGTTGTACTAATGGAGAAGAGAGTGAATCAGAACTTCAGATCATACAATTTACATTGACAGAACTTACCCAAATTTGAAAACGGAGGGCCTATCAAAAGAGTGGATGCTTTCAAAGCACAATCGACAGAGAACAAGCGTTTTGATTGGTTGGTGCTTATTCCATGTTTGGATAGCATCTGTTAAAAGGACTTGAGTCGTCAGTCACACTATGAATAGCAAACATGTATTTGCCACCCCCTGAAAGAAAGTTTATGAACATTGACACTTGAGAGCAACAGGTAGTCGTATGTACATGCTTGGAGCTATTCATGGTAGAAATACATGCAGAGAGAGAAAAGATTGGGACGTAGGGGTGGGGGAAGCGAGAGTCCAGAGTCGGTCTACGTTTTCGCCAGTCCTTGAACTGGGGAGCTGCCCAAATCTATGCTCGCAGCGTATTTACTGATCGTGTTGCCTACAATGAGGAAAAACCATACCTGGATCAGCTCGGCTCCGTCGACAATGATATCCAGCTCAACCCCGTCATGTCCAACACTGGCATCGCGCACCCCGTTCCCTCTCGCACCTTCGTCTTTCCTCTTCTCCACCATTCTCTGCTTGACTACACGATGACGCTTTTTTTTCCCAGGCAGCTTCACTGGAACCTTATTACCTCTCACCACCGTTTGTTCAGTGCTCACATTACTGCTCTCCCTCTCCCTCCACACGACCGAACGACCGACCTACTGCGGTACGTCCAAGTTTTGGCCGACTCCCAATCTCCCACAAACACAACCGAGGCTGTCTGGTATCAAGAATGTGACGTAGGGCAATGGGAGAAGGTGTGCACAACTTTGCTTCAACTCCCAAATCTACGCGGGCAAACTTTGCCCGTACATGATATACCCTGCGTCGGGAGTCACGTACTGGCTCATGACACCTATCTACCGGTGCATGTGAGACGTTGTGAATAGTTTTGATGTAACCGAAAAGTTGACCCCATTTGCCCAATGTCCGCTTTACAGTGGCGATGAGTCGGATTTGCTAACCATTTAATCCACATTATCAGATCATGATACGTGGAAACAAGAGTGGATCCATACGTCCAGTTCAATTGAGTTCGGTCTTTAGTTTCTCGTGACTGATCGGTTGTAGTGCCACGGGAGGGGCGTATAGAAGGGGCCGGGAGGGTCGTATGGAAGGGGAGAGGGCATGTACGGAGATATGCTGGTAGGGACGTGTGGTAATGCACTTTGGGGTGAGAGAGAAGGGCAAGCAAATACCTTTTGGAGCTAAATGTTTTCTTTCCCAATTCATTTGTAATAACACGGTGGATCAGAAGATATAGGGCGAAGGGAGCGATTTATACGAAATGTACGCTGCACCACCATCTCGTGTTACGGACGGCCAAGGTAGATTCTCTCTCTTTTATTTTCTTCCCCTCTCTCCCTCTGTCTCTTTTTTTCTTTCTCCCCCTCCCCCCACTCTCTCTCTCCTGCTCTCTAGAGAACGGAAATCCCCACACCCCCTGTACAACACACTTCGGGGGTGGGGAGTGGGGGGGGGGTCATCTTGCTAGCGCATGAGACCGTGTTCAAATGAACATTAATCAGAACTTATGCATTCTTGTTTGTATTGTTCACTAGTCATAAGTAACAAGAAAACGACAGTGCATCAAACACGTAGGATGATCCTACACTGCCCCGAAAATAAGGATTTAAAAAAAATTGTTGTCTAATCGTTTTTTATCTCAAATTTTGGTGGTGAAATTGTATGAAAGTTTTGTTTCAACTGTCTGTGCCATGTCAGTGCGAGCGTATCCGACGCTATTAACTCCTTATGCGCAAACGTTGCATAATTGCACGAGCAATACACACATATCAGATGGAACAGAAGTTTTGTCTGGCGTTGAAAGAGTTCAGGGAATGAAAAGCCATTTCACTGCCGGAAATGGCTCTCTGTATTGTATGTTGTATACAGGTTCCCTTTCAATAGATCTAAGCATTTCCGGAAATGTCGTCTTTGCCATTTATTTGACTTCATGACCCCCCGGTCTACTTTCGACGACAAAGGTACTTGGCTTTATCGACAAGGTATGCGGACAGGCATGTCACGTGATACGATAGCCTACTACCTCGAACCTTTAAGTATTAAGAGTATCTTACAAACTAATACGTACATGTTTGTACTAGTTCAGGACAACTAGCCTAACTAGACTAACTAGACTAACTTGACAACGAGACTAGCCTAAATTTCCACAGAAATTTACCCCCATTGTAAGTAGAATTAAAGAGGAACACGTGACTCACAAAACGATGCTATATTACACATTTAAATACATCATCAGCGGATTACATTCTTAAAGGGCATATACTGTACTGGGAAGGCAAAAAAGTATTCAAAATGTAATTGTTAGCAATCTTCTTGCCAATGGTCTTAAATTCATGTATTGTCTATTTTAGAAGCTTGCTGAAAGTTATTTGCCCTCAAATGATCCACATGTGGAGTAATTAATGATTAATGATTAAATCCTCAAAATGTTCGGCCCGAACATTACTCCAAATGTACATGATTTGAGGGCAAATAACTTTCAGCAAGCTTCTAAAATAGACAATACATGAATTTAAGCCCATTGGCAAGAAGATTGCAAACAATTACATTTTGAAGGCTTCTTTGCCTTCCCAGTACAATATATGCCCTTTAAATAAGCATGACTCGCCATACAGTAAGAGGCTAAATCAAATCGCCATCGATTGCCCTATCAGCCTTAACCTGAATCACTGCAAACACCCATTATAAACACTGTCACTCAGATCCATGTTTCATTCTGTTTTAAACTGTTGTAATTTACTATTGATGGAATCTATAGCTACAGCAGTAAAGCTGAAAGCCTATTGGCTGTTACCATAGTAATTACCATTAACGGTAATTAAAGATAAATATGCAACTGGTCCAAGGCAGCTAAAAAGAGGATCTGTCCTGTAGTTATCAACACAAATTATAACAAGTTATGGGGAATGATACTATCAGGTTTTGCACCGAAGTAATAGCGTGTTAGCTGGGTGCAAGGGACTTTCTCATAGGCTGGTCTAGCCAAGGATGTACCCTTGGTCTAACGCTGGTTTCCGGTCTGAAAGGAAAGTAGGACCAATGCTCAAAACACGTAAGCTACACAAAAGAAGTGGGGCGAAAAGAGAAGAAAAGTGGCAGAGCTGAAAAGGGTGAGGTGTGTGTGTGTGTGGGGGGGGGGGGGTTAAGTTGGGGTTGGGGAGGGGCCACTTCTAAGTTTCCCTGCAGATTATGAACATATCGTGGTGGCGCAAAGGCACATCCAGGAAGCAGAGCTCCGCTTCGATACATCATTGGGCCGATGTAGCGAAGGTACGGCATCCTCTTACGTATGGTGTCGTTGTAATACATTTAAAAGTAACCAAGAAATTTTTTTTTAGGAATTCACCGCTTTTATCGCTCTTCCACTCATTTTTGTTGATGTCTATGTTAAATCATGTATGGGTTCGTTCACTTTATTTGCATCTCTCCCCCCACCCCCCCCCCCTCATAATTTTCATACATACATATGCACTCACACACATGTATAAACTCACACACGCACATACTAATACGCTCACACAGACACATACATATATGCACTCTCTCTCTCTCTTTCTCCCCCCCTCTCTCTCTCTCTCTCTCTTTCTCCCCCCCCCCCTCTCTCTCTCTCTCTCTCTGTCTCTCTCCCTCACACACACACACACACACACACACACATACACATACACACACACATACACACTCACACACAAAAACAGTACAGGTACTTAATCTTTCTAGCCTCCTGCCCGTCTTCACCCTGGCTGAACCTGAGACTGAGAGGTCGGATTACGGCCTTCGTGTTTTTAAAAACATTTAAAAATCTGATTGAAATCACATGTCTATGCCCTTCACTTATCTTACCATACCCCCTCTGCGCAATGTCCAAGTGTGTGATGATACTGATAGTTAATGTATATATGGTTAATGTACGCGGAAAGAGACATCATTTTAAGCTCCAAAGCCTTGTTAAATAAAAACCTTTAACAAAAAATATGATCATGACGTCTCTTCCTTTAAGAACCCGAGGCGCAGACGAAGAGATTGACGGATGATTATATGTGATATGGCAAGTACTCCATTTGTTATAACCATTACTACATACACAAGTATTAAGAGCTATGGTGCAAACTTAACACACGGGTCTCATATTCAGTTCAATGTGTGGAAGCTATGATTCTATACCCCATGAGCCTCGGTGTCCATTACAGACACATTAAACCGCTCTTACTCATGCCTGCAACATATTCAGTATTCTCAGATAATGAGATACATAAACGCGACTTAAATTATCTTGGCAAAACCGTTGCTATGGCATAAGTATTTAAGTAAGCAAACGGATTCCTTTTTCCGTAAGCACAGCTTGTAAATCTGAAATTAATAGCCAAAGGATCTAGAAGGCTACATGAAACAACAGAAAGAGACTGTTTTCTAGTAAGACGTCTTGAGCTGCCTTAAGGGAGCAGATTAAAATCTTTTCCTCTCAGCGTTGAGTCTTGGCTTTCATAAAGAACCCCCTCGCGGCATGGATCCGCCGTACAAGATATCGGATAGCATGCTAATGTTCCAAATGATTCTTTTGCCTTTAACAAAAAATACTTACTAGTGTTAAGACTCCGAGGCTAGTGATTTTCCTCTCGCATTTCACACCTGGCGCTGATTTCACAATGATGTGAACCTATGTCTGTGCTATCTGTTAGGACGACCTCTAGCAGTAACTTCTTTAAACGAAATAGGGTTTAGGAAATCGATGTGTGCCCGGTGAAACGCCGTAATTGATTCATGTGACTTACCAATAACAGTGCCTTAAAAAAGCGAATGCGCCCAGAAAGCAAGAGTTACATTTTTGAGACATGGATATTAGAAGTCTACACAGGTATCTTTTGTTTCGAATGAACATATGATTGTCTGCTTTAGTCGGGATAGGCTATTTTCATTGATTTGGGGAAATGCGGTATAGGGAGAAAATCAAGACCTAATATTTAATAGCAAAAAGTCAAGTCTAATTCCATGTTCCATCACTATTCAAGACACAGTTTGAGAGTGGCGTGTCCTTTTGCAGACACAACGTTATCAAATAATACAACATAACAGAAATTATTGTTATATAAGTATTCTCCTGGGAATGTAGGATCTGGAAACATATATTGTGGTGGAAACATATCGTGTCAATTTCAAATTGCTTTTTTTTTTAATTTACCGTCCAAAATTATAGTCTAGTACATGCCAGTTTTGTACTGATAAATTTGATTATAACATAACTCGGAAGAACGTTTATCATATCGTGATTTGCTGTAACCTTTGTATAAGATGTAATAATTTAGTCAATGGATATAAGCAAATTTGAATCCAAAATGTATTTGCATTTCTGTTTTTAAGAGCTGAGCCTGACAGGAAAACTACGAAAAAAAAATTTTTCCATCCTTACTTAGGTTATACCTCGGTATGTTTCAATGAGGTTCGAATAAGCCATTTTCGTAATGTATTCACAACTTTCCCCCTCACTGCATGGTGACGTGTTATTGCATTCACCTGTATTTCGTGATTCAGTTTCAATGGATGGAACGCACTCTGAACCTATTAGTTGTTGCTACTCGGACAAACCTCAGCGAGAGGCCTACGCGCACTCATATTCTCTAAAAAGATAGCTCGAACTCTTCGAAACATTTTGTCCTCTGGTGAGCTTCTTTTAGGTCTCTGCTGCTGATATCCCGTGACTTGTTGACATGTTGGACCTCCGACACACATTTAGCACACACATACTGGGATTGACTGCCATCGACATTACCTACGATGTTTTTAAACTGTTCTTGTAATCCACTTCTTGCAACGTGGAATGAATTCAGCTTTATACCCTAGTCAAACTACGGGCGGAATGCTGGAATAAGCTGGAATGCCATCGGAATGAAAATTCTTGGCGCATTCTAGATATTCTGGATTACTGGATATTCGAAGTGAATTCTAAAAATTCTGACTGCATTCTGAGTGAATTCCAAATATTCGGGTCCATTCTTGTGTCCGGCCCGAATGTTTTGCACATGCTCAAAACTTTCGAGGTGCATTCGAATTGGAAAAATATCGAACGGCACTCTGATTGCATTCCAAATATTCTGACATTTCAACAGCATTCGAAACATTCCGATCGCATTCATGGGAGAATCGAATCGCATAAAAGCACGACTAGCTGTTGCTGCAACGTCGGTCAGCATTGAGGAGTCACTGAGGAGCATTGAGGTCATGCCGCCAAGAGAGAAGGTAGCCCGTCTTATTAGATCAATGCGAAATTCCCTCCCGAATGTGGCTCGAATTTTGAAGAAAAAAAATCATTCCAGCTGGTTCTGCTTGATTCCTGCTGATTCCGAATAAGTGTGACGGGGGCTTTATGTAGGTTTACAAGTTAACATGTTTGCTCCATATAACATGCATCAACGATCTCCTGCAATCCCCATCTTCACGACTATCGACTAACGATTAACTATACCGGTACGAGTCATCTGTTGATATCGTTATACGCGCGCTGAAAACAATAGCTGAAAACTTATTGCCAATCCGAAAACCTACAGTTCATGTACTACGCTGTGCATGAAGCTTCTTGGTGTCAGATGCAATGCACTTTGTACCGTTTAACCGATGTTAGGTGTGTATTTTTGTGTGACGTGCTAAGGGTGTGTTGGTAGGCGACAGTAAATCGCTTCTTTCTTATACTACGTGGTATAATTCACCACAGGCGATTATCCTGTCGAGACCTCTCACGGAGAATCTGGACGTGCTTTGTAATGTAACTCAACCAAATATTATCCATTCATTACAAAATTGATACCATTCGCAAGGAAATAGATGAAACTAGCAAAATATTTTTCGCTAAATTGTCTTTAAAGGATGAAAATGTTCCCTAAAAATACATTTTCTTTTACAAAAAAGCCAGTTAATTGTACCCATTTTCCCGTGCATGATAATATATTTAACTGTTTAATCGGATCAAGATCACTCCCACCATCTCCGAATACGCAGTCACCGAGTATGCTTGTTTCCACGCGTGTGCTGCAATTTATTTCGTGCTTATGTATCTATAGTGGGAGCGTGAAAGAGGCCGAGAGATAATTATGCAGAGAAAGTGAGTGTGTGTGAGGGAAATAAGGATGGAGGGAGAGAGAGTGAAGACATTTTTTTTTTTCAGAAATCTTGTACCCAAATCTAGGCCAAGCCATCTCTAAATTATTCCCTTTTTTTCATTTCCTCAGTCTCGACATTTCTGTATCTGTAACACACTCTTGTTAATCTTCTCTCTCCCCTCCCCCTCCTTACGCCCCTCACTTTCTCTCCCCTTCTCATATTTTCTCCCCCCCCCCCCTCTCTCTCTCTCTACATATATATATATATATATATATATATATATATATATATACCTCCCTTCTTCTCTATATCACCCCATTTCTCTCTTTATTCGATCTTCTCTCCCATAAGCCTGGGGTGATCACATTTGACTCATATTTATACCGAGCAACTTAATTAATACACGTTTTCATTTGTAATTGAAAAAATGTTATTCGGAAACTTTGTTGCAGAGACATAATAAGCTCAGAAACGGAAAGCCATTCATTAATTTAAAGCTCAATAAATGGTATACAGTATTGACGTGCTTCTTCGAAAAATGTGAAACATTTTGTGTAAAGTACAAAACAATTACCAGTCACGGCTAATATTAATTATTCATATGAAGTTTAGGAGCACGACAGTGCCTTTCTTACGTATTGAAAATACTCCCCCAATCCTTAACCCTATATAGCCTATATAGGACACTCTTCTCAAGATTATACTTAAATTATGATTTTAAAAATGACAATATCAATTTTTTTCTCATGTATTTTATTGTTTTTGAATTTCTTATGTATTTCTGTTTTTTCAACTTTATATTTTTCATCGTTTTTTGATGGAAATCGTTGGCAACACTTTTTCAGTCATATATAACAAGAAATCTATTGTTTTTTCATCAGTAAAAATAAAAATAATGATACATTTATTAATTTCAGCTAGATACCGAATTTGCATTGCATTTGTACCCCGTGTCGCAAATTTGGTCTTTAAAGTTGTGTGAGACTTGGAGGAAAAAAGTAATGAAACGTCGCGGCGCAATCTTTTTGCGTTACAAATTTATCGCGAAAAATGTCAAGGGGGGGGGGGCTGTTTTTGCACCCCCCCCCCCCTCGGGCAAGATAGGGTTAAGGGTTTTTCATTTCGAGCGGGGTAACTGGTGTACATTGTATTTCGCAATATAAAGGCAAAACGCGCAATATGTGAGCGTTTTCTGAGCATCAAGCATTTCCAATAATAATCGGCCACAAATTATTCGGAAAATATATCGCGGATTCACACCCACGAGCAGAAATAATCCGTACGGCAAATAAGTAAGAAAAAAACTTTGGTCAAGAACCAGTCAAAATCTAATTTCTATTATTATGGCGATCTTTAAAACGATTTTTGCTAATGTCTACCAATTCAGTCGTAAAGTACGGTAAATAAGAATAACGTGACCGTGAGCGTGGTGAGAATCTGGGTCGTCTGGAATGCGCCGCTCTACCAGGGCAGGCAGACCGGTATCAATGACCTTGTCCCCACAAATGATCAACATGCTCCCAGCATATTTGAAAGTCATACCTGTTTTTCCTCTCCTATGTCTTTTTATCCCCGATCTTAATGCGTTCTGAATTGCTTTGAAAGTGGGTAAAACGACAGGACGCATGTTTAGTTCGTGGGTTGAAGCAATGCACAATACTCACGTCGTTGTTTGATATGGGTCTACTCTTCGGAGATTTAATGGTCGTCTGTAACCATCGCTATGCAACATAGCATATATTTATAACCAAACTAACATCCATGCAATCATCATGTACATTATTGGAATAATGCATGATCATTGAACGTATTGGGGTGCGCTACAGACAAACGTTATCATTCACTAATTTGCTTGCAATAGCTCTTCCAATAATGTGTTGGATTTAACCCTTTGTGCGCCAGACGATGTAATGCCCTATGGGAGTTGTGTGAATTGATGGTGGAAATATCCACAGGTGGCTCAATATGGGTTAATAAGTATACAAAGGACTGAAGTAGAACAATGAAAACTAGGACTGTGATCGTCTGAGATGACGATACACGAGCATTATCGCGGGATCATCTTTTATGAAAAACCAACGTCGCGCCGTTTTAAATATAGAAGGTGGACGCTAGAAGGCCGGACGAAAGACGAAGGCAAAGAACCATGGATAGAGGGCGTTGTTTTAAATATGCGTGATTACTCAACCATGAAATTTAGCATCAATATGTGTGATGAAAATATAAAGATATGACCCAAGTCTTAAATTCATACAAATATCAATGAACACGTTTTGGAAATAAAGGGACATTTTTAAGATTATTTCCGATTTGAATTTGGACATTGCGTTTCTTTGACCGAAGTTTTCATGACTGCAAAAAACTTCTCCTCACCAGAATTTGTAAGAAGTTGGTGGCACTTACGATATAGAAGTTATGAAGGACTGAAAACACGTTTTCTTTTATTCAAAATGATGCCTTTATCGTCACGGTTAAGGGATTATATTATTCGTAAAAAAAGAGGTTCATTCATCTTTAATGCTGATGCATATTTCCAGGAGTGGTCTTCTGAGAGCGAACTTAAGATCCATATCAATGATTGGCCCATGGGCGCAGTTTTTGTTTATACATCATTTTTTTTTTAAATTTTACTCACTTTACAGAACACCAACCATGCCAACTGAAATAAAATGAAAGTGAGTGGATGTGAGAAATATAATTTGGGGAAGGTATTTTTTTTTAGAAGATTTAGTCCAAGCCATCTCTTGTTTACTCCCCTTATTTCATTTCCTCTCTTCACATTTCGGTTCCTCCCATACACTTCATATGACCCTTTGGACTTTATTTCATAATACACATCAATGTGAAAAAAAAAAGCTATGAATAGAACAGAAAGATTATGGAATAAGAAAAACGGAACGAAGACAAAGCGTTATCGCGCTTCGCGTTATGCAAACAGCTATTACGGTTCACGTCTTGCACATTCGACTCTGTCGTAAATGCAGATACAGGTACATCGCTTTCAACGTCCATTAGTTCCAAATAATATCTGCTTGAAGCCCGCCTTTCCTGTCATCAGCAGTTCAAATGCTATTCCTAACATGCCAAAGGAGAGTCGTAATCAATAATCATAGTAGGAGACTTGGTCAGAGTTTGCTTCTTTGAGAGTTGCTTGGTGGGTTGTACCAGTTTGTAGGTGGTTTGTAAGAAACAATGCGGGCTGCTCTCCGAGAGAGAGAAAGCAGTGCATGGAGAGAAAGGACCGCTTGGCACCTGCCCAGCCCGGTCGGTTCACACGTTCAGTGTGAACGGAACGAAAAATGAATTTGATCAAAGCACTGATAGTTGGTGTGAACAATCACACGGTAAGATCCAGAAATCACCTGCGTCGTAAATTGAAAAATAATGCATGCACGGTACAAGTAGGAGCGAGAGAGGTAGAATGGGGAAGGGAGAGGTGGATGCAAAAAGAAATGGAAGAGAGAGGGAGAGGGAGTACGGAATTATGGCGTGGAGCAATAATTGTAAACAAAATCTTTCTTAATGTTGTGTATGACCTGTTAAAAAATACATTTTTTATGATAGTCTTACACAGCCTTTCTTAGAAAAGGAAGTCGAGTATTTCCAATGTTTTGATAATCACCTGCTGCGGTCTGCGCATGATTTGTCATTACGTTAAGTGAACAAACAATCCATACATATTTGCTGAAACAGAAGCGGATATATTTGTGTCATAAAGAGTGAAACAAAACCTGACTTCTAACGCAACGGCTTCATTGTTTGATGTGGTCAGGAACACTTCATTGAATCGTCAATGGTGACCATTAAAAATGAAACAAACTTCCTCCACAAACGTGCCTCTCCTTGGAAACTGAAAATACCCACATTCGGACTTAACACATTATTTGACTGCAGCTTGGAAAGAGAAAGTGGGTTTCATTTCCTGCTTGTACCGTAATTGCGACACGGCTATTCTATATCTTGAGACAATTAATCTTGATTATCAGGTCTCTATTGTAACCTTATTGATTTCTTGGTAAGCTCGAGCATTCACATTGGTTGCAAGGAAACTCATTATCTTCGCGGTTTTGGGTGGCTTTATACCATGCCTCGTTGTCCAAGAAAGGACCATCAATTTGGGGTGATACCAACACGTAGCACGCTCGTATGAAGTATACCACGATTACGATTTCCCCTAGAATGTGTTGAGCTTCTATGAACTGTCAACAAAAACCGAATAATGGTTGATGATTACGCAGATTATACCATAGATCCGCATGGTATTCACGTTACACCTTCTGCGTCAGATAATATACTGTTCTATTGGGTTAGAGTGTTCTAATGGTGCAGAAATGCAACAGTGACACATAGGTATTTAAATAGTTAATCATTATGACAAACATGTAAATAATTCCCATTGAAGCGATTGCGTAAACAAGAATAATAATTTCAGTCATGGTGGAGATATGGTGAGATCGCATAAATGAAATTGAGAAATATTGTGATGTTACATTTTGTTCCAGCTCTACAATTCTGGGGCGACTAATACAGGTACACCTAAAGCAAATGATAATATACCATGTAGTACGAATATTCATGATTACAACACGGCATTATTACCCATCAATACACACAACAAAACCAACTCGGACACTATATTCAAATATACTACACCTATAAGTACCTATGAATCGACATACACGAGCGCGGCGGTGTGTATTTGTTCTTAGGTTACAATCATGATTGGATATGAACATGGTCCCCTGATAATGGTTTGATCTCATTGCGGTCAGAATGGTGATGGTGAGACCATGAGGATTGGGGCCTCACGCAAAGTTAGCATGATGATGATGGTGATGCATGTGTGTGTATGTGTGTGTGTGTGTGTGTGTGCATGTGTGTAGGTATTTGTGTGTGTGTGCATGTGTGTAGGTATTTGTGTGTGTGTGCATGCGTGTGTGTGTATGTGTGTGTGAATGTCTGTGTGGTTTGTGTGTGTGTGTTTGTGCGTATGCATGTGTGTATGTGTGTGTGTATGTTTGTGCGTGTGCATGTGTGTGTGTGTATAATATGTATGTATAATATGAAAAAAAGGGTTTTTGTCTTGACTTCTTTTTTGCTCATTTAAATCCAATTATGTGTAGCCTTATCATGACGTTTTATTTTGGTATATGGTTATATAAGATGAAATTACGGTTTTATCTATTATTTTAGTAGAACTGAATAAATGCTAATGAAGCAAAAAAAAGTGTGTGTGTGTGTGTGTGTGTACGTACGCGCGCACGCTTGGTTAAGTCAGTGACTTTGACTGAATGTCGACATCACATGTTCACATTGATATGTCCTTTTCGCGACAGGTTTTCATACACTCAAGAATGCTGGTATAACCAGAGGTTGACATTTCACATGTGGACACATATTAATGGTCTGTTGTGGTTGGTAGACTTACAGTTTATATAATCAGCTCTGGACCAAAGTATCTAACAGGTATAATAAGTGAAAAACTGATTAGTGTCCAAATCACCAAAATAATCATTTGAATAATTTGATATACATGGTCAGATTTCTCTTTAGGTTGATGTCTCTCTCATTTAATCATTTGGAATATTTGGTATACATGGTCCGATTGAACAAACAAGACATGCCATTAATTCATCGTAGTAAATATCACCTGCACGCATTATTTATTAGTTAAATAATTTAAGACTGCTAAACGTGTACAAAATAGAAAGCCTAATAATATCGATAGCACGTCTTGTTAAAGACTAATGCTTTGTTTGTAATGGCAGGTATCTGACATGGCTTAGAATACCGTGGTTTGGTAAATGTCATGTTTGGCTCACAAGGAGAAAGTCAGTCAAGCCAGGGCACCTCGCAAAACACGGACAGAGAATGCCAGAGCATTTAACACATCCCATGCCAGGCAAACTTGTTGATAAACAGGGTGGTACCCTCAGTGTGATAACTACAATCCAGGGAACCCGGGCTATGGGAACTGCTGCGGCAATAACGGATAAATGGCACGTGTCGTTTCTTTCGCAAGGTGGACCAATTTGTACCGAAATAATACATCCACCCCCTCTATATATGCATTAAGAGCGACACTGACACGTCTTATCATCAAGATCTTAAAAATGATCTTAAAAGCACCCACGTGCGAAGCTTACGTTTCAAAACGTTCTAAAGCAGCATCGTGCCGAGTTTCATTAGAAACACTAAAGTATGCACCTTATCTTCAGTCCCGTAAATGACATAAAATACGTGTTGTAGGGTGTTTTGGTGCTACTATCATGCATGTAAAAGATCAAACACATTCTCCGTAAAGATCACATTGCCATTATTTCATCAAGTATTCTGTAAACTTCGGCTCAAATAAAGGTCGTCGTGAAATATGCACCTGAGAAAGCGTTAGTGACAAAGACAAAGTATTACGTGTGCATAAATGCATTAGTGACGGCCATAGAGTTAACAGTCAGGTATTCCAATCAATAGCAATAGCATGAGATGCACCATGATCAAAAATATATAAATGTCTTCTTTATCTTCCGCGGACGCCATTTAGACTGATACCGATTTATGTTCTCATGTCGTGTACAATAATGGAATATGAGATATTGCGGCTGCTCCCGTCAACAAATCAGTGACAAATTGCTGAATATTTAATGTTGCTACTCTACCCTACCCTCTATCCCCATTTTCACTCCATTTAAATTACATTTTTTCTTTCTACGTCTCGCTCTTTTCATTCTCCTTCATTCATCCTCACGCCCCCCCCCCCCTCCCCCTCTCTCTCTCTTTCTTTCTTTTTTCTCTCTCTCTCTCTCTCTCTCTCTCTCTCTCTCTCTCTCTTTCTCTCCCTCTTTTTATCTCTTTCTTTCTCTCTCTCTCTCTCTCTCTCTCTCTCTCTCTCTCTCTCTCTCTATATATATATATATATGTCTCTCTCTTCCGCCTCTCTCTATGAAACAATATAAGAAAGTCCATGAACAAATCATGCTTAGCGCGTGTATGTCACGGATGTGCGTGTTGATAGAGCTGTATGTACATCATGTACATGGTGTCTGAGTACGGCTTCGGTAATGGGATAGGCACCTGTTCCTCCTCTCCAACATACCAGTGGGAGAAAGCTCGCATTGCGTTCGTGGAGCAATGATTCCAACGAGACAGGAGAAAGATCATCGTTCATGGCAGCTTCTGGTCTTAATTCGATCAGCCATGAAGGCCGGTGCAATCATCATCAAATTTAGCCCTGTCGACGGCCATCTCGCGGTGATTAGGGCCCAGGGAAGCGAGTTCAAAGCGATTCTTATCTTGGTCTTAGATCGCCTCAACGAGGGGTCTTCTTTCCCCCAATAAAGGGAAACCATTAACCTATTATCTCCTTCCCCTTCCGGCGAGTTGTGGATGGGGATGGGAGAATCGAGAAGACGGACGGAGGTAGACGGAAGCTCCTGTTCGGTACGTAGCCAACAATGCCCATGCGATCTTGCCTCAGCGCATAACAGCGTGCGGTACGGAGTGGTTTCTTCACATTATCGTTACTTAGCAGATAAATACCTTTTAGCGTCTTCGTATGAAACCGTAGAGGAAAAGCAAGATTCATGCTAAGCGCTCGAGCGAGTTTTGGAGATTGATGAAGCTGTATCCTTAAGAGAAGAATAGCTAGCTAAGAAGGGAGCGGTGATTGATAAGAAGACATTAGTCATACAAGGTGCCCCTACCCGAGGCTCACAACAAGGAGCACGTATTGGCACGAAGTGCTGTTGACTGGTGACTGCACTACCCTGGAACAAATTCAGATTAAGAGTGGAAAGCATGTTTTTGTGTACGGCTTTTATAATTGCTATATCGAAAATAATAACAATAATAATCTTCATAATGATTGTTATACATATATATTAAAATTTACAAATTTACAGATTACAATTTACAAATTAAAATAGGATTATTGGATAAATGTTAAAATTGTATTTCACTATTTATTTCATTATCATTGCCTTTCTTCACTTATTGATCCACTTTAAGATGTGAGAGCCGAAGAAAAAATTCGTCCTAATGTGTGCACTATTAAGATACAAAAGTAGATATGACATGTTCTACATGAATAGAAGATAACACAATGTATACCGTTATAGCGGGTAATACCTGTACGTCCCACTTCGTTAAGCTCTAAATGTACTACTCTGTATATAAATGCCCCAATCTTCAGTCAAATCATGCATTATAAGGCAAACGATTTTGCTGTCATGACGACTGATTGCGCACACAATCGACGTCTTCTAATACCAAAATTGCAGGCGTTTAACACGGACACAACCTGGATGTACAGTGTGGTATTAGTGAGTATGGCAAAGAGGCTACAATAACACATCTCACTCCCCCCCCCCCCCCCCTCCCTTCGGGAATGGGGAGCACAATGCGAGGGAGGGGAAGGGACGGATGAACGGGAAACCCGATTTGTCTAAGCTGTAGGACCCAAGGACGGAGAAACACTTAACACGCCATAGTTTTGATTGAGTAGGTGTGTGTAGCTACAATGTGAACAATGTGTTGCAAAACGACACAAATTGATCCATAACATGAACACAAGGGTTGTGGTGGTTGTCGGAAGGGGGGCGGTTGGCAGGGGGGGGGGGGACGGCGTTATTATAACGATATCCAATATAACGAGTGGGTGCGTTCTTGAATCAGTTCTTGAATCATCGTCTCTAAAGTTGAAATCATAGTGAATTATGCTCAAGTTGCCCCATGCCCCTTCCAATCTGAGAGTCTGGTACCCCCACCCCACCCCTACCCTCCCTCCTCTCATTACCGCACCCCCCCCCCCCCTCCACCCTTATTTACACTTCACAAGACGTGATAATATATCATGTGCATGTAAAAGTATGACTGTCAACAGAATCGTATGCACTTTAACAGCTAACATTATGTGGTGATGTGTTGGCAAACCACGAACCTCATATGTGGTTTCATGGTGCTGACTGTTTTTATTTGAGTAATAACTCTAATATAACATAACACATGAACTATCATCAGCAATTTTAGATGAATCACATACAAGTCTGTTGGGTGTTGTTGTGTGATACATGTAGTTGTTTCCACGTAGTTTAAGACTTGATCATTCCGTAATACAAATTTGTGAAGCTGTTCTCGAGACATACTGCTTAACCGTGAGAATACGAGCACTGATTACCCGACAAAAACATAGTACTCTCGAAAATCGGAACGATTTATAATCTTCTCAATTGATAATTTCACAATCCTTTTCAATAAAAACAAATGGTCAAAACGTTCGTCTTCTATTTTCCGAAATTCCGATCGAGTAAGAACAGCAGTGTTTCCCTTTGCAAATAAAAGCAGATTCTGGAAAACTTTATATAAACAGCATATAACATTCTTGTAACATGAAACTGAACGATGACCTTGAATTGAAAGAATACGTGAGAAATATAACAAATTACGGTTTGCCTCTCAGGATGAGCTCTTTAAAAAAAATACCGAAATATCATTCCATCTGATGAGGCCTATATGTCATTCTTTACAGCCCTTATCTCGATAATCCTATTACCTGATTGGTTGACAGCCATGAGCTAGATTTAACCATCCGGCAATAGTACCTTGTTGGCATACATATCAGTCAATAGCACTTTATTTCCATAAATAGCGGTTAATAGTACTTTTATTAACATAAATTTGCATAATGAGTGGTGACCAGCTTATAAGAGTCCCTAGAGGAATTTAACTTATTTGCGCGCAAAAGTGGAAAAACCTCCCGATTCGCAGAAAGAAGTTGCAAACACCAGTATCGGGCAAGCTGTCTTACAGGGGGGGTATTCCGAAAACGAACTTAGGAAAAATTTTATTGTATCTCAGGGACTTAGGAAAAATTTTATCTTTTGGTATTCCGAAAAGCCAACTTACAATAAAAGATAAAATTTTTATTCAAATGAGCTAGAGATAAAATTTTTATGTAAATGAGCCTCCGAGATAAAATTTTTATGCAAATGAGCTAAATCGGTATTCTGAAACGCACTTAGGAAAAAAAGTTAAGATAAAAGATAAAGATAAAGATAAAGATAAAGATAAAAAGATAAAACTATGGGCCTAGGCCCATAGCATTACGTGCAAAAATTATTCGCGCATTCAACTCTTTGCACATGTGCGCATCAAATGCAATAAGGCGCGCTGATAGACATTGATGCGCAATGTCCATTTCAGTTTCATGACATCACACCATCAGTTAATGTATGCAAAAGACATGAGAGGACGTTTATTACTGGCTGCCTCTGTGATAGGAGCGCAGGGCATGCGCTCATTAATATTGGTTAAAATCTTCCTAAAATGTTTTTCGGAATACCAAAGATAAAATATTTTAAGGACATTGTATCTTAGGGGAGATAAAATTTTTATCTCTGTGGATTTTCGGAATACCGCCCCAGGACGTCACACACAAAAAAAATAACCCGTTTAGTTTGTGCATCTTTTGCAACGCGAATTAAAGGGGAAGTTCACCCTGAAATTATTTTGGTTTCAATAAAAAGAGGCAAATGAAAGAAACACATGAGTGAAGGTTTGACGAAAATCGGTCAAAGGAAAAGAAAGTTATTTGATTTTTAAGTTTTGATTTTGTGACGTCACATGCGAGGTGCTCTCCCATATGTTGTGTACAATTTTTTTTCGAAAATGTGCATTTTCTCACAAAGATATGCATCCTTTTACTGGTGCATCGGATATATTATCAGAAATACGTTTTTACACACTGTACGAAAAAAAATCATTCAGTTGTCAAAAAAAAAGGGAGAAAAGCAATTTATCGACTTATTTTGTACGCAACATATGGGAGAGCACCTCGCATGTGACGTCACAGAATCAAAACTTTAATATCAAATAACTTTCTTTTCCTTTGACCAATTTCGTCAAACCTTCACTCATATGTTTCTTTCATTTATCTCTGTGTATTGAAACCAAAATAATTTCAGGGTGAACTTCCCCTTTAACGTGCGCGCGATACAAATACGCAATTAGCAATGCGCAATGCGCGATACGCTAACGTCAACGCTAACGCGCGCTCTTGGTGGAGAAAAATAAAATAGGGTAGAGTTCTGCTCTGTAGGAATCTTGTTTAATGGTTGTCGGCCCGAAATATGTAAGTTTTTCATTATTATTTTATTCGGTTTATAAAACAAATACATACTGCTCTCATATTCAGGACATGGGTAATCTATTATAGGCCTGCACCACTGGTGATCTCAAAACAACCCTATTATCCCACGGCCTGTAGACTCATGATAAAAATATTGATTTGAGATCACCTAGTGCCTATTCTATAGTGTTAACCATGAACTTCGAAGCAGTCTCTATCTGTATGATACTTTAGGCCCGCAAAAGGGGTATACCACCTTTAAACACGAGTGACTCCTCGAAATCCGCCCATATTGGCTGCTCATTTAGACTACATGTACTTCTGTCAGGCTGACTCTCCTGGTTACACGGCGGCCTCTCTTTCATCAGGGACACCCCTGCTTTTATACCGAGGCGATGAGCAGAAGGAGTCCTGCCGCGCTTCACACTTCATTCCTGGCTGCGCCAATATTCATTCCGAATAATAACCAGCACGAGCAATAAGCACGAAGTGTCGCTACCTGCCGCTCTACACTGTGTACACTACAGGTATGTAGTTGCAGCAGCATACGTGGATATAACAGCTTTAATACAACTCTCATAATATTCCTGATGATTTCGACATTTTCTTATCGGGCAGCATACAAAATTATACTTAAATCCTCTCTGCGCTTATGTAAACATTGTACACGTATGTGGCATTTCTAATGGAGGAAATATTGAAGAGTGATTGGTCACGCTTGGCTGCCCATTAAGCAGATATCATTCTACCACCCCTCCCCCGGGCCCCTCCCCTCCCCAATCTCTCCTTTATTCCCCTTTCTCACCCTTTTTCTCTTCTCCTCTTCATGTTCCCTTTTCCCCCAAATATATTATATCCATACTTAGTTCTAAATGAAAACGTTCATAAAACCAGGGACTCGTACAAGCAAGGATATTACATGAAGCGTAGTGCTACAAGTACTCACGGCCATTGAGAGAGGGTTATGCCTGTCATGATGATCTTGGCGCGTTTTTCTTTTCATCTCAAACTCTTCTGTTCAGGCAAAAGAGAAGTCAAAGGGCACAGCAAAAAAACCCGTTCCCTGCTGAGCCTGCCATGACGTCCGGAACGAAAGCCCTCAAATCCCAAAACAACTCCTTAAGAATGTTTTTGCACCAGTTTTGGTATAAGCTTTGGCCGAAACGACAGAGAGGGTGGGGTGGGGTGTACCTCCCAAAGAGAGCTTGGTATTTTCACAAGCATTGTCCCTGTACTCAACGCAGTTATTATGACCCTGTCACTTAACACACACACACATCCAACCTCTCGCCCTCTCGTTTTCTCGCACCCATGTTTCTCTCCCTCATTTTAACATATTCCAGAGAAAACAAGTTTATTTTAGTCCTGTATGTTTGCAATAATGTTAGCTGATTAAAATATCTTCTCATATGGATGTAAAAATCAAACTTAAACTAAATCTAGCTGTATACAGTAATTTTGCATGAATTCATCAAAGAGATTTAAGGATTTAAATAACCCCTTTTCTTTGATAAGTTTATATGTGTACATATTTCTCTTCTCCCCCCCCCCCCTCTCTCTCTTTCTCAACACATATATATCTATATTCCCCCCTCTCTCCGTCATTCGATCTATACATCTTTGTCTTCCTCACACTCTATCTCTCTGTCCCTCTCTATTGCTTTATTCCGCCTTTGAGACCAGTGTCTTACATTTTAATAGTTACTTTAAGTTATGGAGACAATGAAATCGGTGAGATACACGATGTGCGTCATACCGTACGTAATATCCCGTTTGTTAATTTCAAGAGTAATCAAAGAGCGAGGTACTTACAAGGATACATTCACGATTTACATTTGTTTCGTTTTACCATAAATTTATCACTCTTGGCATATTTCTTTTATCGCATTTCCTCGGGATTTCGACGTATTTGTGTTTTCCCCATCCATTTAGACCTATGCTGTTTTATCTATGGAGTATCGAAATGGCGTCGTCATATGAACATGTTGTCAAGACAATTGGCTCTAAACAAACTCACTCCAGGGAGAGGTTTAGTTGTCCGCTATTGTCTATCGGGCTAGTGTCCGGCATTCCCAATTACAGTCCCCGCTGCTTGCTCTACCCGTATTGTTTAGAGCCAGTTGTCTTGACAATAATGCTCGAATGACGTCACACTTCGGTACTCGATACTATGCATTTTATCCAGTTGGACACAATACTTTGCTGTTACTTACTATGTCCCTTCTCTGAAGAGATTCTTTGTTTTCTCTCAAACACCCACACATTCCACACACACACACACACACACACACACAAACACATTTTCTACACAATTCACACCACAACCAAAAGAAATGACGCATGTAAGCCCGTTACAGGTTGCTAACCCTTTTCAGTTTCTCCACCCGTCCCGCATGCCCATGGATCACTTATCTGTAGTCCAATTTGCACCCGCAATATACGTGCTCAAAAGTGGTCCAAATAGCTAAGCAAATAACGGTCCCACCTCGCCCGGCCAAGGATACTCAGCGGTGTTTGGACACTTTTGGAGAGTATTGTGTGTTTTCTTGTCTGAAATGGCGTGTCTGTTATTCGTGCTTAGAATGTGAGCTGTTTGTAATGATCTGATCGTGTGCGATTATATCCTTTCGTATAATTCTACTGCATAATGTACAGCACATCTCTAGTAGTTTAGCGGTGTCCTTTTTTTTTCATTTAGAATGCTCTAGCGAGTTGTTGAGGATATTAGAACATGAAGAAAGGGCTCTGCTCCGACCCTATAACGGAACCACCACCAAAGATCCGGTATGGCGTGGGAGGCGGAGGGTGGGCGGAGGCGGGGAAGGGGCGCCACCATATCGAGGCGCCATATAACATTATGCAGACTTACATCCACTACCCAAAATGCAAGGGAATGCTATTTTAATAGAAGCATCGATATCGTACCAACAGTGAAGACAACGTCCCTTGCATTTATCAAGTATATACCTCCTTTGCAAAATAGAGTACCGAGGTGTGACGTCAAATGACCATACTTTCAAGACAACTGGTTCTAAACTAGATGAGTATAACTAACATCGGTGGTCATAGCGGGGACACTCTTTGGGAGTGCCCGACATTAGCCCGCTAGACAATGTCGGACCAGTAGAACTCTTACTTAAGCAATGTTGTTTAGAACCAACAACCTGCATAGCAATGTATATGACGACACAACTTCGGTATTCTATACTGATGGGATCGCCACCATTCAATGGGTCTAGAAAGTAGTCAATAAAAATTTGCTTTGTTACGTAATAACTATTAAAGTATACTTAATGTGTTATAATGTATTAAATTCAACACACAGGCTGGATCAATCATTTATAACAGAGATTTTAATTCAGGAAAGTTAATTTTGAGGTAAATTGATATCTTATGATTGAAGGTAGATATGAGGGATCGAAAGTCAACCTGCGACCTGTCAACGCACCGATGGATCAAACAATAGAGCGTTGATGTTGACTTGTCGAATGTCAAAGCCGAGACTTGAAATAGCACACACTTCCCGTAGATAGTCAGGACGATCAGAGAGAGGATCAATATTTTCCTACCAGATTTACTGCCCACTCTTCGCTGCATCGCGTGCACACAGATTGTGGGGCAAAGTCCTCCTCCCACTATTAAGTACCGTTCATTGTCGATCTTTAGAGCCCATAACGGAATATCAATGTCACAATTTGATAAATTCAAAGGTAATTAGCTTTTGTTACGAGTACACCGCTGTAGTAAAGCTTTGCCCTTGTACAGTAATGCAAATATAACGCACTCCATTCCAAACACAATAGTTGTGTAAATACAGCAATATCAAGGTTTTGAACAGGCAATAAGTCTCAGTGTGGGCTTCATACATAAGTAATTGCAATGTACATTGTATTATTACTTCACAGTGTACGCGTGCTTCCTCAAATATCGGCTTGACTAACACTCTGTTAGGCCTGTTTCATTAACAGTTTTACCATCCTAAAAATTATGTTCAGCCTTGATATCAAATTAATGTGTGAACGTACAGCTTACAATAAAAAACAGATTCATGCTTATCATAAGCTCAGCAGACCACTTAAATATCATGATTTTCATTTTCATATGAATAAAACATTGCTGAATGTGATGTGCAATATAATTTAGTTCTGATATGAAATAGTTTTGTGCATCACGAAATAGTCATCGTGATGTGTGTTATTATATATTGTATTCCCTTATCTAATTATATTTGCAGGTCTATAGTTATATAATTTATCACTGTATTTCATAATTACCCCGGGCCCATTGGAAGAACATCCCTGCTTACCATGGTTACACACGATGAGACATACAGAGTACCGAAGTGGTGTCGTCATATGAACTTGTTGTCAAGACAATAAACTCACTCCAGTGAGAGGTTTAGCGTCCGATATCGGGCTAGTGTCCGGCATTCCCAATTAAAGTCCCCGCTGTGATCACCGCTGCTTGCTCTACCCGTATTGTTTAGAACTACATGTAGTTATCTTGACAATGATGCTCAAATGACGTCACACTTTGGTATTCTATAAAATAAAGTTAATGTAAAAAAAAAACAGTGCACCATGAGGTGTAACGACTGAATGCGACTGGGCAATGCCATACTACTAGAATGAGGATTGCTGCCCACCTTCAGACACTCATGTTGTCAATTGATAAGATTGAACGCACAGCGAAAGTGTGCGCGTGGCATGCATTTCAGATATCATTACTGGCAACATAATAATGTGATTCTGCTTTGATGAGTATTTAGTTTCATCCTGTTCTTTAAAAGTTGCGCAGCGTACCGAAGACGTACAGAATGCAATTTTCACAGGCGAATTATCATCATCGCGCTCAGATGCGCTTCGCTGAGGACCGCTGCATGAGCTCGCCGCGCTACGCCGCTTCGACGGCCTGGTCGTACCACCGATAGCTAATCCCACCTACCTGTCGGACCTCTGTTAGATCCCCGTCTGGTAGTTTGTCGGTTCCCTCCAGCTCGATGACACACTTGACGGGGTCGTAGGCACACGAGTTCTGATGGTATTCCACCTTGAGCGGAACCTCCTGGTATTTAGAACCCATCTTGAGGGCATTTATGTTTCCACCGAGATCGGTAGCACACTGGCGGTACATGCAACTCTCTCCCTCTTTCCCTGGGTAACTCGTGGGATTAAGTGAGCGCCGAGCGTACAGGTAGCTCGTATAATAGACGATAGTATTTAGACGATCATTGACGATAGTACGCCCGCCTCACACGTGTGTGCGTGGGCGCCGATTGTTTTGGTCCTGTCTGCCAAGAAAGATGAAGAAAGTTTGCGAACGCGCCTGCGCAACTGGATGCCCAGGTCAGCGTTAGTGGACACACACACACACATCCCCCCCCCCCCCTCTCTCTCTCTCTCTTTACTCTTTCTCTCTCTCTCTCTCTCTCTCTCTCTCTCTCTCTCTCTCTCTCTCTCTCTCTCTCTCTCTTTCTCTCTCTCTCTCTTTCTCTCTCTCTCTCAAAGCATTATCACATACCCTTCAAACTGAAAGGCGCAAAACTATGCCGTTTTGCGCTGTTAAATTATTCCTCCATCTTCTGCTTGGTCTCCCTCTTTTCCTGCTTAGGTGTCTTTCCTCCATGATACCTTAATATTCCACACGCCTTTATCGAGTCTCCCCCCTCCCTAACCAATTCCCCCCCCCCCCCCCCAAAAAAAAAAAAAAAGAAGAAGAAGAAGAAGAAGAAGAAATAGTAATAATAATAATATTAATAATAATAATGATAATAATAATAATAATAATAATAATAATAATAATAATAATAATAATAATAATGATAATGATAATAATGATAATAATAATTATACAAATATATATGTAGATATATATACACATATAGGTAAGCGATTGAGTAGTTGTATACTGCAATATCTAATAGTGCTCGACAGTGTAGGAGCTGAGTATAAATAATTTATTGGTTGGATGCTTAACTTAAGCTGGTCGTACAGACTGTTTCACCCGAAACGCATATAATATATATATATATAGAGAGAGAGAGAGAGAGAGAGAGAGAGAGAGAGAGAGCAACAAGATGTTTTCATCTGTCCATGTACCCCATTTTGTTCTGATTCCTTCGATATCTAATAACATCCCCGCCCCACTCAACCCCACACCACTCAACCCCACCCCTCTGAAACCCCACACCTCTCTGAAACCCCACCCCTCCCCTCCACCTCCCCCATCGACCGACCCCGTTCTCCCCGTCTCGTGAGCCAGGCCTACCCAGGGCTGCGGCTGTCCTCAAAGACTCGCCAGCAGGCAGGGCAGGGTCGGATGGAGATTAAAACGGACGAATCATAAACGAACCAATAAAATTCCAATTTGATTTCGTTCACCCACCCAGCTAGGGCCGGAACAGACGAGTACGAATCAGCCCCTGGTAAACACGCATTGGTAATACGCTTGACAGGTTGGTATGACAATCTCATTTTAATAACGTGTATTAGTTCGCTGCGCATGGAGGACATTGCGTGTGTAGGATCCGTATGCCAAACATGAAAACGTACTTTTGATAAAGATCACATGTTCATAAATCTAAAGTGCAACGAATACACTGGCCGAGTGGGATCTCCTTCAGGCAAATGAATATATCATGTTTAGATGGAAACAATCTGATTAGTTCAACGAAGTTGCAAAATTTGAAAGGCAGTTGCAAACTGGCCTCCATGGGCGTTGCGTGTTTGTTATAGACAAATCCCGTGCACATTTCACGCAAAATACAAGCTGTCAATTCTGTATCTTTAAAAGTTAAACAAATCAACTTTCAGTTCTATTATCAGAATAACGAATCATTGTGAAGCAATAAACTCAGCAAAAACTCGAGACAAAAACATGAGACAAATCTAAAGTCAGTCACAAAACTGATATATAGGCGTATGCATATTATGTTTAACTATCGTTTTGATTATACATATAACACAATATATGCGTTCACTTTTGCAGTATTTTTCGATGGGGAAAATGAAAGAGAACGTAAAGCATGTAAGGAAACGAACTTTGCTTAAAAACATATATCTATGAGAAGTACATTGAATTGCAACATAATTAATCGAAGAAACAGTCAATATGTCAACAGGTGAACACCCTGTGGCTTCATTACTTGACCACTATGATTGTGACCTTTACAGGGACGCTCCATCCTGAAGTTAAATGATTCTGATCATAGCAGAAAGATGGGAGCAACATATTAGTGAAGGTTTGGCAAAAGTCCGTCATGGGGTAAGAAAGTTGTGACTTTTTCAAGGTTGTAATAGTTGTGTGATTCCATAAATTGACATGTTTTTGTTTCATTAAGGAATGAGTCCCTTTCATAAATGTGTGTGTAAAAACATGTGCCTTATGCTATGTCACATGCAATGGTAAAATGGTTTAATAAATGTTTCCTTTTGATAAAATTGAATTTGTCCAAAAACAGAATTCACAACTTTTAGCAAAGTAGCTTGCAAGTGACCTCATAAAATAAAACATTTAAAATGCATTACTGTATTAACTTTTGACGGATTTTTGTCAAACCTTTACTAATTCTGTATACTTCATGTTTTTGCTTTTATAAACAACCAACTGAATTTTAAGGTGGAATTTCCATTTTCTTTCCTAGGGTCCAGGGTAATGTGGTTGAAGGTCCAAAGTCTTTTCTTCTTTGTTCAGAATTCAAGCCAAACCCTCTCAACATCGAGAGCCACACTCAGAGAACCATGGGGTCAATAATTCAACCTTGATGACTTCCCTCATAAAAAGCATTTTATTTCCCGTTTCTCTCTCCCCAATCTGTTCCGCCGTGTGTTCACTGAATAACGCCTAAGTGCGAGGTCTATCGATCATGACATTACTCACTGATTAGACTTCCGTAAGTCGTTTTTGAAAGATTTAAAGCATTACGCGGACGGGTCCGTCCATCAATAAATTGTGTTTGATCGCGGCGGTGATCCAGGGGAGAGTGGGTGATCTAAGAGAGGAGAGAGTCTCGGAGGGGGTGGTAAGGGCAGGCGGCGACATGGAGACGGTGATCGAGAGCTAGATGCCCGATGGTACACCTAGGAAGAGGGGGAAGAAGGGGGGGGGGTCTGGGAGAATCAACCCTCCCCATGCGATATACAAAGACTGCTGCCGCACAGTCCCAGGTCCTAGGTACACTTCAAGCAAACTGGGCCAAGTTCGCACTTTAGTGAAAATTACTGGTGACTCTGCTTTCTTTTTGTCTTTTGTTTCTCTCTTAGCTTTCTTCGTCTTTTTCCCCATAATGAGCGTCTGACGACGAGTATTAAGGTACAATGAACCTTTTGTTATTTACCATCCGACCTGAAAAATTGTTAAAGCCTACCTGATATTTCACTATTTTACCATTTCATTGAATTTCTTAAAGGGATAGTCCATCTTGGAATTAAGTTGGTTCCAATAAAAGCAGAAACATATAATAGATATATTAGTGAAGGTTTGATGAAAATCCGTTAAAGGATAAGGAAGTTATGATCTTTTACCATTTTTATTTTGTGACGTCACGCGCGAGGTGCTCTTCCATATGTCGTGTACAATTTTTCTCGAAAGGATATGTATTAATTTACCTGTGCATTTGATAGGTTAGAAACACGTTTTTACACACAAACCTCAATGAAAAAAATATTTCTTCATCCAAAAAGAAAAAGAGCAACCATGCAGCACATGGGAGAGCACCACGCTTTTTTTTTTTTTAACAAATCAGAACTTTCTTATCCTTTGACAGATTTTCGTCAAATTTTCACTAACATGTTTCTTACATAGTTCTACTTTTATTGAAGCCAACCTAACTCCAGGGTGGGCTATCACATTAATTAAGTATAACATTAACTCATTATGCGCCAGCGGTGCAATGTTTGCGCAAATAATACACGCAAAGCCCACAGACAGCAGTTTGCCTGCCTCACAAACACTTAAACAGCATATTGCCGAACTCATTTGCATTGTAGTAAACTACCGTAAATATTATGTTGTGATAAACTCGATGAAGACAAAAACGCTAGGAGATGTGCTTGATATAGCGAAATGACCTTGATATGAACCAACCAAGAGCAATACGTACACATGAACAAAACTAGATGGCGCCAGTTACTCTATCTGTACAACAGTCATTAAGTTCTCCACAGAGCTTTCCCGCCACAAAGTCATCAACATATTGAAAACTCCGTATCTTCCATAGAGTACTCATAGAAACCTCTCTCATTGTAAATATGATGAAAATTTTTAAGTGAAAACTCGTAAATATCATTCTGCTTGTTTGTAAATATATATTTTGGTATTTTGAGAGCTGTAAATAGCGTTGATTTTTCGGCTGTGAGGCAACGATTTCTGAAAGCCTCTCTCTCCCTCTCTCTGTATCTTTCTCTCTCTCTCTCTCTCTCTCTCTCTCTCTCTCTCTCCATATCTCTATCTCTACCTCTCTTTATCTGTATTTCTCTCTCTCTCTCTCTCTTACCCCCTCTCTTCCCTCCCCCTCTCTCTCTCTCTCTCTCTCTCTCTCTCTCTCTCTCTCTTTCTCATTCTCTCTCTCCTTTTGTCTCTATATCTTTCCAGACCTCTTTGTCTCTTTATTTCTCTATATCTCTCACTCCCCTCTATTTCTCGCCCCCCCCCCCCTCCACTACCCCCTCTCTCTTTGTCTGTCTGTCTGTCTGTCTGTCTGTCTCTCTCTCTCTCTCTCTCTCTCTCTCTCTCCCTCTCTCCCTCTCCCCCTCTTTCCCTCTCTCCCTCTCTCCCTCTCTTTCTCCACGCTACCCCGTGTTTTCTCCCCAAGCATGCTCCTACATCGAAGCTGTTTTATAAGGAGTGACCCTCGGTATTCACTCTGACATTTTGGTTGCCAAGCAAATCATTGGCCCATCAATCAGAGCGCCCGACTAGGCTCTTCGCTCTTTCTCCGATCACGAAAATGAATTATGCTCAGAATAAAATCCACGAGAGACTATCCCTGAGACGTTATCAATTGAACGCACGCTTCACAATATGATGTTCTTTGTGTGTCTACTGCAGTTTAAGATCAATATTGCTGTGGATTTTTTTTTTATTGTTAACGATGACAAACATGCAACAGATTGTAAGTAATCAACACATGATATGCCACCTGTGGATTAACTCAAAATTTATATACACACAAATACCACAGAGTAGCATTTCATCCGACACTCAAAGGGTTAAAATTAATTTCAACATAAATGTCCCTTCACGAATAATGTATGAATATCACGTGCTACCAGCAGCTAGAAGAAATAGGTAAATGTGTGCATTAACATGTTTGTACCAACGAATATATGAACCCTTCAGAAGAAGCGTTGCGAGTCAAGTTTAATAGGTGATTTATCGAATGTAATCATCGTAATCATCGTACGCAAGTGTGGTATCAATTGAAAGCTTCATCATTCTTCTTAAAATTAGTGTGTCATTTGCTACGACTTTGCAATCATGGATTGCGCAGTAGTCCCGAATATAGGGCAAATTGAAACTTGGCTTGTAGAACTTTGTTGAGGATTTTATATTGCAGATAATTCCAGACAAAAGCAAGCTGTTACAGTTACGGTGATTTAAAGAAAAGGAATGCGTATGAAGAAATCTCAATTAAGAATAGAAAGACAAAAGATGCAATGTTTTCATTTTATATCCAACCATTATTCGGGTCCAATATTTTTGTGAGAAAACATTGAATTACATATACGAACAATTTCAAGTTCATTTTTGCCAGAATACGACAAAATGGCAGAATTACATATCAAGACACAATCTGTGTAGAATTAAATTAAATTCACAATGTACAAAATAAAACATTTTAAATGATATTTACATGAAACATTAAGCTTAATTCTCATAATTATGTTAAATGAATCTTAAAAAGAGCTGGGTTGCTAACATGTGTTAATAATTGAAACAGTGTGGAAAGGAAAAATGAGGAACACAAAGATCCAAAGGAATTGCGACAATACAAGTCTCAAACTGGAACACATGGATGCAAGACAAAGTGACATGAATGTGGATCACATTTATAGCATAAACATATAAACTAGATATATGCCTTTTTAAAACCATTCTTTTTTGTTAAAAATAGGTCATGGAGAAATCTCCAATAGTTTAATAGTCGATACGATGCATGGAATGGTGTCGCCAACCAGACAACGCATGACAAAAAAATGAGATTCGCAAATACTTGGCTGTGCTGTTATGAGAAACCACAACAGACAACTACTACACAAAACATGAGATGATATCTATTGAACGAAGTATATGAATTTATCCAGCCAAACTCACGTTGCGGACACTCTTGAACATGTTCCCACCAGCAACTCCCAACTCCTCTGTGACCATCGTTTCTTCTGTTTCCATTGGAACTAGGCGTTTTCCGTTTCTCGGCGCCTTTGTGGTGATGATGACATCATCTACATCCGTGTTCTTGGTATCGGAACTCATCACTTCGCTCATATCTCCGCTTGAGTTGGAGGAAGTGTCGTCTACGTCTTCTCCCTTTCCTCTCCGAGACATCCGCACCCGCTCGTCTTCTCCTTTCATCCTCCAAATGCCAAGGAATGTATAATTATCTGAAACGCATATAAATATCTGACTAGTGCTCAGAGAGAGGAAACGGCATTATCAAGATACGAGTAAGTTGCTTATATTCACAAGACGATTTTACCGTGTAGATAAGTATCGTCAGGGGGAAGTGAGAAAGCTGTTTTTATCACGTACTGTTGACGGTGAGCAAACATAGTGTGTCTCTCATGTCTATGAGATATCGGCAAAGAATATATTCTTTATAACTGAGCAGAGTCCAGGCTTGGAACGCCAACGACGACTTAATATCAAAATGATATGATCAACGAGCAACGATATCACTCCAAGAAGTAACATCAATTGAATACGAATCACAAATGCCGTTTCAAAAGTCGTTGGTCAATTTATCGTCGACTTTTCTTTTTCTTTTTAAGAGACAGCAAATCTGAACGCTGTGTCGCATGTCACTTGTCGCTGGCGTCCCATTTAGGTTATCAAAGCAAGTTGTTGGCCGACTTAACGCGGCCTGATGAAGTGACAATGACGCGCTTCATGCGGGGTAGTTCTCGTGATGTTCAGAGGTTAGAGATACCGAGGGCATGAAAACCTAGATCTGTCCCCATCTGACGTCAGAGGATAAACTATTGTCAAAAGAACGTGAATAGATAGTGACGAGTGCCAAATTTTCTTCCGTGATGCCTCAATCGGCGATGCTGCATGCAGAAAGCATGTACATTGCCTTGTAGACCATTGAGGTATAATTTATGCGCGATTTGGCGATGTATCCTGGGGCCAATAGATAGCAAATTGGTAGGTCATGTAGGTAGGACATTCCTGAGCAGACGGTTAACTAGTTTGTATAGTTCAGGATGTGAATATAATATCCAAACTTGTTGTTAAGGAGAGACCTCCTCTGATGGCAAACGGTAGCCCCCTTCCGTCCTCTCCCTCCAAGATATAAGTCGCCTCCCGTGGAAAAAAAAAACTTCTCAGCTAAGGAAGATAGCATATCCAGTATCAATGGATGTCCTGCGTTTCGGCGAAACAGACTTCAGCCATGACGTGTATTGCTTTTTGTAGTGATAGTGGACGGGTATGTGTGTGTGTGTGTGTGTGTGTGTGTGTGTGTGCGGGGTTCTCTTTCGCAAAGTTTTATTTACTGAAAACCACACACAAAAACACACACACAAACGCACACACACACACACACATACACTCACACACATACACACGCCCACACATACACACACACACAAACACACACACACACGCACACACACACAAACACACACACACACATACACTCGCACAAGAATTATTTATGATTGTGATTGTCATGATTGTGAGAAACAAAACAATGATGATAAATACGATCAAGCTGATGTAGTTGTGATGATGATGATGATGATGATGATGATGATGATGATGGCGATGATGATGACGACGATGATGATGTAGTTCATGATGTAGTTTATGATAATGATGATGTTAATGGTGATGGTCAGCAACGATAAGAAAATATTTATGAGAGATTCAGAAGGGAAAAACAAATCGCAAGCATTTATCGTATCTCGTTGATATATTTTATGTCCGAAATGTTTGTTGAAATCACTACAGCATCCATTTCCACCACTAACGTTACCACTAGATCAATCATGACAGTTGGACAAATTCTGAAGGGTTCCACCAAAATACAGGGGATAGTTAGAAACGCAATCGAACACACACGCACACCTACATACACACAAAAAAGACAGGGACAAAGACAGGGACACACACACGCATAAACACAAAGAGTGAGAGACACATACGCACACACATCTTAACTCGTATGCACACATACACTCTAACACACAGACATACGTACACGCATACATACACAGAGGCACACACACATACACTCTCAAACACAAACATACGCACACGCCCCCCCCCCCCCCCACACACACACACACACGCACATATATCGCGCGTGCTTCTTCCCTGTACTGAAATGCGTGGCGCGCTGCTTCCTCGGGCCGATTAGACCGCTGACACAATCCCCCCCGGGGACCCCGTCGACTGGGGCTGAGAAAGGTCAGAAGGCACTACCACTTGATGATATCAGAACATCGCACTTTTCATTACCTGCTTTGATTGTTCCCTCTTGCCATCATCGTAAGTGTACGCTGAAATCTTCGTTCAGAGCACGGCCAGATAATTATGGCGTATGATGTGTTTGAGTACGTGTTCATCATGTTCATGAATGATCTAATCGTCTCTGTGGATGTGCGAGGTTTGGTGCAGTTAAAGTACAATTGGACTGTGTTTTACCTTTGTCTTTGTATTTAAGAAACTTAAAGTACATAAGGTACTGTACAAAACGACCATATTTCACATCTCCTTTGAATGGTCTTTCTATACAGGCTGTATTATATTATGTTATGGGCTTTCCTTTTCTGCTTTCTCCTCCCCGCCCCCCTCCCCCTTTCCCTATCTTTCTCTCTCTCTCTCTCTCTCTCTCCCTCTCTCTCTCTCTCTCTCTCTATTTCTTTCTCTACCCCTCTGTCCTTTTCCATCTGTATGTCAATGATCTTGCTTTATCACCCCCCCCCCTCCCCCTTCATCTGTCACGACTTCTCTTCGTCTTTTTCCAATGCATGTCTGTCACTTACACGAGTTGGAGTTGTCTCAGTTATCTGAGGCGTTGTTACAGACTCCCCGATAGATGGCGCTATGCAAATTGTATGCTCTGCTTTATTTATTTAATTAGGTAGTGTTGCGGATCATCAAATTAACATTGTCACTTACAGAAAACACTATATGAAATAGTGTTTGATGTAACACGTTGGTTTTCATGATATGCTACAAGTTCGCTATATCGTATGCCGTGGTCACAACCGGCAGTGCACCTCTCTGCGTGTGGTCAGCGTCGGGTTTCGCAGAAAATCCTCGCGTCGATCGGACGCATGGCGGTGGGCGTTTTTTCAAGCTGTTTTTTTTTTTTTACTACGCAAGGTACAGACACAAATGTACTAGGTGTTATAATAAACTTTTGAGAATTAAGAAAGAGGATTAAAATTCAGTTTCAACTCAAATCAGGCTAAAATTGAAACATTATGAAACCTAGGGACGTCAATTTCTTTATAGGCAAGTTTTGTGACATTTCATTGACAACTTTTCTTGTTATAATCCTTGGACAAATTTGGAGCTAGTAAAACAATTAGCATTGTTGTATCACACTTGTTAATCCACACAAATGCACACAAATTTTCAGATACAAATTTGCTCAAAAGTGAAAAACCCATTAAATATTACAAAGAATATTACAAAAAGTAAACAATGAAATGCCACTGAATCTGTCTCTAAAATATTTGACGTCCCTTGACTTTATGATGTGTCTATTTGAGCTTGATGTGACTTGAAACTGATTTTTTTTTCTTTTTTTCAAGTGTTGACAGTTTTTTTAATACTTAGTACAAAAACACGCACGGCAGGTTGTGACCACGGCACTGAAAATGAGTTAAATGGATGTTCCTTACTTGTATATGTAATATATTTGCATATAACCTTGATACATTCATAGTTGCGTCACTGGTGAATTAATCCTACATCCTTGATGGACTATTAGTAATCGCTTCAGTGCATCAATGGCATGCGAATTATTTTGTTGATGCGATTTACTATGTACATCCACATCATTACACCCATATTATCAGATATAACCGCGTTAGAAATAAATACATTCATGATTGACATCCTTGTCCCAATACAGTCAGATCAACATGTTCTAATTGTGAATAAGTATGAACCATATTGTACGTATCACAAACAGGACGTTATATAAAAAAAACATAAAACCACATTACGAAATGACAGACATAGACACATTTGTCAGATTTGTGTTGGTATTCCAAACATCATTTGTTTGTTTAATTCTTCACCTTGCATTGTTAATAAAATACATGCATAGACGGGATAGCACTGCTCGGACACACTCAATGAAAAACATCAAATTTGTTCTTCTCTTTGATGTGGGTAAAAGCATCAGAATTGAAAAAAAATGATAAATGCATATACGTTTAATTTGGGCAATGACTTAAGTTGGTATTATGATGTACTCCCATTCAATAGACCGGCTTACTAATGCAGTCAAATGGATGTTTCTTCCCTCGGGGCTTATTAACGAGTTATTCCATTAGCCTGTACCTAACAATGGAATTTCAGTACCTGGATCCATTTTTCATACATTAGTTGTTGCTATGTGGGGAAACCTCGGACAAGCTTTCCGGTTGTCAGGGGCAACCTTTGTTAAACTGATATTCATAAAATTTGAATATGTTAGTAAACCGGTCTATTCAATATTCAACGATTCCGAACTGCTGGGTGAGATACGTAGAGGTATGGAAGAAGTAAGACAAACTAAAGACCGGGTCACACCGCCCGAACTTTGTTGGAGCGTTCCTTGAACGGTAGGGAGAGGGGGAGAGGGGGACGAATTACGACACTTTCGGAGCGGTGGGAGGGACCATCAAGGGTGGCCGAGCGTATACGGCGTTGCCTTAACGGGAGCCAACTTGTGGTGAACGGTGGTGAACGGTAGCGAGCGGTGACGATTTTTTTTCCCCCACCGCCCCAGGAACGCTCCAGCAAAGTTCTGGCGATGTGACCGGGCCTTTAGATAAATGTGCAGTTCACAGGGGAATGTCGTCCCATAATGCACTGCAGCCATGTCCGCTCCTGTGGGGTGTTTCACCAAGCTGTTCGTAAGTTACGAACGACTTCGATCACGAACAACTGGTGATCCCTTCTTGTGCTAAATCAGATTCTCAATGAACAAAGTGTGGTGTCGCTTTTAGCACAAGCAGGGGACACCAGTCGTTTGGAAAATCGTTCGTAACTTACGAACATCTTGGTGAAACACCCCCCTGGTCTCATAATCTAGTACACTGGTCAGGAAGCGACCATAGCTGCAAATAACAATTCGAACGTAACTTTTCTTATATGTGGTATAGAAAGAGGTGGAGGATTCGGACCTCGCAGTAAAGGAAATATGGTTTGATGAGAAAAGAAAGGGAATCCAAGAAAATTAATGCACTATCAATAATAACACTTTAAAAAAGTAATTTCAGTTTATATACATGGATAATACCGACACAACTTCAAGAATGTATTGATCGTAATGGTCGTAAAAAAAGAAACAAATATAAATACGAATTATGTAACTACTTTCCCAAAATGTACAATTTCACAATATCAATCATTTACACTCAAACAGGACTTTGGACGGTACGTCATGTCGTAATCTTAAAGTAACATAGCATACTGGGCTGACCATACATCCAATGTGTTACCGAGAAGAAGAACATAGACTTCACCACTACTTCACATCATGTGCATATAGTATGTATTTAGAGAAAATACAAATTAGCCATCCATTTTTGGTTTACCACATTGAAACGTTTCCAGAACTTGTAGAACCATCACATTTATTTTTATGAGTCATTTTTTGCACAAGTAATGCACACAAAACACAAAAAACATAAAGTACCGAAGTGTGACGTCATTTGAGCATTATTGTCAAGACAACTGGTTCTAAACAATGCGGGTAGAGCAAGCAGCGGTGCTCACAGCGGGGACTGTAATTGGGAATGCCAGACACTAGCCCGATAGACAATATTGGACCGCTAAACCTCTCGCTGGAATGAATTTGTTTAGAGCCAATTGTCTTGACAACATGCTCATATGACGACACCACTTCTATAGATCGGCCATTTGTCTGGCACCCAAAGGGTTAAAGGCGTCTTTCAGATATAAGCGAGAATTATTAACTTGCTTAAATACTGTACATCCACATAAATACGGTTCCAGTTCGATATTTCAAAGGTTCGTTTATTCCGAAGGTTTGTAATTAATACGAAACACGTAAATTGCTTATACCTCGATGCTCGTTAGTCCGAAAACGAAAAAGGGTTCGTCAATCCGAGCATTTGTCGCGTAACGTTCTGAATAACGAACATTCGGAATAACGAGTGCTTCCCATAAATACAACAAGGGCCATACATAAGTCATTTTACCGAAGTTGAATGAGAGGGCTACCGTCACCTCCTACCACACTTGACCGATGTGTCTGTAAAATTACTCCACACCTCGTACATGGCGTTCGGGTCCTTGAACCCGTGAATAGTCATGAGCTCCTCATTGTGGAGCGAGCAGGTGTCGCTCTTCTCCCCCCAGTTCTTAAAGCCGCCGTTATAGATGGGGGTGACGCCGACCTTCTTGGCCAAGATGCCCTGGTAGGCGTCATCGATGGGGATGAAGGCGGTCTTGAGCGCCTGGTCGTACATGGCGGGCACGGAGTCGGCCGATAGCACGTACCCACCACCCGAGCAGTAGGGAGGGAAAAAACGGCCGCTGTAGAACTTGTCGTTCACGTAGTACTTAGAGTCCGTGCGCGTGATGCGGACGCTCCTGAAGAGTACTGACCCCATAAAGTACTTACTCTTAGCCTTCCCCGCACTACGCTCCGCTTTGATGTGATTAATAATGTTAGGGAAGTTTACAAACATATCGTCGTCTCCTTTATAGATGTAGGTAGCGTGAGGGCAGTTAGCCGTAACCCACTTTAGCCCAAGAACAACCTTTAAAGTGAGGTTCGCGAAGGACTCTTGGAATTGTGCCTGGATGATATCCCCGAATTCATCGTTCTCCTCCTGGACCTGCTTCTGTATGTCCTCTGTGTCTGTCTGGGTTAACCCCATCACGAAAAGGGTTTTCACATTCTCACCGAGAACCTCGGGTTGGCTCCCCCATGTTTCGCGAATGGCGAGGCGAGAGGCGAAGTGGCGTGGGAGCGAGCTGATCAAGTTTAGTATGAACACGTTTTCCTTTTGACCCTGGTCGTTGTAGCAGAACTTTGGATGGTCGTGAACCATCTGAAGGACGTTGTCTAGATAAGGCGCATTGTCTACGATCTCAGACAAGACAAGATCCAAGTCTGGATCAGGACATTCCCTCAGAAAGGTTTCATTCTGTGTTCGATCGAATGCAGACCTAATACTTGCAGGAGTGTTAAATCCTCTGATAGTTACTACCTTTCTGAGATCACATGTGTTTCCTTCAAAACTGCGGAAATTGAACAACTCATCTTCGACTATGTTCCATTTCATCTCGTCTGCAACGGTACCGATGAACACATCCCCAAATGGTAGTATCGACCGATCATATGACTCGCGGTACACTTCATGAACGGCGGACATTGAAAGGACAAAACCTGCATCTAGGGTACAGAAGGGAGGATAAATCGCACGACTGTGCAATTTTGCAGAGACGTAATACTTGCTTCTGTGGTCGCGAATCGCTCTTGAGGATCTCCGTATCCGTCCGCGCCACATGCTCGTGTCCGTTTCTTGTACGTGTAGCGCCCTCAACGACGTGACCAGTCTCGCCATGTTCACGTACATATGATCGTCGCCCATGAACACAAACTTTGCCGAGGAACAGTGCGAGGAGACCCACTTCAAACCTGCCAGAGTTTTCAGAGTGGAATTCCTGAAATCCTCGATGAAATTGCCGAGAATTATGTCATCATAACGATCGTTCTCCTCATAGACGGTAGCGTCCATGTCTGGACGATGCCTGGATCTTCCCATCACAAACATGGCCAGGACACCCTGGCTCTCAGCATCAGGCCCATTAGCCCATGTTTCACGGATCGTCATGCGGAAGTCTATGTTCTCTGGTTGCGAACCTATAAGGAGAAGAAGAAATATGCTCTCCTCGTCGCATTTTGACGAGTGGTCAAACTGTTGCTTCAAGACTGTTCCAAAAAGTCCCGCGTTCATTCCCGCAAACTCGTTCTCGTCTTCCTCCTCATCCTCATTTTCCTGCCCCTTGTCATTTGTCTCCAGTTGGTGCTCTTCATTTGCGTCCTGTGCCATTCCTTCCTCGCCACCGGCGTCTTTGTCCATCGTCTTACTGGTTACCAGTTGTCTGATGCCTTCCTGTAAGATGGACCGCACCTTCGGGTTTGCCTGGACGTCCCCATCCAAGTCATTGAGGACCCTCTGGGACTCGTGGAACGATGCGCCAAGAAGACCCTCTTTGGACGAGTCCAGGTAGGACATCACCACCAGGACCTTGGCCATGTAGATGAGCACGAGAAGGAAGATGAGCCCTTCGATCATGCTAGCTTTCAGCACCATGGTGTCAGTTGATCCCGCGCTGAGGATGCTCGGGTATCAAAACGATCTCCTCACGATTGCCTTGCGACTGAATCTTCGCCAGTGTCACCTGCATGGAAGATAAAATAGAGATAACAAAGGAATAGGGTTAGATATGTGTGATACTGTATATCGATGTCAGGCTCTTCAGAGGACAATAACCCTAACATAAGAGGTGTCGTGACCAAAAGATCTCGGCGTTCCAGGTTCAACCTCATCCATGGCACCTGTGTACTTCACCAAAAATGCTTAAAGGGCCCCTGTCATCAAAATGTATGTTGTCCCCTGTTGATGCAACTTAATATGTATACAACAAAATCACTAACTGTTCAATAGAAATATGTGTCCTATATTTTAAAATGATTTTTCTATATTTTTTCTCAGCACTGATAAGCCCCGTCTCCAAAATATCCTCTAACTCAAGATTCCCCCTGTGACATCATCAAAGGTAGAAATTAGCAGGATAATAAGCAGAATTCGTGCAAAAACTAAACATTGCAAAGACTACCTGCAAGTCCTTATAATAGCATTACATAGGTAGCACATTTCTGACTTAGGGAAACGATTATTCCCACATGAAAGATTGTTAGGTGGTATTGTGTGAAGATATGTCATGGTCTTGTAGGCAGGTGGAGGTAATCATTGCAATGTTTAATTTGTGCATAAATTCTGCTTATTATCCTGCTAATTTCTACCTTTGATGATATCACAGGGGGAATCTTGAGTTGGAGGATATTTTGGAGGCGGGGCTTATCAGTGCTGAGAAAAAACAGATACATCAACATAAGTCGACATACATTTTGATGACAGGGGACCTTTAATCCATATTGCTGCTCTCCACCAAGGTACCTAGTTGAAATGTTGAAATGAAATAAGTGCGCCGTACAGGCTGCCCTTATGCTAAATGATCCCGTGGAATTGAACAGGTATCACACAGGTGAACAGGTGACATACGTACAAACATCCGATGACAGGGGTAATGATACATGATACATGACGTTGTAAAACAGTTATATGTTTCACATAAAAACTACGCATCATCATTTTAAACGACATGCAAACGATTTCCATACATAAATAAAATTGAATAATTTTTTATATTAAATTACCAAATAGATAATTTTCTTCATTTATGCAAAATTTTGTTCACACAATACGTTATTCTTGGTATCCCCATAGCTTGTCGCAACAACTCATATGTTCAAAATGCATTCCCCCATTTAAACTGAGTCACGAAACGCAGGTGAGTGTAACAACGCCTTAATACGCACTTTTATAGGGGAAAGTTGAGAATACATTCCGAAAACGGCTTATTGCGAACGAGTGATGACGTCATACCGCTATTCCAGCTCTGCGTACAGGGAAAGTAAAACTACATGTACTTTGGAATAGGCATGGGTATCTGAGGGACGGTGTGCATGTACCGTCACAGTTGATTGATTGTGCGTCACTTTGGTCTTCCCGTGGTACAGCGAAAGATTAGTAACATGTCAGGTGGTGGACGTGGAGTAATCGCACATGCATTGTATTGTTCAAAGTCTGTTGACACTTTTGAACAATTATTAAAAATAAATTTCAACTCGAATCAAGGTGGAATTGACACATCATAATATCAAAGGACGTCATTTTTTTCGAAGCAGCTTTTGGTGACATTTCTTCAATTATTGTTTTTGTAATAATCCTTGGAATATTTACCGGTAATGGACTTCTCACTTTTGGACAAATTTGGACCTAAAAATTTGTCATTGCGGCGAAAGAGGCCGATTGAAATGCAGTTTACTACTTCCTGGGGAAGCGAATTGCACATTCTGCTCTCTGCGAGTATTGTGTATTGACGATGAAATAACCTAGTGGCAGGTTAAGGGGTAATTTCATAAAAATGATTTGGATCCATGATGGGTCGATGTGTATATCTTTAGATGAAAAAAAAACGTGATAATGTCGATGTCAAATAAGGTTAAGATACAGAGTTTCAAAGTTCAAGATAAAGTGCCATTCTGGTAGCTTGATATCACGCCAACAGACAAAGAGACGTTGACTGGCGTAAAACAAATATCAAACAGATACGTGTAGTTTTATATCAATGAGTAATACATTATGGCTCCCTGATCATTATGTTTGCTGTCAGTATCTGCACGTAATGTAAATACAAGCGTGATTTAGCGCATACACTACAGATCAAAGGAATTGGCATAGGGAAAGGGAAAGGGAAGAAATGGAAGGGGCCTCAGTTTTAAACCACGGTATATTTTGTCCAGTTCAGCATGAAACATGATGCTTTTTAGGCTAAAGCATCGTGTTTCATGCTGAACTGGACAAAATATACCGTGGTTTAAACTGGGGCTCATTCCCTTTCTTCCCTTTCCCTATGTCAATTCCTTAGAGATGCAGTGTACATGTATGTGTGCGTAGATCGTGATTATGTTGTCGTGTTCATGTTGACAATAATGTGGTAAAAGTGAAACATGATGCTGGTGATGGTGATGGAAGCAGAAGCAGTAGTACAAGTAATATCACCATGGATAGTATTATCATTAGTAATGGTAATAGGTGTTAAAAAAACTTTTGACACGTTTGAAAAATAATGAAGAATCAGTTTCAACTCACATCAAACTGAAATTGACTCATCAATAGAAATAGGTTTTGTGACATTTCATCAACCACTTTTTTATTATTATCATCCTTGAAATAATTCATGAGATTTCCACTTTTGGACAAATTTGGATCTGAAAATGTGCATGTATCAGTTAAGAACGTAACCATGGTAACTGTGCATCACACAATGACAACCGGCAACTTCTTTTATGCCAGAAGCATCATGCATTATCAATGAAACTGTAATGGAAGATGATACTGGATCAACAGGTGTGATGCACAATGGTACTGTATTTTTAATTATTTTTCAAAATTGAAAAAAAACAACAATACTTTCCATCATTAATTAATGGAAGAACAAACCATGTGGATTGATATGTGAGATGCACAATGGGCATTACTGTTTTCTGAAATACTCATTTGTTACACAGATTGTAAGGTAAGATTGTAAGATCCAAATTTGACCAAATGAGAAAAACTCAGTAAATATTTAAAAAATATATCAAAAGAATAATTATTGATAAAATTTCACGAAACGTGCTTCTGAAAAAGTTGACATCCTTTGACTTAATGTTGTTTCATTTCCACCTTGTTTCGAGATGTATCATTTTTTAAAATCAGTTTTCAAAAGTGTCAAATTTATCAAAATATAAATTTAGAGTGTTCAGAAAACTACCGATCCAAAGCCCGCCACACCATAAAAAACTGACATTCATCATATTTGCATTTATATTTATTCCTCATACATATATTTACATATAATCGAAACAACGTTTAAGTTCATTAACATACTAAAAGTGCAACAGGTAAAGAATGAGGATTAGACAGAAGGAACGGATTCTGATATATTGTGCTAGACAGAACAAAAATAGCTGTATTTGTACTCGGTGTTAAAAAATGTTTTTGAAACACATGTCAAGCCACAAGAAATTTTCAGCCAGAAGCATCATGAATTATTAATGACACTGCGATGGCAATTGCTAGTACATTAACAGGTGTGATGCACAAGGGTCATTGTTGTGTTCTGAATTGTCCAATTCTGACAATCCTCGGACAAGCTTTGGGGTAACCATTAGTAACGTATTGTGTGAACGACATGAAGAAAATATGCAGTCATGACGAAAACGGTCTCTTCAGATTATTCAGAGCGCCACACTGTTACGAAGAGAGACAAACTCCATGAAACTTTGTGGTATATATTCTTGGTGGGTTTTTTTTACCAAAATTGTCTTGAAGTCTGCTGTATTTATGTGGCTGAGCATGTACATATAACTTCATATATACTGCATTATGTTAAGGTATACATATATATCTATATGTAAATTACACGGTTTATTATCGTTAAGATAACCAACCCATCCGACAGGCGAAAGTAGGAACACACATACAAAAAGGACACATTCACGATGTCTCTACGTACCAAGAAGTTATACGTGTCCTCAAGCCCCAAGAAACAGCGTCATTTTGATCACAGATACCTGTCTAATCCAAACGTTATTTCAGCAGCATTCCTTCAAATATCGACACGTTCTTCTCCAATCCAATGCTAAGGTAGCCATCACTGGCTTAGTTTTTCGCTCTCCTCTGGTTTCAAACGAAGCCCGACTTCCTCTTTCACCACCATGTATGCGTATACCCAAATGACGTAACGCTCAAGCTATACCAGGGTAACTCCTGCGTTCGCTTTACTTTCTACTCGGATGCCGTGCGTCTACACGAGAAAGCGCCATTTGCAAGTTGATGAAAAGGATCAACAACGGAGACAATACCAGTACTGAGGCCAATACGCCATAAAAGCCACAGACTGCTAAACCTATACACATACACACACAAACACACGCACAACGTCGTCCCCATGTAAACAATGGCCTCTCTTGGCCTCCCTTCGTTGCTCATTGGTGCATGACTGAGAACGTCTTCAAGACGAATCCGCACCAAGACTGTAGTCTGTCTAGTGAAACGAGCTAGATGGCTGGTTAACCCCATTTGAAGTCAGTGCGTCGTACCTTTAGACCCATTATGATATGAATCGCTACTGCACTGTACATGTATACTGCAAGTCGGTCAACACGGGGTGGACAAAACCGCGGAATGTTAGTAGAAGACGATCCTTCTCCTCAAATATTTAGAATTGAATACTTAGATAGTGTGTGATTTGATTATACAGGGGTTTTCCTTTCCGGTTTATGCTGCATTGGACCTGCCTCACATTGATGTTTACGATTACTTCTTCTTCTTCTTCTTCTCCTTCTTCTTCTTCTTCTTCTTCTTCTTCTTCTTCTTCTTCTTCTTCTTCTTCTTCTTCTCATCTTCTTCTTCTTCTTCTTCTTCTTCTTCTTCTTCTTCTTCCTTCTTCTTCTTCTTCTTCTTCTTCTTCTTCTTCTTCTTCTTCTTCTTCTTCTTCTTCTTCTTCTTCTTCTTCTTCTTCTTCTTCTTCTTTTCCTCTTTCTCCGTCTTCTTTAATTATAGCGGCCAGCCAAATGTGTAGCCAGTATAAGTTTGCTTGTAAACAGCTTCGAAATGTACGTCTGAAAAAGTTTTGAAGAAATGTTATTTCTTCCCTTCCCTATTATTATTCATTGATAGGTAGGTCATCGGATTCACCATGATTAATGAATTTGTCTCCATAATGATTACAAAAAAATGAAATCTCTCACTTTTATGATTTTGTAATGAAAAGCAATAATTTCGTGACAGCATCTATATTGTTCCCCATAAAGTAAGGCTACGTCGAGTACGAGGTCCAAGTTAAACCAGGCGGATCTGAATGTTTACATACATTTATTGAATTACGGCCAGAGCTCGGGCAGCTAGCACAAAGGCGCCACCCCGGTCTCGATAATGGTACCATCTTATCAGCGAGGTGCTAGTGCTTAAATCGACTTTTCGGTAACGTGAACCTAGGACACTCCATTACGGACGAAGGGACACATACCGACGCGGTTGGTCTTAAAGGGTTACTAAATTAGAAAAATAAGTTCCCACTAATCCATGTAAAATTATCAACTAAAAACGAATTCCACATTCGTTTGCCACAATAAAGTCTCATGTTGACGAAAATTTGAAAAACGCACGCCTCCAGTGACGTATGAGAAGTCAAAATGCCATAAATGCCAACGGCGTAAATAAAATGTTTTATCCACGCAATTCAAACAATACGCTACCAATGGGAACCCAAAAGGTTGTCCGAGGTTTGTCTGAGTAGCAACAACTAATATATTCAAAGTGCATCCCATCCATTGCATCTGAATGACAAGATACAGGTGAATGCAATAACGCGTTACTACGCAGATTGGGGGAAAGTTGTGAATACATTACGAAAATGGTCTATTGTTGACTTCCGTACAATCTAAGGAATTTTTTTACATCTCATACGTCACTGGAGGCGTGCGTCTTTTCAAATTTTCGTCAAAATGAGACTTTATTGCGGCAAACGACTTTGAAATTCGTATTTAGTAGATAATTTCAAATAGATTAGTGGGAACTTATTTTCCTAATTTAGTAACCCTTTAAACAAGCTTAAGTTAGAAGGGTTGCATTTATCATCGGCCATATGGACGTATCATAATGAGTGAGGGTGCAGCAAGGAAATAATTGTACAATGTTAAATGGAACACAAGCCAGTTCAGAGCTATGCTATAATGCCATGGGTTCGGCTAATCGATTTAATATCTATTCTAACGATTATTTTGCGCAATAAGGTGTTGGAAAATAGTTAATATATTTTGATGTTTTAAAGTGCAAACATTACACTGCACTGTAAGTAGTATTCATATTCACTGATTCATTGATATTTGAAGTTACGCGAGTTACGCGAGTTGCAAGTTAATCCCACTTTACTTCTTTTTTTTTGATAAGTTATTATTCGTCGCTAAAGAGCTACACAACCTGTCAGTGCGTATGTCAAGTGGTCTTGATAACATCCACCCCCGTTTATTGAAAGAAGCAGCGCCATTTATTACAAAACCTTTAACCCATATTTTCAATGCAACAATAACCTCAGGATCCATTCCAAAAGATTGGAAACGAGCTAAAGTCACCCCCATTTATAAATCTGGTGCAAAGGATCAAACTAGTAACTATAGGCCTATTTCTGTTTTGTGTCATATCATGAAAATACTTGAAAAGGCTATTCATGCTCAACTGTACCATTATTTTACCACCAATGATTTGTTAAGCCACTGTCAATCTGGATTTCGTCCTTTACATTAAACTACGACAGCATTGATTGATGTTAATGACTATTTATTGAGTAATATTGATAATGGGTATATAATTGGAGGTCTATTTCTTGATTTTAAAAGGGCATTTGACTCAGTAAATCATAGTATACTATTGAATAAATTAGAAAAGTATGGTATTTGTGGTTCCGAGTTAGCTTGGTTCAGTAATTACTTAACGGACAGAAACCAGTGTGTGTGCTACAATGGAAAACTATCAAGCTTTCGGAAAGTTCAAATGGGTATCCCACAGGGGTCAATTTTAGGTCCATTGTTGTTTGTTATCTTTATAAATGACATGTGCGATTTGTTATATTCTGATCAAACTAAATTGAGGCTCTATGCTGATGACGCTGCCCTATTTTGTAAAGGTCGAGATTATTTATCCGTTCAAACGAAATTGCAAGCTGAACTGAATAGAGTTATGCAATGGGTAGATAAAAATGAACTACAGTTAAATACGAGAAAATGTAAAGTTATGTTGATTGGCACACACAAAAAAGTACACAGTAAACAAATTGTGCTGAAGCGCGAAGAGGATATTATTGAACAGGTGAATCAATTTAAGTATTTAGGGGTCATACTTGATAACACTCTCAAGTTTGATAAACACATTGAATCGGTATGTGCTAAACTAGCTAAAACTATTGGGTGTATTAGACAAATAAAGAAATATTTACCGAAACAAGTTTTGACTCTGCTATATAATGGTTTATTTCTCCCACACATTGATTATGGTTTGATTATATGGGGAACCTCAGCTAAGTTTTTGATTTTGAAAGTACAGCGTCTTCAAAATCGTTATGCTCGCCTGATTCTGAATGCGGATTTTCTTACACCTCACCTGATAATGTTGAAACGGCTAAATTGGCAATCTGTTCTACAAAGAGTTAATTATCAATTTTGTTTGTATATGTTTAAAGTTATAAATGGACTTTCACCTCAATATTTAACGGGTCTGGTCATTTTTAGAACTCCCAATATATTCACAAGATATGCTATCGATAATCCATTATATGTAATCAAGCCAAACAAAGACTATATGAAAAGGTCTTTTCAATATACTGGTTCAAAAATCTGGAACAATCTCCCACTTTGCATTAGAAATATCAAATCAATTTATTCTTTTAAGAAGCAATGTAAAATATTATCACTTACTGATCGCATCTAAGTCTCCAGTCAGAGCAAAGGTTTTTCGTTGTTTTGTTTTTGTTTTTGTTTGTTTTTATATTTTTTTTTATGAAAGTAGTTGATAGATATCTCTGACATTGTTTTATGAACTAGTTCATGTATGCATTCTTTTTCGTTTGTATTTATCTCATATTTTGTTGTTGTGTTAAAAATGTGAATTGTATTGTTTTTTATTGTGTGCAGGGCCCCTTGGGAGATCAGTTCTTTAACTGAAAGGGCTACCCTGTTGAAATAACACGTTAATAAATAATAATAAAATTTGTGTATTTTTTTTTACAAACAATTATTCAACAAGTTCCGTCATATTTCTTGCATGATAACGAGCATCAGTTTCCCCAAGGAATGTGCGCTTTCATCTCTCTTGTGTATATTGTACACTTATGTCTGTCAGTCAGATTATATTTGTACCAAGATTCTGAAGTATACGGACGACACGGCTGTAGTAGGTTTTATAAAGAATAAGGAGATGAATAACAGGCTCTCCGTCGAAAGATTTTTGTACAACGGTGTAAAGAATATTGTCTGAAGATAATTGTCTGAAGATAAATGAAAAAAAATAAAAGAGGTAATAATTGATTTCGGGGGCAAATGAGACATTGTGGCTCCGATCAAGATCTTTGATCGTGATGTCAATATCGAAATCTTGGAGTGACTGTTGGCGAGAAAAATAATTGAGGGGAAAAGTGCAATAATGTCTTCACCAAGGGTTATTTTGTGCAATTGTATGATTCATCTGAAGCTGGGTATAATCGTTAATAATGTATGCGTGCGTTCGCGTGTAGCTGAGATGTTTTTTACTTGGAAACTTGTTTATTTCCGTTTCCAGATATCTGTGGTGACATTTGCAGAAGAAGACGGGCGAAATGAGACTCTACATTCCTTTGAGAAGTTGTTGCCACACATTCATGTTCGTAATTGTTGAACTACCTGAACAGCACATGTCGAGAACCTTACATTTTTGGCGGCGTCAAGCAGGTGTTTAAGGATTGAAAGCTATTACTGTTTAAAGATACCGGCTTCAGAGGAAAAAAAGTAGTTATATCTCTATGCTTAGACATTTCGGGTGTATTTCAAATCCCATCATTGCTTTATTTCAGCAATGATGTGTTCATTTATAAATGTAAATACTTTGTAGAATACATGTATTCTGTAACAACCACATGTGTTAAAATTTCAATGTTACCCCGCAAAACGGCACTAATTATATATATAAATATAAAAAAGTTTCCACCATCATCAACTGGATGATATCTTCCATATAACAACTATCAAAACAATTATTTTCTCCATGATATGATGTTGTTTCACCCGACTCTACTGTCTAAACTTTTGTTGCATACACACGCCTTTCACGTGACAATCCGTGTCCTCTGTACAGCGTCTACTCAAGCCTACCAACTCAGTCATTAAGATTAGCGCCCTCATGCGGCAAAGTGAAGCAATAATTTGCCTGGATGAAGCAACGAAGAAAACAAAACAAAACAAAAATGAATGAATGAAAACAAAACAAAAGTAACATAAGAAAATTAATCTAAATAATGAATGGCAGTCAGATGAATGGATACTTTATTTTAGTATCAATCAGGAAATCATGATTCTGCAGCCGAGCTTACCAATAAACAAAGATGTGGACTTTTATAAAGAATAAACATTGGTTAAGCACTAATATCAAGGAAAGTAAGTGATCACATATCAGCTGTATTAATTAACCCTTTCTGTGTCAGATAAATACTTGCTCTATGGGCACTCAAATACTTTACGGTATATCTGTCGTCGTCGTACAGTTATAACCAATAATATTTAGGCTATTTACTTATTAACGGTGAAGGATTTATTGATAATTGTTTGACAAAAAGGGGTACCTCTCTACCCCAAAAAAAAGAAATTCATGGACCTTTCGATACGTACAGGAGGACTTGAGAACTTGTCAATGACAGGAAAGATTGAGAGGAGAAGAGGAAGAATGGGAGAACTTTGGACGGATAGCTTGAAACACTCGCTAAATTCAATCGATACGACACCTGAATAGAATAAAATAGAACTGTACCTAAAAACATGAAAATGCCATAATGATTGTATTCTTTTATACACACTGCGACTCCCGATATAAAGGGCACGCGACCCTTTCATGGTATGTCTAGGAGGGGTGGGAATGTTGGGAGGAGGGGTGGAGGGGGGTTGTTGTTGGTGGAAGGTTGAAGAATGATTGGTTGCAGCAGATTGCAACTGCGTGAGACAGAAAACGGGTCCCAAAGTGTCTTGGGGCGACCCGTGCTACTGGGTAAAAAGCATAGTATAGGGGCGCCCTTTGCCCCGAGCTATGTTCAGCGTGATACAGAACTTTTCTTTTTACACACATTTATTCAGGATTCTGAATTTCCGTTGCTCTTGGAAGATTGATGTTCAGCTCTCATAGTATGTTTTTTTTTCGTCATTTGGACAATTTTATTCACGAAGTATATGTCACTATAAGACTATAGTGAATTAGGTAGACCTGGAGCCTACGCAGGGAGAGATTATTTTGGTTGGAATTTATATTCATCCTTTTATTTTTTAAAATGGTGATACATTGACTTATGTCGGGAAAGGACGCGTAGTATCTTGAAACTTTCCATCGACTATTGACCTTTTAAACGACCTTTAAAACCATGATATCACTACATCTCCTTCTTCTACTACTACTAATATTACTACTATTACTACTACTATACTACTACTACTACTACTACTACTACTACTACTACTACTACTACTACTACTACTACTACTACTACTACTGCTGCTACTACTACTACTAATACTACTACTACTACTACTACTACTACTACTACTTTTCCTACTACTGCTGCTGTTTCTACTACTACTACTTCTACTACTACTACTACTACTACTACTACTACTACTACTACTGCTACTTCTACTACTGCTGTTTCTATTACTACTACTACTACTACTACTACTACTACTACTACTACTACTACTATTACTTCTCCTCTTCCTCCTCCTCCTCCTCCTCCTACTACTACTACTACTACTACTACTACTTTACCTACTTCTACTACTACTTCTTCTATTCTACTAATACTAATACTACAACTACGACTGCTGCTACTACTACTACCACTACTACTATTACTCCTCCTCCTCCTACTACTACTACTACAACTACTACTGATAGTTCTACTACTACTTCTACTACTACTACTACTACTACTACTACTACTACTACTACTGCTACTACTGCTACTACTACTACTACTACTACTACTACTACTACTACTGCTACTACTACTACTACTACTACTACTACTACTACTACTACTACTACTACTACTTCTACTACTACTACTACTACTACTACTACTACTACTACTACTACTACTACTACTGCTACTACTACTACTACTACTACTACTACTACTACTACTACTACTACTACTGCTACTACTACTACTACTACTACTACTACTGCTACTACTACTACTACTACTACTACTACTACTACTACTACTACTACTACTGCCGCTGCTGCTGCTGCTGCTTCTTCTTCTTCTACTACTGTTACTACTACTGATGTTACTTCTGCAAATCATAATGATGATACTATAATACCAACATCAATATTATCAATACTGATATCATGGATATAAATACTATAACTGCGACTAAACTACTACTACTGTCGCTATCATTAAAACTTCTACTTCCGCTTCTTCTCTTATTACCATGCCTGCTGCTATTACAACACTATGATGTATCATTGCCATTAAGTAGTATTATAGGTAGTAGAAGTATTGGTGGTAGTAGAAGTGGAAGTAGTCGTTTTTACTTTTTGCTTTTTCTTCTTCCTCCTCTCCTTATCCGTGAGTCTTGTCGATGCGATCGCCCAAAAAGTGTTGATCACCATAGATCACGATAAGATGAATATGAATATATGATTCACAATATGCACTTGCGGTGTACATACTTGGAATAGTTGTACTCCAGTATGGTATACATGTATCCCTCGTGTTGCAATCTACACCGCGCTTGTGATATTTTTCTTCACTGCATTGACATCCGATATTCTCTAATTCGGAAGCTGGCAAATTAAGTTGTCTTACGATTTTTAGTTTGGTTTATGAAGGCATTGTATTGGATTGAAATACGCTTAAACTGCATTGTATGTACCTGCAAAAAAGACTTTGTAACTTAAACAAGAAGAATGTTTATTTCTGATGTTTGTTGCGTCTTCACTTCTGACCTGAATGTGATTATGAAATGTATGAAGAACGTTTTTGTCCATATTCTCTAGTTTTGTCAAAGGATCAGTGTGTTCAGACACCGTTCAAAATGAAAATTTATTGAAAATAATTATACTGTATGTCAGAAAAAGAAAGCGCGATCTTTACAGAAGGAAGCCCTGCTTGGTTTTGCTTGGCTGTGCTTAGAGGGAAGCAAGTCCTGGGGTGTTTCACCAAGCTGTTCTTAAGCTAAGAACGACTGGTTAACCCTTTCTTGTGCAAAATCAGATTCGTTCTTTTCTAACATAGTGGGAGTTAATTTCCAACAATCCTAATCAAATTTGACAAATCATAAACTTTGTATTCAGACACTTGTTAACAACAAGCATTTTGATTTATAAAGATCAGATTTCAACTTTAGCTCATGGGAACCAAAATCATTGAGAATCTATTTAAGCAGAAGAAGGGGTAACCAGTCGTGCGTTAAGTCGTTCTTGGCTGAAGAAGAGCTTGGTGAGACACGGTTCTGGTTTATTCTGCCGAAGACGCGTCGGATGAGCCCAGAAGACAACCTCACTCGATGCCTCAGCTTGGGACGGGTGACGAATAGCGTGCACGCAAGGCCACACATTGCCATCATGAAACAATTTTCATACCGCCGGCATAAATCCCGGCGCATATTTCATATCACGGGAGGAGAATAAGCGAATATAAAAACATGATATTGAACCTTTCCTGGTGATAATTGGCCGTAAAAGTTTACACATGTTCACGGTTGGTTTCCTCTCGTCTGTCTTTAACTCGTACCACTTGCTCGAGCGGCGGCCGGAGCTGCGGGCTGGCTCTGCTATCTTGACGGCTCGACTGCGGGGCGACGGGGTGTGGGGCATGACAGACGCTGGTGGGTACTGCTACTAATCACTCCCACTTGTCAAGTCTCATTTTGTGTCACGACCAGGCCGAGGTGCGGCTGGAGTTGATCGATGTCTTGTCTTCTTCAGCTTCTTCTGCTCTTCTTTAAGTCTCTCAGCTTTTGCTTAAACTCTTTAAATCCGAGATTGTTTGCGATTTGTGTGCATTACTGGCTGAATAAATACTCACGTGACACTCACACGTGACATCACACAGTTAAACCTTACATAAATCACAACTCTCATATCCTTTGACGGGTTTACGTCAAACGTTAACTAATACGTTTCTTTCTTGTTTCTACTTTTATCAAAACTAAGTTAAAACATCCCTTTTCCTGTTTCGTCTCCTTCGTCACTTTGTTAACGTTGTTTGTCTCTATCTTTAATTTTTTTCCATTTTAATTTTTTAGGTACTTTACTTTCTGAAATGTCAAAATATGCACATTATTCCAATCACTTTTCATGAGTATAAACAATTATCCCTTGTCGCTTTCTTTACACTGTTTCAACCCCCATTCCCTCATGTCATTGTGTTACTCCTCCTTCTTCATAATGTTCGTGTTCTTCCTCTTTTATTTCTTCTCGTTCATCCCTTTGTGTTTTTTCTCTCCCTTTCTTCGTTTTGTTCTCTTTAAATAAAATTGTTCTCTTTCCCTTTTAAGAAAATCCCCTTCCCCTTTTCTACTTCTCATGTGTTTTTTTTAATGACATTAGTTTCATTCATGCATTCATGTTATGATTTCTTCAGCATGATTTATATTACATATCAAATCATCCCGTTTGATTGGTGTATCATTTCTTCAAAGTTATTCAGGTCTGATCTGATAGTTATTCGTATTCCACTATATATATATATATATAGTGTAAAACATTGCCACACAGACCACCGTATACACAAGTATGTCTCGTTCACATTTGCGTTCACATTTGTGTTATAATGCTGTCTGTATTTCGTTTATTCATTTCGCTATTTCGTTATTTTGTTGCATGCTTGCAATTGGTAATTTTTTGTTTTGTGTCCAAAGCCCCGATGAAGACCGGTAAAATGGTCGAAAGCTTGGCGTATTAAAAGGGTGTGAACAACACTAGCTACGTCCAGCCGCGTCTTTCTTCTGAGTCTCACTATATATATATATATATATATATATATATATATATATAGTCTCTCTTATTTCCCTTATTCTGTTCTAAGAACAGCTCAACAGCTGTAATTGAAAGTAATCGTACACTTCATTTTGGCAAATAACATTACGATATAAAATGAGCCCAGGTTAATCCCCAGAGAGTTATTCTGCCCTAATCTGACAAAAGGAAGCAACTAAGAAAAGCAACTTTTCTTGTAAATGAGCAAATGTGTCTGTCACTTGTATTTGCATCAGTGCAACACCACATCATATTAGATTGAATATCTCGCAGCAAGATGAATATTTCTTGTCTAGATTTTTCCTGTATGTAGGGAATGGTGGGTACAATCTAAAAGTACCAATAACCCAGATTTGAGTGATTTGTCACTTGCTTCCTTTTGTCAGAGTAGGGCAGTTATTCCCCTGACTAGAGGGTCAATTGGAAAAATCCCTCCTGAGATGCAATCCCAAGTGTAGTTCACGACCTCAGTGCCGTTTTTACAATACAACTCTTTCTATACCTCTCCCTCTCTCCCCCTCTCCACCTCTCTCACTCTCTCTCCCCCTCTCTCCCCCTTCTTTCCTTCTTCCCCTTTTCCCTCTCTTTACCTCACTCTTCTCTTTTATCTTCCTCTCTCTCTCTCTCTTTCCTTCTTTCCCCTTTCCCTCTCTTTACCTCACTCTTCTCTTCCTCCCTCTTTTCACCCTATAATATCTCATCCCAGTTCAGGAACCCATCCTCCCGTGCGGATGGTGGGTACAATCTAAGAGTACCAATAACCCAGATTTGAGTGATTTGTCACTTGCTTCCTTTTGTCACAGTGTGCGCAAGACGGTTAAGATCTCAATTTTCTCTCTCCTCTCTTGGAAGCATTATTATTGAGTGCGGTTTGTGTGAAGCAGACTTTTGTGGTACTCCAAAGACCAATAACCCTTCGTAAGGCTTCATCGTTAAAAACAAACACCACAACGACGTTTGCCATCCTTCTGTTCTCTGCAGGTTCCTCACGTGATGTCGAAGCTCGCGACATCATCATCGCGATCACTGATAGAGAGGATTATGAAAAGATGGCCGGACTTGGATGCGAAATCTATCTACTGCTATAAATCCAAATTGCCATGCATACCATACGCTGAAATTCAGTAAATTCATAATCCGGATTATCCGGAGGGGAGTGTGCATTTGTGTGTGTGTGTGTGTGTGTGTGTGTGTGTGTGTGTGTGTGTGTGTGTGTGTGTGTGTGTGTGTGTGTGTGTGTGTGTGTGTGTGTGTGTGTGTGTGTGTATGTGTGTGTGTGCGTGTGTGTACGGGGGGGTGGGGGTGGGAGGGGGGTCAAATTCCTTGGGAGATCAGATATTCCATCCAGTCAAGTATCAAACATGTCAAACTGGAGGACCTACACTTGTGTTTATTTCCCGCCGGTCGACATACACGGGTTGCGTTTCTTGTCCGGGCCTCAAGTATTAGGGTGATAATGCTTAACAAACATCCGCAAGCACATACCTCCCATCATTCATTGCATCAATATCATTATGAGAAATGCATCTATCATGTCCATTACTCTTAAGATGGAACAGACTAGTTATTTCAAGAGGGGCATAGACTGTGTTCGGGAGGGGCCCTATTATCATCCCGTTCAAGAGGAACACAGACTGTGTTCGGGAGGGGCCCTATTATCATCCCGAGAAGGGGCACATTCACGTCCTGAAAGGGGGAACTTACTTCAGTCCGAGGAAAGAGGAGATTACCAACGCCAAGGAGAGGAAATGTCTGAAAGGATATTTTTCCAATTCCCATCAGTAATGGGAAAACGTTTCAATTGTTAAAACAATGGTAGTTGTTATTTGCTGTAAAAAAAAAATCAGCTTAACGGATAAGAAATAAGATTTTTCTTTTCTAGTTTGTCGGCACAAATACACAGTCTTGGATTTTATAGTTTTGTCTCCACTTTCGTTTAGCTTCTGTTTTCGGCAAAAGTGAAATTCGGGTTTGTGCAAGATTTTGCTCGTCTCGACGAAAATTTCCTTCGTGCCGACAAAATTTCCTTTTTGCTGATGAACTGTCTCTTGTGCCGACAAGCACCCTGAAAACATTATTTCAAGTGAGCTTACTGTCTCTGTCCTCCATAATTATTCTTTTTTTTCCTCACCTCTCCCCACCCCCCCCCCCTCTTTTCGTTTTCTTATTCTCTCCTTCTCATTCTCTCTCTCGCTCTCTCGCTCTTTCTCTCTCTCCTTCTCTCTCTTTCTTTCTGTCTTTCCCTCGCCTACAGTCTCCCTTTCCATTACCCTCCCCTCTCTCACACACACACACACTCTCTCTCTCTCTCTCTCTGTTTCTCCTTCTCTGCCACCTTCCTCTCTCTCTCTCCCTCCCTCTCTCTCCCTCTCTCTCTTTCTCTCTCTCTCTCTCTCTCTCTCTCTGTCTCTCTTTCCTCCTCTCTCTCTCTTTCTCTTTCTGTGTGTGTATGTGTGTGTGTGTGTGTTTTGTGTGTATATGGGTGTTTTTTTTTGTGTGTGTGTGTGCGCGCGGGTCTCCATGTCTATGTGTAATTACAGGCCTTGTCCCTTTAAAATGCAATCATACTGCCCGGCATCATACCTGGTGCTCCATATTGCTTCGTAATTAACGTTGACATTGGCAGGTGCTGAAGGTCATTTTCACAATGCACCTGAGAAGGCCGACATAATTGGGAGATGATGAAACAATTCAGAGGATGTTCGACCGCTCCTGTTCTTTTCCCGCGGAAGTTGGTAAAGGGATGCATAGATATGCCAATACTTCCCCCTCCCCTCCCCCTCCTTCTCCACCCTCCAGCTTCTATACCAATAGCTACATCGTGTTTACGTCAGGAGATGATGCCGTCTCTACGCTTTTACTTGCCATTCAGCTTTCAACACTCTCATTACCATTTTCAAGAAAATGTGTCTTAAACCAATGGGGTTTTCAAGGCATGGTAGTATAAGTGTTAAAACAAATTCATGCAATCACCAATAATCTGTTTTGAAAAAGTTCACTCTACTCTTTTCCTATGTATTTATCTATCCACTCTACCACTTTTCTACCATCTGTTTAATTGCTTGTAATTCTGCTTATAAATGTTAGACGGAATGCTGCTCTGTGTGATTTGTATATATTAATGTTCAAATAATTCACAAGTACCACTATAAGGATCAACCTATCTCTGCGTTTTCATATTCTTATTCATCGGTGTCTCTGCCTATGTCGAGTTTTATTCTTCATCCCAACATCATTCATACACATGCAGCGTTCGCGCGATAACGTAAACAAGAACACGTTACCCCCTCTTCCCCCCTTTCCTCTTCCCTCTTCTTGTGACTCCTCCACGGAGCATTATATCAGATGGGACTGTTCAGGGCACATCCGAGTCAAGTTCGGGTCTCCCGACCTAAGGACGAGTTATTCCCACGTTTTCTTACAATGATTGCATTCTCGACAAGGTTGTTACAAGGATGTAGCGGTTGGATCGCTCCTTGGCAATTGTTTTGTTGAAAGAATGCGGCTTGGACTGCGGCTATCCACGGTGAAGGGTTCATCCCATTTGTCTCAAGGGGGCGTCACGACTCCTTTAATGGAGGGGAGGGGGCGAATGTGAAGGGGGGAGGGGGTAATACCGATAATACGGACAAGACTGAAAGCGTTAACTTGAGGAGTGGCAACAGAAGTAAAGCCTGTTTTACCTCTTACCGTAGCTATGCGCAGTTTTGTTTCGAGATTAATGATGTCCGTCTTGCCTTTTTCAATTAACTACTAGTAACACGTCCATTGCTTGAGTAATTGAACCGCCTTAAAAGTCAATTACACAAGAACTATATCTCATTCCTGGCGTGGCGTTGCGTTTCTCTCCACGTCGTAAAACGAGGTTTCAATCTAAAAAGATGAATAATCGAAAGTGATAACATATGACGGCGATCATCATAAGAAGCACATTGTTGTGCATCTGTGCGAGGGGCCATTGGAACTAGAATTATGATGTAAATGCAGGGCAGCGCATGCCCTCTCGTTGCACCCACTGCTTCATGTATTTCCTTGAATTGAATTGGATTTCTACTTGAAATACAAATAATGCTATAATATAGTACAACAACAATTCAGGGTAATATCATTAAAGTATATTCATAAAACTCAATGTATAACATACAAGAGCATTTAACGGTTTGAGTGAAGTGTCGAAGAAAAAAGGGAAACTCATTTAAACTTGGCTCGGTGGGTGAGATTCCTGAAAAGAAGAATGCATTTTGTTTCATGTCCATCTCTAATCGTCAGAATGAGCTGTGGAAGAAAGGACAGATGGGGAGAAATATTTGCTGCGGAGAGACGGGGAAAGAGGGGTGATATAAACTATGGAGATTGACAGAGAGGAGGAGAGAGAGAGGGGGTAGTAAGTGTTTACTATTGCTCCAAGGTTTACGCACACTCGAAGGCAGAATGATTATAAGAAACCCTCGCGGCGATGAGGTACGTAAGCGAGGAGGCGAGGAAGAGCATCCCTCCCTTTAACGGTGACGACAACATTCTTGAACTTGACTTGAGTAGTGACCTTTCGATGAAATAATGGCCTTATAATTTCGCCTCAATTACCGCGGAGTGACAGATCGACAACGTATCCCCGCTCCGAGCCGACCATGACCTTCAGGCGACCCGAGCGCGACAGAGAGCCTCGCGTTAGGGGGAGGAGGCCTTTTTAGATAGGGTAACGAGAAATGGAGAAGACATTTCACGAAATTGAATAAAACAGAAACGTTACATTTCTAAACAAAGGTTTATGTTTTGGTGACGGTATGTCTTTATGTTTATGGCATATACATCATTGGCGTAGACAGGGGGGTTGCGGAGGATGCGAACGTACCCTTCTTCAGACCAACAAAATAAAAAACTAAAGGGGGAAATTATTTTTTTTAGGGGGCGTCGCGGGGTGGGGGAGGTGGTTAAAAAGTCTTTTTTTTTTTACCAAAAGGCTCCCGCCTCCCCCCACCCCTTAAAAAAAAAATGGTGACGGCACTGGTTATGATGCATGCCATGCGTTGATAGCACAAAACATGCATCTTTTTCATGTTTTTTTATGATAGGGGATGTAATTTGTTCATAACTTGTTTTTGCAGGTGGCCCCTACTTGTGCTGTCGTATTTTACATATTTAGGCCAGTCATGGCAGTACAACATGTTAATATACAATTGCATGTCGTTCAAAGTGACAAATAGCGCACAGTAAATAAAATGCAAGACGCTCTGCGTTTTATGCATGAGAACTGATGTATGAATTAGCCCCACGATCGCAACGTATGCAGTCAAGTATTAAGTATCTTCCTCTTTTGCGCGTCCGTCCAGCAAAAGTGTACACAATCGTCTCATACTGGATTATGGCTGCGCATCTGTAATTTATTTTAGCAAAGTCCTCAAAGATTATATCTCGATTGAAAAAAAATATATGTTTACATAAAATTTCGTATTCGCTGGTCCTTATTTACTACATAGCAAGCACTTCGTGACAAAACTACCAGTTCATTAGCGAAATTAGAAATGTATATGCGTGGTGAAAGGTATTAGAATGACCTATTGAAAAACCCAGGTGGACATGACGCAATCGCGTATGTAACGTATAGGGCTAGGAACAGCTGTCAGTCGTGAATATTGTGTGGCGGTACTGCAGCTCGTTCAAAGGGATAGATATCCATTTCTTTAAACATCATTGGTATAATGTAACATCAACTTTAAAAAAAAGATGTTTGAATGACAAAAATGTACATGTATTACTAACCTTTTCCCCTTCACTGGAGTGCTGCTAAACTTTAGCATGTTGACAGAAAGCAGGCTCTAGCTGTCAGTAACTCTTAAATGTAGGTTATGGTAGTCCGATTGCCGTCTGATAAATAACACGTAGAGCGTGTAAAACGATAAGCCATTTTCGTAATATATTCACAAATGTTCCCTTAAGTGCGTAGTAACGCGGTATTACGATCACCTGTATCTAGCGATACAGTTTCAATGGGTGGAACTCACTCAGAATCTGTAATAGTTGTTGCTATTCGGACAAACCTTGGACAAGCTTTTGAGGCTACTAAGCATGAACCTATTATTTGATGAACTGTGCTCGGAGAGACTTCCTTTGATCTTTCATGACCGCCGCCTCATAAGAATTCAAGAAGTTCCTGAAGGCGTTTTTCTGATTACGCAATTCTTTCCTGTGAATAACAAAATAAAATCTGGTTAGAGAAAATATGTCACACGCCCATCCTTCGCAGAGGGTTCACAGCTGATCTTGGTACACAAACTTTGAATTAGTTTTTGGGTGAGCGAAGGGAAATTTTTTTTTCCCCTAATGCTTTCGGACACCTCCGGACACGAAATTGAGGTTGTATCCATGGAAGGTGAAACAGTCAATGAACGATTTACAAAACATTTGTAAGGAAATATGATTGACCAATATGCGATGTGTAGGCATTTCTCTGACATGTTTTACACAGAGTTCTGCAAAACTCGCAGTACTTGAATCTAATGATGTTTAAGTTATATGGAGTACATCAACCGTTTCATGAATGCAGATTCATTGTACTCTGCTTCTAGTCACAAAATAGTGCTTTTCAAATATTTTCTCTTTGATCCCATTATGTTCAATACCGCCGAATCTCTGAATAATAACAAGCATAACAAGACTTAACATGCACTTTCTGACAAAACTACAAGTTCATCAGCGACAGCTGAAGGTATACATGATTTGGAATGAACATAACCTATTTTAAGATTCATTCGGACATGACACAATCGCGTATGCATCTTGTTACGAGCAGCTGTCCGTCATGTATATTAAGTGGCGGCACCAAAGCTCGTTCCAAGGGATGGATATCCATTCTTTAAACATCCTTGGGAAGTCTAACGGGCAAACGATCAAATGAGTCTCGAAAAATCACTCTGCCATATCATCGAGCTCCGCACAATCGGTGCAAGGATTATTCAATATCTAACGTAAAACCCTTATAACATGTTTCGTTAGTGTACTTCACTGGTTAGCTCAGTCAGAAGGGCGTCATGCTGATAACGCGACGGTTCGAGTCTGAGACTGGACGCTACTATTCCTTTTGCTTCTACGCGAGTTGATTTGGAACTATCAGTTTATACGGATATATTCACCAGCTTCAGCACCGGTATGGCCCGGTGTGATTGGGATCAGCATTGTTTCCTCCCCTAAAGGGTTACGGCCCCTCAGTAGAGTTCCAGGAGCGCGGGGAGTGGCATGCAGTGGGCCAGTCGCCATACCAGAAGGGAACTAATGGTGGTCGTTTAAAGGGTAATCGATTAAGTTCGATTTGTCCCGAAGTCACGACACCTGAACTCCTGGCAACCATCGCTTAACCTTTATTTTTAATCCACTCTATTTTGTTGTTTTCCTCTTATCCCTGATGACAGAAAGCAACCGTCGTGTAACGTTTCCTTTTTGTTTTCTTTCTTTGTTCGTTCTTTTTTTTTAAATCCACTTCAATTATTTGTTTCCATCTCTATTCCATTTCTATCTCTAATATCAATAAGCTTGGATGATGCGATTTAAGTAACTGAGTGTTACTAATTAGAGGCCCAACGCGTAGATGAACATACATGGACCTCATTTCATTATAGCCCTAGCATCCTCAACAAAATGCAACAACAACAACAGCAGCAAAAGCTATTCCTTCTGTTGTCCTTGCAAACATCATAATTTCAGTGTTCTCTGGATGATCAGCATACAATTCATTTGCGATATTCTAATTCAAGCTGGTATTTGTAATTACAGTGGAGTATGTTATGTTGATGTGTCAGAGGGTGCAGGAAGGTGCTACTGACACTGAATTGTTATCATAGTGACGCACAGCATCGAAATAACACATTTAATGCTTACCTTTAAGAAAAGAGTGTCATGAAAATCACCCAAGACCATGCCAAATCTAATACTATTGTGTAGTTGATTTAATATGAGAAAATATGCTATTCAAATGTTATTCATAAAATTGGTCAATACCTCATGGCGGTAATTTTTTTAAATGGTTGCCATGGCTCTCCTGGGTAAAAGTGGAATTGGCTTGATACCCACATTTGCGGAAAAAAACCCATATCATTCTACATGCTTGCCAAATTTGCTGCTTTTAGAAAAAGTGAACAATTAGGTCAATATATAGAGCTCTGCCGTTGGACTTGTGGACCCACCAGACCTAACCAATATAAGGGCATGCATACGTTATCGTGATTGTATCGTGATTGTGTTGTCATAATGAGGCTTCCAAAACCCTCCTTCCAAGCATCAACATGTAAAACGATTTAATCACAAAAAGGGAAATTCCCTTCAAGACTCCCTTCCCAGATCTGGATGAGTTGGGTTCTACACGCATTTCTCAGCCGGAATTAGTCCTACTTGCTGTCTCTTACGAATGTTCTCATTCCGAATATAATTACCTTACTACACACTTAAGAATGGAGATATTAAGGATATTTGAAAAGAATAACAGAAGATAGCACCCTTTGAGAAAAAGTAGATGTAGGCCTACATAGGAGACGATAAAAACAAGAAGGATTCAAACTTGTGGTAATCTTGAAGAAAAATGTTGATGTTTAAACGAAGTTACACAAATTACACAAAGACAGAGCATTGGGAAATATAAATGTATACAAACGTGAACACATATGTGCATTTTACTTTCTGTGTGCACAGTTAATACTTACTTTGTTTTGTTTGATTTAATGTACGCATTTTTAAAAAAAAAAAATGAATCCTTCATCTTGAATATTTCATATAAAGGCATAAAGGAACATGGATTCGTGGGTGTGGGAAGTGCAGACGTTGTAGTCGCAAGGGCCTACGACTGAAACCGTGACGTCCCTATCCCGCACAAATCCAATAACCGGGTTCTGCGATCCAGCCAGATGCAGAGACACACCGTAGATCCGATCGTGTCGTCTGCAGCGTCTTTAAGACATGCAAATGGAAACAGAAGGAAACACCTAAATAATGTCAACACTGAATGACCAAAGGAGAGAAGGCGACAACGAGGATGGAAAGATCCGTTTGTAGGGGGAAATCGTTGAGGGTGGGTGTGAGAAGACTCCTCGTTCTCTCCGGAGCTTCCCCGGAGCTTCCCCGGTGCTCTCGGCCCGTCACGGTAGTCCGGCATCACATCAATCACTATCTCCTCGCTGCTTCCGCTCCGCTTCTATCAGCAAATAAGGCGTGTTTACACCCGAGGATTGTTCGTTTATCTCATATTACAAATATCATAAATTGTATGTTTATAAACCTACAGTTTTGAAATAGAAAATAAACAACGCATGGAAATAATGTGTGCTTCTGCTGTGTCTGGGTGTTTGTGTGTGTGTGTGTGTGTGTGTGTGTGTGTGTTTATGACTGTTGAGGTGTAAGTGCGTAGGCCTATGTGTATTCTTGTGTATACTAAGTGTTAACCAGATTTGACACTTCCAACTGGCATCACAATGTCATCAGTTAGGCCTTGGTGGGTTGACATGTTTCAGCTTACTTCGATTTACATATTTCTGTTTAAAAGGGTCAAATGTTTTTGTTAACACACCCTATAAATGCATGGGTGTGATGTGTCAGTGTATGCGTGTGTGTGTGTGTGTGTGCGCGTGTGTGCGTGAGTGTGTGTGAGTGTGTTTACATGAGTTTTGTTTTTGTCTGTTTGCTTGTTCCTGCATACGTCAATATCTCTCTACTGGCTCGTACATTGTTGATAACATCGACATTGCGGTAAATACGGGAAATACGGTTTATGATTATCGCGCGCACAACACATTTTGGCGCCATAATTTCCGTCTATTGGCGCGAAAGTTTGTCTGCACTCCGGAATCATTCGTGACAAGAACAACTATGACGATGCTCCAGATTTCATTGAATGTGTAATTGGACATTGCCTGTACGTGGTCATATGCCTCAATATGACTACCCTCCCCCCCCCCTTCACACACACACACACACACACACACACACACACACACACACACACACACACACAAACACACACACACACACCTCCCATCTCCTACCCTTGCATTCGCTGCCCGAGAAAATATTTTCTCTTTGTTCACATACACACAACAAAAAAAGTAAGTCTCCCCTAAGCAAAATATCATAACTTTTTATCAGAGGTTTTGAGCAACATTACTTGGCAGGATTGTACCTTCACTTATTGACTAACTTCCGTGTAAAAATTACATTAATCCAATTAGTCATGCTTGAATGAGCACACAGTAAAGGCAAAATTGTCACTTTTCAAAAGTCACAAGGGTAATTGTTAATACCGTTTTAACAGTACATTTTGGAATTCCTTGTACGAATTTTTTAAGTGTATTCACTCAACTAGGACACGGAGATAACCTCTTATGTTCAAATAACGGGTCATGTTACATCTCTGTCAAAATATCCAGAGTTTAATTTTTGTCACAAAAATAAAGGGTTTTTAAAAGTTTCAAACTCAAGAGGGATGATTAATTTTTAAACCGTGCTCACTCAACCAGAACAATGGATTAAGTGTCGGGATAGGTGTTAGTACATCCAGAGATGGATGATGAACAATGAAAAGACCTAAATTATGCACAAGAAATGGAATTCATTAAAAATTCATATGACAGAATCCCAAAATTACTTTTGTGACTTCTGAAAAGTGACAATTTTGCCTTTAATGTGTGCTCACTCATGCATGCCTGAATGAATTAATGTGATTTTAACATGGAAGATAAGTCAATAAGTTAAAAAACAATCCTGCCAAATTGTTTTGCTCAAGACCTTTTCGATCAAAAGTTATGCTATTTTGCTTAGGGGGGGGGGGGACTTACTTTTTGTGTGTGTGTTTAGTTAACCTAAATGTAGTTGCATGAGCTATTATGAGTATCACATTATTTAATGTGCAGGGATACGCGTCTGAAGAGATACGTCTGAAAAGTTCACTTGTATATTTTACATCCTCATGTAAGACTCTTTTCCCTTTTTCTTATGAAGATGTTTTTCCCCGTGAAACCTTTTTCTGAGATTGATGCGTATTAAATGACTTTGTGACACGTTTGTAAAATTTGTACAAGAGGATAAACAGAACTTTTTTCCACTTACACAGAAACGTTATTTTTAACACGTTATAACTTGAATCAAGCTAAATTTGACACATCATAAAACCCTAAAATCATTTTTTGAGAAGTAGGTTTTGTGACATTTCATCAATTATTGTTTGTGTGAAAATCCTTTGAATATCTAATTTTGTCCAAATTGGAACTAAAAAAATTGTGTGTGAGGGATCATTCATTTAGAATATAATAATGCCCATTGTGCATAACACCTGGCAATCCACTAGCGATTACCATCACAGCGTCATTGATAATGCATGATATTTCTGGCAGTAAAGACCTTGTTGGTTGACATGTGTGATGCACAATGGGCATTGTTGTGTTCTGGATTAATCATCTGACACATGCAAAAAGCCAATATTTGTAAAAAAAAAAATCAAAATCTCGTTAAAAATCTAAACAATGATTATAACAAATCAATTGATAAAATGTCACGAAACCTGCTTCTAAAAAGTTGGCATCCTTTGACAATATAATATTTGAATTGAAGGCTAAGCTGTAACTTATTTTGAAAGAGTTTTCAAAGGTGGCAACAATTTTTTTTTAATACCAATTACATGTACACACAAAGGTAGCCCGAGTGTAGTATGAAGTATGATTAAGGACAATGTTAAACTGAGGAATGTTCTAATTCCCCCTCAATTTTTTAAATACAGAAATAAACAAATAGAAATCAATAATAATGATAATAACAATCATAATCAAAATGATTATAATAAAAAATGATAAAAATAAAAATGAATACACAAACATAATAATGCTAACAATGATTAAGAAATCAATAAAAACATTTAAATATATATATACATCAACAATAGATAACTAACAATAGATAACCGGTGAACGAGCCCGTTAATGTACAGGTGGTGTAAACGATTCCATAAAAGAAGTATGAGGTGTTAATGCTCCCTTGGAAGTGCAGCTGTTGTACAATATTAATTGAACCTGAATATATAGAGTCTAGTTCTCAGAAGACTGTAGTCACATTTTCTTCCTCCTCTTTTCTCAATCCGTCACATTTGGGCGACACGAAGAAGGAACCAAGGATGATAAGTCTAGTGCAACCAGACCCCTTTGTTATTAGAAACGCCCAAACAGCCTGAAAGCTAAGATATTGTATGTAAACTCAGCATGAACTAGTCATGTTTGTCGTGATGATGTGAACATTCACATTTGTTCCAAAATGAGGATGATGTGAACACGTCCATCTAAACTAGATCAATGTGAGCAACTGTAAGTGCGCTCAGTGTGAATGCATCTGTCGTGTATCGCCTCTGCTCTTGTGGCCGGGTCAAACAAGCACATAGCGGACAGGCATGACGTGCTCATGACATATTTTTACCATCAGGAAAATTTAGCAAAAAGACAGCATGAAGGAGAAAATATCGAAGCCTTAGAGGGAAAATGATATAGTGATGTCGATGGCACAGCTGGTGGCACGGATGTGACTCAGAGAAGATGATTTTTAGCGGCGATGGAAGTGATTTGGCCAATAGAATTCGAATTGGTGGAAGAGGAAATCAGCCAGATGTTTACCGCTCGTTCCGCAATATCTTGATATGAGGTAATGGGAAACTTTTGGGAGTGATGGAAGGATGGGTGGTGAAACGTTCATTGGTTGTCATGGAGCTATCATTTCTGAAGAGTATACAGGGGCAGAGGAACCTCGGGTCAGTGAGAGGTGAGCGGGGGAGAGGAAGGGGGGAAATTAATGTGTATGAGCATGGACCCTACCGTGGTAGGGTCCATGGTATGAGAAAGGAAGTGAGCGATAGATAGACGATAGAGAATGTAGAAGAGAGGGGTCGAGAAAGACAGTGACAGAGAGATAGGGAGACGGAGAGAGGGAGGGAGACAGAGAGAGAGAGAGAGGGGGGAGAGGGGGGAGGTGGGGAGAGAGAGAGAGAGAGAGAGAGAGAAAGAGAGAGAGAAAGGGAGAGGGGAGAGAGAGAGAGAGAGAGAGAGAGAGAGAGAGAGAGAGAGAGAGAAAGAGATAGTACAAATCAAACGTACCGAATAATATTCTCATAAAACGTTTTGGGGATGTCCGCTTCATCGTCAAGCGTCTCCCTTGACAACATCTGCATAAATATACGTAACAAACGGAGCAGATTAGTTTTTACTTGTTGAATATTACATGGATGTCCACAGTTCAAGCACTACAGCATTTTGTATTTTCCCGTCTCACCTAGGGATCGGGGTATGCTATAATTTCCCGAAAGTTTACACAATTAATGACATATTTGACCACAAGGTAAGACAGTTGATAACAAGCGGAATGAATGCTCAAATGTAAAATCTTGTCAACTTCAAAGAAAAAAAAAATGATAATGTGTGATGCCTTAGCGGAACGCTCCGTGCTGCTGGTTTTTTTTTTTTTTTTTTTTTTTGGTATTTATTATGCTAACATGAATTAGATTGATACATATTCCAAGAAATTACATAAAATCCGATTTGGCCCATCCAGTCTCTTTCTTTAGTTTCGGTTTACTAATTTATTGTTTGATTTTGATTATTCGATCATTCATTATTTTCGTTTTTATTTGTCATTCATGTACATTTTCATTCTGTTATTAACTTCTGATAATGGAACAACAGTTTATTGTGGGCAGATCTTTGTTTTAAAGACGTTGAGAATTGGAAGTTAGGCTCTACAGAATGTTGATTGAATATATAATGAAAATGTGTACGCGTTTTTCCTCGTTGGTCGTTAAGATTCAGCAGAGCCATGCATAATTGTTGTTACCTTTTGATTGAAACCGAGTTGCCCCAACTCTGTTTAGATGGCTTTGAGGTTCAGTGTTAAACAGCGCCACCAACGGAAGAAGTGAGTGGACCCATTATACGCGCATTTAATTGTCGTCTCCAGACACATGTGTATTATATAAATCATTAATGATTAACTTTATCTAATCGGTGTTTTTCTGAACTGGAAATAATGACAAAAAAACGCCTTATTATATTTCAGTTAGACAACCGCTGAAAAATTCTTTTTCTTCAAGTGCCATCTGCTCCCAGCAGTTCGGCTACCATGGACCGCCACATTTCCCGATCGTGTGCCCTTCTGATACATTCTCCGTAACTTATCCTCATTCACTCCTTAATTAATGGTGTCTATCCATTGAGTTCAAGGTCACCCTCGTCCTCTCTTTCCATTAAACCTTCCTTCCAACAGCTTTTTTTGCAAACCATTTCTCATAATATGCCCGAAGTATTTGCATTTTCTTTCTTTTTTTAAATCTTATTGAGTAATTGTTTTTTAGTCTTCATCATTTGTAAAAAAAAAAAAAAAAAAAAAGGAAAGAAAAGACCTGTTTCGCTTATGTTGTGTCCATGATAAATAAAATATTCTGCTACACAACCATATTTCAAATGCTTCAATTTTTCTTCTGTTGAGATTTGTAAGTGTTCATGTTTTTACCGCCGTATAAGAGCGTCAACCAAATATAACATTCTATAAGCCGGGCTCTCACGTTAATGTTGATTTTCTTTGAGGTTAGAATGCTGGCATATTCTGAAAAACGTCAGGCCACAAGATTCAATCAAAACAAAAATTGCTGCAAATTTGCGTCAGATATAAACATATATAAATCATAAATATATTTTTATAAATCAGACTACTTGTAAAGCCTGCGTAGAGTGTTTCTCTTGATGCGCTACACTGTACCAGTAATACACGAAAATCCTGTGCATTCTCGACTGCAGTAACTGGCGTGGCACAGAAAGTGCCATAAGCTTCCAAACGGTACGCACGTGTAAATGACTGAAAAGGGAGAAAGGTGCAATATCCTGTAGATCCAAACAATGACATTCCTGAGTGACGCTTAGTGTCGGAAAGGGACCCGATAACAGATACATACAACAAAAAATGGGAATGCTGAGAAAAATGCCAAAAATGGAAAGAAACTCGCAGTGGGGTCGTCAATCTCTCATTCCGGAGCCCTTCTGAGTCCGCGGGTTTCCGTGTAGTTTGCGTCACGTCCGTTGCGAGTACCCCACGCGTTCGGCTGCATCTGTTCCCCGATATTTAACTCGCTACACTTCCAGGGCAAGAGGGGAATATCACTGTCAAGCGTCAAGACGCAAGTTATATCTTAAAGGTTATCTCGTCCAACAAGATAGATATGAATACAGGTATCATGGAATTAAGTACTTGCGGCGCTCATACACAATTCATTGTGATTTGACGGTATGGTATGTCATAATGGTTTCGGTACTTCTGAGAATGGCGTCGTTAAAATGTAGGGTGTTGATGATTGGGCATCGGAATACGTTAGCGGTATAGAGCTTTACGGAATTCGAGTCCATTCCCACATCAACCCCTATGAGTTCCCTTCAGAGTCCAGCTTAACATTACCAGGATTCAGAGTTCACCCAGAGGGTGTCACGTGATTAGTTCAACTCCAAACACTCTACAGACCATAACTAATGACCACCTTATCAATATAAGATTTCCATTAGTTTTAGGTCTGCAAAGGGCCTGTGGTCCATTATCTCGTGTTTGGTTTTGGAGAGATTGGTGATAAAATACTGGGGACTTCTGGTGTTAGAACTTTGATCATTTTTGCAAGTATGATTAACATCGGTACTAAGATGATTTCACGATGTACTGTATATTACATAGACATGATAATACATATTTTATGAAATAATTTCTTCCTTTAGTATGATCTAGAGGGACAGTACCAATATTTGCTCCCCTCCCCCAAATCCCCATTCCCTAACCCCATCTCACTCTCTCTCTCTTCTCTCTCTCTCTCTCTCTCTCTCTCTCTCTCTCTCTCTCTCCCTATCTCTCCCCTCTCTTTCTCTCTCTCTCTCTCTCTCTCTCTCTCTCTCTCTCTCCCTCTCTCACCCTCTCTATCTCTCTCCATCTCATTTCTCCCTTTCTCCCCCCCTCTCTCTCTCTATTTCAATTTCTCTTTCTCCCCCCCTCTCTCTATTTATCTCCATTTCTCTCTCTCCCTCCCTCCATCTTTCTCCATCTCTCTCTCTCTCTCTCTCTCTCTCTCTCTCTCTCTGTGTCGCCTTCTATATCTCCCCTTTTTTCTCTCTCTTTCTCTCTCTCCCACTATCTATCTATTCCCCCCCCCCCCCTCTCGCGTCTTTACCCTCTCCCTAACTCTCGTCACCCCAGTATCACGCGACCTGTACCATCAGTATAAGGTTCATGTATCTGGGCCAGGGGGCGTGGCGGGTCAGCAGCTCATCACCCGAAACGAACACAGCTGCATCCAAGGAGGAGTTGTCATGGTCGTCACGATTCCGCCTTGGAGTTGGAGGAGCTCGAGGCTACCACAACATCCAGATGCGTTCATGGACTCAGTGCAGCTACTATCACGCGGTCCTTCTCACCTTCAAGATCAAACCCGACATATTTCTCCAATTTACTCCTCTCAAAGTTACGAACTTCAAGATGCAAAATCATGGAAATTTGTTTTCAGCTGTGTGTATTGACTGAAACCTAGCCTGTGGTTTCAAGACGCATATGCCTCCCAGAAACAAAGCGCCCCATGACAGCCCCTAAACGCGCAATAACGGTTCATCACACAGTCGAAGCAAACTCTCCAGTAGTGTTACCCTTTGTACACCAGACAAATTCTGCTTTACAGGATGTGTGTCTACTACTGCACAAATGCATCATTGGTGGATAAAGAATGAAACTGATTTTAATGGTCTCTGTATTTGACATGATAATCTGTTCAAAAAAGGAATGAATTCAAACAAGCAGTTAACTCTTTCAGTCCCATTGGCAATAAATTGTGTTATAATTGATGTGGGACTATCCGAGTATACTAAGAGGGCTAATCATTATGATTTCGTTCATTGATTGTAAAGCAGGTGAAAGATGGCTTTTACTCATTAAATGAAATTCAATATTTGTAGGAAATGTCAATACCTATCCAGTTGACAGGCAGCTTCACTAAAGTGACATTGGGAAATGCACTAGTAGCTCGAACCGAGTGTTCATAGACTCATCGGACTACGTGAACTTCCTACCGGCATCGCTGAGAGTTGATGATGCCGGGCCACGAAGGTTGATCTCCCTTCGTCCGTCATATCATGATGCCGAGCCAGTAAGTTTGGCGCGAAACCGGTTTGTTTCTGACGCAAATTACGGCAGAGCGGGCCTGGCCAGTCGCCTGCGCGTTGGCAGCAATCCTGATGACAGATGCGGATTTAGAAGAGTTTGACATTTTCCGTTAGCAAATTCCACATCCGACACCCTTCAAGTGACCCCAATGTGAACCGTTAATAATGAACTTCAACTCAGAAACTGTGCCAAATCGATAGTCTGCTCTTGCGATCGTGTGGTTGCCGTCTTCCCTTGGCGTGCACGGTCATGATGAAGGCCGTAGTTTCTGGCCATGGGTGTCGATCCTGGGAGGGGGATACCCCCAAAACAAAGTCAGGTGTGTGTTTGTGTGTGTGTGTGTGTGGGGGGGGGGGGGGTGGGTATCCTGTACAACCCCTCCCCCCCCAAAAAAAAAAAAAAAAAAAAAAAAAATCAAGGTCATGCAATACAAATATGTCAGTATCTTTGCTGAAAACTCGATGATTCTATTAAAATATAGGTTAAGGAAATGGAAATGTTGATGAAGAAATACAAAATTTGGCAGCTCGCTGGTTTCGTTCGCTCGCAACAAAATATTTTACCGTATCATAAGGTGCTCCACCAATACACAAGGTGCCTTTGAAGAAGTGAATCACAGACGTCTTGGACGGAAAAATGTTCCTTCTGAACACAGGCGATGTAATAAGAAATTACGTGTGTCTTATTTTACCTATACATAACATCAATTTATACACACACAGAGGCTTATTTCGTAGCTGATTTTTCGCACTTTATTACTTGCGTTGTCTCTAGAGCCGCTCTCTCGCAAAAATATCAACAACGTTAGAAAGTAGGCGCAAGACAGAGGGTCTCATGTAACAATCATAATTATGTGATTTTCATGAATTTATTTTTTAAACAGAATCTACCTTGGAAGGGAATGAGACCCATTCTCACACCCTCCTCCGATTGGTAACTACGCTCCCTCGCTGAACAATCACCGCACCAATCCGCTCAAGAAATCGACACCTATGTTCTGGGATCTTCTTCCACCTAAACCTTCATACTTATTGTTGACATCGTTATCAATGTCATCTACACAACTTTCCTCTTTGTTTTCCTCCTGTTCAGTCAACATATGCAACTTTCGCAATTTAAATCTAGTATCAAAACTTTAAAAATAGTTGTTAATCATATGGGTTAATGATATTACGTTATTAACGCCGGCTTGTCTACTCATTGAGAACATTGCTTTTCACGAGGGGGGCATTACCCCAGTCACTGGATTAACATGATCAAAGAATCTTATCAGGTCCCTATCATGGATCAGCCATGTGGATTAAGATGTTCTGCTGAGAAACACAAATGAGTTGATTTTGTGTTCGAATCATTACCCTTCTGATTGAGGATCAGAAAAACGATCCACTCTATCACGCCACTTCCACGAAACAACGATATTTTGCCACATCGTACCGAACGGTAAATGGGATTGTTCACCCTGCAGATGAGCTGGTTTCAACAAAGGCAGAAACATGACAGAAACATTAGTGAAGGTCTAATCAAAATCCGCCATTGGATAAGAAAGTTATGATCTAAGAAAGTTTTGATTTTGTGACCTCACGTGCGAGGTGCTCTCCCATATATTAAATAAATTCTTTAAGCATCCATTTCCTAAAAAAAAGATATGCATCCATTTACCTGTGCGTTTGATACATAATTAGAAACGCACTTTTTAACACATACCTCTATGAAAAATAGTTATTTTGGTGTCAAAAAAAAGACAAAGATTAATTTATGGGAACATGCAGCACACAAGATTATGTGAGAGCACATCGCACGTGACGTCACAAAATTGACATTTCAGAAGATCATTTCTTTCTTATCCTTTGACGGATTATCGTCAAACCTTCACAAATATGTTTCTTTCATGTTTCTGCTTTGATTGAAACCAACTTATCTTCAGGGTAAACTATTCCTTTAATGCTTAAAAAACATTTTTCTTTTTGTTACACGACCTAAGGCGTGACGCGCAAAACTGACAGAGCTGGGACGACTGGATGTGTAGACTAGCTTGTGTAATCTGCCGGGGTGACCACTGGAAGACCCTTCTTGCTTCCTCTCCTTTTCAGCTGAAAATGAAAGTGCACCGAGAGCCAAGGCCAGGCCGGGTAAGACGCGCCAACAAGACGGAGACGAGGGAAATGGAGATGGGTAGAAACAGGGGGAGGCAAGGTTGAGAGAGAAGGAGAGGGAGAGGGGGTTTCGGAGAGACAGGCGAAGACGTGAGTTAAAGGGATGTCGAGATCTAGGGCGATAGAGAAAAGAGACGCATTTAGAGAAGGGTACGAAACAAACGAAAGTGAACGAGACCTAACGAAAGGGGGAACGGGAGGGATGCGATGCACAGAGAAAGGTATGGCACAATGTCGTAATGAAATCAAAATAAAAAGAAGAGCACATATCATGAAAATGGGCAAAGAATATAAAAATCAGGCCGAAAAATAGGAGAAAAGTGAAAACAAACACTGATAAGAAGAAGGAGGAATGGCCTAATTAAACATCAATTTCAATCCATGCATTATTTTCTAAATTGCTCTTCCTTCGTAAGATAGACATGAGGAGATAATCACGTAAGGCATATACTTAGATGTACTATTATGTGTAAGTGGTGAAGTTATATGTATGTATGTATGTATTTGTAAGTGAGGGTGTTGCTTATCTGTGATTTGATTAAAGGGAATATACTGAGTAGACAAAAAGCCTTCAAAAAGTGATCGTTAGCAATCTTCTTGCCAATCGTCTTAAATTCATGTATTGTCCATTTAAGAAACTTGCTGAAAGTTATTTGCCCTCATATGGTCAACATTTGAAAAAATTCTCAAAATCCTTAAAATGCTGTAAAATGTTCGGCCCGAACATTTTGAGGATTTGTCATTTAATCACTAATACTCCAAATGTGGATTATTCGAAGGCAAATAACTTTCAGCAAGTTCCTAAAATGGACAATATATGATTTTAAGACGATTGGCAAGAATAATGCTTACGATCACCTTTTGCAGACTTTTTTGTCTTCCCAGTACAGAACGTTTCCTTTAACAGTGTACCTGATTTGCGTATACGATTGATTGAAATATGATATGCTTTGATTTATTCTTTATTATTTCATTAATTTTATTTATTACTTTTTTCAAGAAAAATGTAATTATTAAATCCCAATGATGTGGACGTTATATATATGTGTGTACTTATGAGGAACGAAACAGCGTGAGATGGGGGTATGTGTGTGTGTGTGTGTGTGTGTGTGTGTGTGTGTGCGTGAGTCAATATATATAAATTATGTCGATGCGTGTTTGTTATTTATGTGTGTGTGTCTGTGTGTGTGTGTGTTTTCCCCTACGATTAATTTTCCATGTTCTTTTGTGATGTACTACTGAGAAGTTTGCCTTAAAATATACTTTATCTCCTTTGGAATGTGAACAAGTTACCAATGAATGGTGTGAGCGTGAATGAGTGAGTGAGTGTGTATGTATGATTAGGTGTGTGTATGTGTGTGTGTGTGTGTGTGTGTGTGTCTGTCTGTCTGTCTGTGCCTCTGTGTATCCTGGGGAGGGGGTGAAGTGCGTGGTGGTAGGTTTATTTAATGGGGTTTAATTTGACTCTATACATTGCATAATCATGTGTAAAGGTCAACTTTTTGATTGTTTTTATAATTGCGTATGTATAAAGATTTATTAGAAATAACGATTGAGAGAATATTTTTTTTAAAGGTGAACGGTTTACTTTAAAAAAGAGAAAGAATATATTTAGATTATAATAGGTTGTAAAGGTCAACTGATGAAATTCAAAATTCAAATGAGTAGAAAAAAATGTAATTAATTAATAGTTTTAAATAATAGTTTAAATAATAAAAAATAACATAAAAAAAGTGTGTGTGTGCGTGTGTGCCCGGATTAACAATGGCTGTATAACTTCACACGTGTACTAAACCTGGACTAATTTTATGGGACGCCAAATAAAACAACACGAAACGTTGTTATTCATTCAATATAATTTATTTCATCCTCGGAATCACTGTGGTTTATTGGTTTGTCCTCATAACTACAGCGAATTATTGAAATCCCACATTGTTGTGATTGTGTAATGAAAATCAATTATTTTGCGACAACATTAGATGATTTATTTTGCACCCCATGAAGTTAGTCTACATAAGTACGCGGTGTAATTTAAACCACCGTTGTGAATACGGGGCCATAAGAAAAGTACATCTTAATGAGCTGTTTCAGAGTAACATACTTTCAGAACAACTTGCTTTCACAGGCAGGATCTCATAAGCACTATTAAACAGGCAGGTAATTATCCACGCAGAGAAAAATCCTCGTATAAATCCACAGGTGTGTATGGAGCCAAGGTCCCAAAAGAATGCATGTGACTGGAGCTAAGATGATATCAAAATCTCTGAACTCATGTCCAAAACAACTCCTATATATATATGTATCACAATCTGTACATTCTAGAAAGATCTATCATCTGTGCATCTAGGAAGTTCTCAGTACATCTAGAAAGTTCTATCTATGCTTGCAAACATGACAAACAATAAACACTTGACCTGACCCAGATTGCACTGATGAATCATTACTGGCCCAAAAGGTCACTGAACTCCACGGCACACTCCAGCCAGTGCCTCCTTTATTATGCTAATTAGCACCGGCTGGGTGTAACATTCTTTAATGTAAATAACACCTGCCCAGATAGCTCTCCCAAATTCCAGAATCTTCCAGGCAGTACACATTGCGCAATGTTGATTTCACCAATCTCATTTAATGTATAACTTACACAAATTTATAACACAAAAAAATAATAATTCCTTTGTCAAAAAAGGAAAAAAGTGTATTTGTGGAATTATTTTGTATACAACATATCGGATAGCGCCTTGCAAAATTGAATTTTTTAAAGAGTTCATAACTTTCTTATCCTTTTGACCGGTTTTCGTCAAACCTTCAGCAATCTGTTTCTGTCATGGTTCTGCTTATATTGAAATCAAATTATATTCAGGGTGAACTATCCCTTTAACGTATTTTATTTCAATGTAGTAGTCTTGCCTTCTTATCCTGAACCGAAAGCACTCTCGCTCAATGTGGCTCTGCTGTAAATGTGACTGCCATCTCGCTGCTCCTGTCAGAAAGCCAAGCACGAGGCGTGGCGGTGCGACGCGTCGGACCGAGGGGGACATCAAAATAGGAATCACTTTCCGCTTATCGGACCGTGACGAGATAAAGTACAGCCAAGGCCAAGGTCGTGTCGTGAAGCGGTCTGCCAGCCAGCCAGCCCGCCCGATGGCGGAGAGGAGGAGGTGGGGTGGGGTAACGTCGGGACGGGTTTTGGATGGTGTGTGTGTGTGTGTGTGTGTGTGTGTGTGTGTGTGTGTGTGTGTGTGTGTGTGTGTGTTTGTGTGTGTGTGTATGTGTGTGTATATATATATATATATATAAATGTAAGAAATTATACATATACAATAGCTTTGGCAACTCTTTTATTTAAATATTTTGTGAAAGAAATGGATGAAGAGAACAATGGTAGGCGTAGCTTCAATCATGGACCTATTATGGATGGACTGCGCTCGGATAGACTTCCTTTGATCTATGAGGTCCGCCGCCTCATAAAAATCCAAGATATTCAGGTGTTTTAAACAACTAGCTGTATTTCTAATTAGGTAGTGCCTTCCTCTGAATAACAAAAGAAAATCTGTTTTAAGAAGTATGCCAACCGTTCAGCCTTCGCTGGGAGCTCGTTGCTGATCTTTTTACACACACTGTGAATTAGTTTTGGGGTAAGCGAAGGGAAACTTTGAAAAAATTGTAGAAAGAATTTGGTCCGTAACTTTTTCGGACACCTCCGCACACGAAATTGAGGTTGTTTCCATGAAAGATGAAACACTCAATAAACGATTTACAAGATATTTTTAAGGAAATATGATTCGGAAATGTGCGATATGGAGGCATTTCTCTGGCATGTTTTCTACAGTATTCTCCTTTTATCACAAAAACGAAGCAACAATATAATCTGAAATTCACAGAATCGTATCTTTATAAGATGTAATACTACTGCACATGCACTTCAGTTCATGTAGTGGTTCTGAAATCTTCTGCGCATACAGAATATATATTCCTCAAAATGCATCTACATTTTGTCATGCTTGTTTGGCGGCGGATCTCCCTCGATCAAAGAGCCAAACGCGTAAAATATTCCATTGTGACATCAATGCACACGACTGCTGTAGGAATAAATTACACTTCGTGCTGACTCCATTCCTTACACCTCTCTGCTTCAATCAAGGTTCCCCAGAGCTATCTACCCTTTGGAAAAATTGGTGATGCCGAAAAAATGTCTCTGCCGGGAATCGAACCCGGGCCCCCAGCTTTGAACGCCGGTGCCTTAACCACTAGACCACAGAGACGGGTTAGTGGCTAAGGCGACCCCGATACGATTGACCGTCATATTGACAAATTCTCGACACTATACCAATTATAATTTCCTTTGTTGGGTGCAGGTGGGTTTTGAACAATGACAAGCCGCCATGCCTCAGCTGGATCAAAGCTATTACTTTGATGCAGTACACGTATGGGAGAAAGTATCTGAATGTAAGAAATTATACATTCTTATATTCTTATACATAAGAAATTATACATATACAACAGCTTTGGCATATATATATATATATATATATATATATATATATATATATATGTGTGTGTGTGTGTGTGTGTTTGTGTGTGTGTGTGTGTTTGTGTGTGTGTGTGTGTGTAGGATGGGGTGGTTGAGTGGGTGTATACTTTGGGATAATGGGTGGGTGTGGGGTGAGCTGGTGGATACACATCAATAAAGGTGTTTGTGGGTGGAAGATGTGGACATTATTTGGTGATGGTGTGAGCATATATTAACGTATTTTAAAGTATGTTGTGTGTGTGTGTGTGTGTGTGTGTGTGTGTGTGTGTGTGTGTGTGTGTTGTGTTGTGTTGTGTTGTGTGAAAGTGGTGTATGCTAATGAGTGTGATTTGTGTGGGTAACTTGAAGTACAGTAGTGGCGGATGAACAGATGCTGAATGAAATGTGAGTTCGGACCAAAAGTTAAAGATTGCTCTAAAATTGCTGCATTCTCAGGCATCTTGCACACCATCGGTGCCGCCTATGGCACGCCTACTTGTCCACCTCACTTCCCGTTAACGTCTGGTGTATAAGATAAACTGCTGCTCCATCACGTCTCTGGAATAACTTTATATATCTCGCGAAATGTAACACTCAAGCAGTTAAACTTACTTTTTAATTTCATTCCTTAATTTTATCGAAGTGCATAGGGACATGCGTAGCTGTGTGTTATGCGCTATACAAGAACTGAATATTATTATTAATATTATTATTATCATTAATATTATTATTATTATTATTATTATCATTATTATTATCATTATTGTTATCATTATTATTATTATTATCATTATTATTATTATCATTATTATTAACATAAGAAAAAATAATGAAATAATTGTCTAACTTTCTTCCCCCCAATGAACATTTCAAAACAATATACCCGCATATTATATACCGTACAGTCATGACAATAAACTTCCGTTAAAGCTTGGTGTGTAAGATAAACTGCTACTCTATCACGTCTCTGGAATGACTTTTTATTTCTCGAGAAAAGAGGGCACATGCAACATTCAAAGAGTTAAAAAAATAAGAAAAAAGATAATGAAATAATTATGTAACTTTCTCCCCTTCAATGAATATTTCAGAACATTATACCCGCATAGTATGTACCCTACACTACACGACCGTTTGTGGGTTTTTTTCTTTCTTTTTCTCCTCCCTTTCTTCGGAGTGCCATATCTCTTATCTTTATTTGTGTATCTATGTGGTTTAGTGGCTGAGTATCGTACCAATACATTATATTCATTGTATATTTTCAATGTATTTTGATTTTTTTCTTCATTGAACCATTTGTACATAAGTATTCAGTGGAAAGCCGCCATTGGCTAAACCTGGTGCTCTCCCCGTGTGTTTGGAAATGAATAAATGACATTTTTAAAACGTGCATGAACTCGCTCCCTCACTCCAAGCACGCAAGTGAACGGACAGTGTCTCTGCAGATTTGCTCCAAGATGACCCGGCAGTAATTCATTCGTTGTCCCTGACGATTCACAAAACCCGATGAGAAAACCTTTGCCATAAACCTGTGAATAAACAAAATAAAGACGGGCGTAAACAAGGTTGGAAAATTGAATTTTCACGGAGTTTTGGTAGCGAATGGCACCAATAAAGATTATTTGCCAAGTGGCACGGACAAATACTGGCGTGACGAAAACGTGAGTGGATGATACTAAATTGTGGGCTTATGAAGGAAGACCTTGTAGTTTCAGTCCGAGTGGAAGGCTCTGCCAAAATGGCCAAGGCAGTTCAGGGAGTGAGGGTCATACTTGATCGCTGACGCAAATCATAACTCGTAGTAAGGGCAGTGACTGTGCGGAAAGAAAAACCTATTGAGATAAACATGAGTATTGTGTACTAGTTGACGTTAAAGACAGGGTGTCCCATTTGTAAAACTCATGAAACTTGGCAGGAATCAGCAGTATACCCTAACGATCACGTGTGTGAAATCTCACAGTCGTAGCTTCACGAACATTTCAGGAAAGGTGAAAAACTGTCCGTGTTTACGTTTGAAACGCACCGACCATAGTCTACATACATAATCGTATTGTCTCTGTCAACGCGCGATGCGGGCATCGCTCCCGTTGAACTCATGCAATGTGGGCGGACCGGTGCGGACCACAGCGCACATCGGTATCCGGTCTGTAGGCTGAAGGTTTCCGACGACCCGCCCAAAACCTCCTCAAAATCTAGCGATCTCTATAATTTCTTTCGCTTAAAATCAGTTTCCACGTCCTTTAATGGGTGGGAAGTTCCGACACAATATCTTCTTCCATTTATCGTAGTTTTTACAAAATGTTATCGTTGCGACATGCAAACAGGCATGACAGGACACTCTGTCTTCAAACTTCATGTGCAACGATGGACTTTACGGTTCCAAACATTAGCGGAGTTGATGGACGTGGGTGTTGTTGGCGGTATCCTCCACCGTAGACAACACGATTCTGCAGTCGTATTAGAGCCTTCGACTGGAAATACAAACAAATACAAAAAGCGCCAAAGTGTAGTGACCGCTGTAGTTAAACATCGTAAATAATACAGTTCGTAAATATACATAATATTCACTTATCTATTTATATATACTCTTGATAGAGGTCTATGGCCGAAATATTGAGCATACTGTTCTTCTCTGGCGCTTTTGTTTATTTGTTTGTATGTCCATCTATACATTATATGAATACATCATGTCAATGGCCGTTATTACTTATATTTGTTAAACTGAAGTATTTACCAAAGCCAAGAGTAAGCCCTATACTTTGATTCCCACGAGTTTGAAATATCACTTCATCCACTTCGCTCATTGCTTTTTCCTTTTCAACAATTTGCCGCACTACAATAAATACACCCCAGTTGACAAAATCTGCGTGGAAACTGCATGTCTTGAGACAAAATGTAGGCCAAGTTCACGCCACCTTAGCCCCAGGCAAACCATCAAGGTGCAATTTGGAAGTTCTTTACGGGAACAGCTGGATCCGGGACGAAAATAATATTTAGAAACAGCGGTCGTTGACCTTTCCCATGCCAGAGCTCATGGGTTTCTATTTGAAATGTTTGGGGCACGCACTGCGCTGTTGATTTGCGGAGTTCGGCTCCTGTCAGCGTTAATTCGTTTGGGAGTTCGGGGGTAAAGGGAGCTAGTGGGAGAGGCGGAATGGACGTGAAGGAAGATGGTGCGAAGGAAAGGAAGAGGAAGGAAGGTGGAGAAAGAAGGTATGAAAGAAGAGAATATGAGAGGTGTGTGGAGAGGGGGAGAAGGGAGCTAGTGGGATAGGGGCGAAAAAAAACGAGGAGGAAATGTGGATGAAGAAGGTTTAAAGGAAGATGACATGAGAGAGGGGGCGTGGAGAGGGAAAGGAGGGGGAATGTGGAAAGGGAGTGAAGGGTGGGCGACCGAAACAAGAAGAAAACAAAGGGCGAATGAGAAGAGATCGTACAGGCAGAAGAAAGATAAGAAGGAGAAGTCGCAGAATAAGAAGAATGAAATTAATCATAACATCAGCAAATAGGGGTCGAATCAGGGGTCAAACCGAGGGTAGATGAAACGGACAGTGGAAACGTAAAACATTAATGTTACAGTACATAATAACAACATAAAAAGGAGAATAGGAAAACAAACAAAAAAGTCCGAACAAGGAATGGAGAGAGGGAAGAGCCTGAAGATGTTCTTCACCGTGTTGAGTTTTATCTTTTCCGCATGCAAAGAAATATGGTGATAGTCCAATGCTCCGGGGGATTTACTACTCACTACGTACTGCTGACTCGGGATCGGAATGTAAGAAGGGAAACACTAATGTAGCTGCTAAGAATACACCCGAGAAGTCCTATAAAATCAATCCGGGACATATTTTGACCCACAAACATTTTCACCTCAATATGTCCTTTCCTCAGGCTCAGTGGGTCATGTACTCTTAATAATATTGTTTTCCGTCGTGACGATACATGTATTACGATTCGCAGTAGAGAAATTTTTCTCCCGAACGACCGACCTCCTTCGAACGCCGTTTCCAAGATTTGTTCGCGTGACGCACGTGGATTTCTAATCAAAAGTTCTATTCATTTCTGGTTCATTGGCTCAATATGAATGCAAGAGTCCAAGTTTAGGGTCATTAACCGAATTGAAGTTGTCGTACGAGGTAGGCTCAGCAGGTCGACGGGACCGTACACTGCTCTCACAACAACAACAACTAACTCGAGAGAGGAGCTGATCAGGGTCTTGTTCGAACAAAGTCTTCGACCGTTTCGAAATGTGTCTTAAGAAAGGTTCATAGTTTTATGAAAGAACAAGATAGAATCGACTAGAAAAAGGGAATACGACTGAACAGAAAGAATGAGGCAGGATGAAAAATAAACGGATAAATCGATAGATAGATAGATAGATAGATAGATAGATAGAAGGGTAGATATGTCACACCTCCCTATGATAAATAATATATTGAAAGATAAACAGATATATTTATGCAAATATAGATCAATTTTTATAGCCAGTAGGGTACATGGATATACAGATGAATATTTGTATATGATATCTATGTGTAATAATATATGTATATAGAGAGAGATGGGGGAGAGGGGGGGAGAGAGAGAGAGAGAATGGTATATAGATATATAGATCACATATACCTGTAGGCTCCACCACCTCTCCGTCAATGAAGGATATAATCACAATTGTTGCTGCTAGTGTAAATAGCCTGCTGTTCATGGTGTGACGACATCTCAAACCCGAGCCTTGAACTATCCGTCGTGTCCCACAGAGGCCAACAACCTCAAGAGTTCTTGGTCCACCTGACACTGACATCAAGAAATATGGAACTGCAGTAACCAAAGGGGTGTGGCTTCATTGCACCCTATAGGGAATTTGAAGTTTATTCATTCATAGCCTGTCGTCTATTGTCCGTACAACAGATTCACTAAGTAATGGGTTTGTTTTACCTTTCTTTCTTTTTCTTTCTTCTTTTCCGGGAGGGGGGGGGGGTAAATCATGATTATCGTGACGCATTCCCATTAGACATTTGGAACGTGTCGACGAATACAATGCAATTATATGTATTGCAATCAACACAGTTACCGCACTCGTTTTTGTATCGTCAGCTTTGTATGAGTAAGTCATCATTTTTGTCATCTAAATTCAGTTTTGGTTTGGGCCCAATTAATGCGTGTTTAGTCGAGTTGTACAATCACCTCATTCCAAGATTTACTTGAATAAATAATTGACATTCCCCGGTCAGTTTCCGTTCGCCCCTCTATCACGTTTCGAGTGAGGACGGTTTTCTTCTCCTCACTTCATTACGGTCCACTCCAGTGGCAGTGTGAAAGTGTGAATACCACCATATCCCTCACTTCAACGAAGCCCGCTCGACACGTAGTGTGAACACCCCTCCCTGTCGTCCACACCAACTTAGACTGCTCTAAACGCAGTGGGAACACCACGTTCTGTTCCCCCATATCAACACAGTGCGCTATACGTACAGTGTGAACGAACACCACCCATTCTGAAATTAACATAAAAGCACTGTCCTCTATATGCGCTGTGTGAACGCTCCTCTCTCTCTCTCTCTCTCTCTCTCTCTCTGTCTCTCTCATGCACACACACACACATACACACACGCACACACATAATGTGCCTTCCGTACAACATAACCACTACCCTATAAGTTGTTACCACCGACATAGTTCACTCTACGCGTGGTATGAACACATCCCCTGCGTCTCTCATGTTAACATGGACCTAATTCTTGCTCAGTGTGAACACAATTCCCTCTGTTCACACGCCAACGCGTCTGCGGGTTGGTCAGTGCTATCTAGCTCAATTTCATCCTAAAGTGTATCAAATTTTAAAGGCATAGTCTGCTGAACCGATGGCGTCATATTGTACTGTGTGTGTATTGCTATGTACAATGAAAATCACTGCAAGATGAGTTAATGAAGGAACATACAGAGGAATCGGATAAAAGATGATGTGAATGAAGAAAATTGAGAGTAATGTCACTTATAAATATATCCCGATTGATCATTTAGAACAATGCGTCACTTTAATACGAGATAGGTCGTACGTGTTCCGCAGACTGCAAAGCGTAGCTAACGGGGATAAGGGGAGATTTTATGGATTAACTGTCAAACAAATCTTTTGTTTAATTATGCCGAATCGTGTGAGAAGAAAGGAGCATTTTTAAAAGAACGAGCGCTTTTGATTTTTTAAAAACAAACTTAATCACCATGCTCCAAAAGGGTGGATTTGAGAGAGAGCCGAAGATTACCTTTAAGAAATGAAAAGCTGACCTTTCCTTCACCTCAGCCGTGTCCGGGTTCTGTCAGGGATGAGACCAAATAAAGCGCTAAAGGTCACCCCTTCACGTAATTATGTCATGCCTGAGAGACAGCCCACGTCAACAGCCTAATTTACGTCCACATCATCATCAGCATGGCGTGTTGGTCGGGCGAGGAGAGACGGTGGCCGTTCGGGATGGGGAAGGGGGTGTGCAGGGTGGGGGACGGTGGATGTGTGTGTACATACTGGGTTGGGGGGGGGAGTGGTGGTGTGTGCAAAGTGGAAGAGGGTGGTGTGTGATGGGGTGGGTATGTGTGCGGGATGGGGGAGGGGTGGTTAGTGTGCGAGGTGGGGAACGGCTGGTGTGTGTGTGTGGGGGGGTGTTTGTGTTTGTGTGTGTGTGTGTGTGTGTGTGTGTGTGTGTGTGTTTGTTTGTGTGTGTATGTGTGTTTGTGTGTTACGTGGAAGAGTGTTGATATGTGTGGGATGGCGAGTGGGGGCTGCGGGGGGGGGGGGGGTGCGAAGTGGCAGTGGGTTGATGCGTACGGGATGGGGTGGGTGCGTGCATGGTGCATAGTGCGTGCATGGTGTGTGATGGTGTGGGTGGGTGCAGGATGGGGGAGGTATCGTGTATTCGAAGTGGGAGAGGATAGTGTGTAATGGGAGGATGTGTCTTCGGGAAGGGGGAGGAGTGCCATGTGGGTAGAAGAGGGGTGGTCGTGGTTGATGGGGGTGGGGGTAAATGTGGATGAAATGTGTGCGTGTGTGATGGGGTTGGTTGGTGCGGGGAGGGGGACGTATGCCAAGTGTGTGCGAGGAGTGTGATGTAAGAAGGGGGGTTGATGTGTGTAAAGTGGGAGAGGGTCGATGGGGTGGATGTGGGTGATGGAGTAGAGGCTATGTGTGTCACAATTGGTGGGTGGGGTGGCCGAAATGGATGGGAGAGGAGTGATATGTGCGGAGTGGTCGTGTGGGGGCCGTGGGTAATATGGTAGGGTTAGTGGCCGCGGAGTGGTTGCATTTACATCGCCCCACTTCGTTCCACGGGGTAAAAAGATCCTGCTATTTTTGTTTACACATTTTGTTTCTTCACAAAATATAAGGCAATACTAGGTAAGATAGAGCACCCCCCCCCACACACACACACACACACTCCATACCTCATTCTTAACTTCTCATTGCCCCACTATCATCTTCCAACCCACACAATAACGATAGCAGTACCTATCCAATCCAAGATCAAATGAGTTATTCTGGAATATACCGGTTTACTAACATATTCAAAATTTATGCATACCAATTTAACAAAAGTTGCCCCTGACAACCGGAAAGCTTGCCCGAGGTTTACCCGACATAGCAACAACTATTGTATGCAAAGTGGATTCCAAGTACTGAAATACCATTGTTAGGTACAGGTTAATGGAATAATCGTTCCTTAGCCCCCAGGGAAGAAACATCCATAAATGTGACTACATTAGTAAACCGGTCTATTGAGGACTGGACACTGTTTTCTCCCTCTCTATCTAATCGTTCACGCCCACAATACAAAATTTGAAAGAAAAAAAAGATGTCTACAAGGGGGTGGTAGGGAAGACAGTCACCCCCTGTGTTGTCTTTCCCATCACCATTTTCTTCTTCTTCCACAATAACGGTGGCAAATGAAACGGGTAATGAAAGGAGGTTGATGAATGAGGGGTTTTCTTTGGCTGACCAGGCCCATAATCAGGCCAAGGATTTCGCTGATCCCATGCATTGTCCACGGTGTGCGTCGTGCGTGATGCTTCCAAGGTATCCACACAACAGCTCATATTCAATGATAGCCCTTGTTATTCTCTCTGTTCGTGTCTTTAGCTCAAATTCTACACAGAAAGCACTTGACACATCAGTCATTAACCCTTTGTATGTCAGATAAATTGCTGCTCTATGGGAATTGTGTATATTACGTGTGGGAAAAGGGTAGAGGTGGCACACAAAGCCCTTAAGATGATGTTCTGTTTTGTGACGAGCGTTAAATGTTTAACGTTAAGTGTTCACAATGTTTTTATTTGATGTCGTTAGAACACCATGGAAAAGAAGGTTTAACCAATAACATGGCACTTGTGAATGATTTCACTATCGATACACACAAATCACAAAGATTAGCATCCAGTCTGGCACACAACGGCTTCAAAAGTCAACCAATATATCACTGAATGGTTGTACAAATGAAGCTGACCGCAGTAATACAAGAAAAGTAAATCAAAGAGATTAAGGAGAAAAGGGAGAACACAAAAAAAAATATTCTGAACCCTCTTTTTGTGTTTGATTTCTCGATGGGACGTGCCTTCTCAACTGAACGCGGGGCTGAGAAACTATTGATCCATGAGAACATCTATATTGTATCTCATTGTTGCAAACCACACTCTCTCTCTCGCTTTCTCTCTGAGCCTTCCCCTCGCCTTAAGGCCACCGCAAATGACACGACTGTACCACGATTCTACAGTCGTAAGGGCCCGCGACTGGAAATGTGACGTCACCTTCTTGCACAAATCCAATGGCCGGTTCCTACTATTCAGTCCGTCGCAGAGTCGTACGACTGATCGGATCATGTCGTGTGCAGTGGCCTTTTCTCAACCGCAGGAATCACTTAAAGGAATAGTTCACCCTCAATTATGTTGGTTTCAATAAAAGGAGACACATGAAAGAAACATACTAGTGAAGGTTTGACGAATATCTTAAAGTTTTGATTTTGCGACGTCACGTGCGTGGTACTCTCCCATAATTTATGTAATGTTCATTTTTTTTGTATAAAATGTGCAGAGGAGAGGTTAATACAACATTCACACAATGTCCCATTTATATTGTTGACAACGTATTTGCCTTCACTTGAGACATATTGGGACAATTGGTTTCAACTTCAATCGTTCATGCAATGTCGACCCGAAATGTAATCGGCAATCGTGCTGATTTTGGTCAATTTTGGTCCCTCAGATATTTAGGCAAGGTTTTATATCGTGACTTTTCTGCATGTAGTTGTTACCATTAATATGTTGCAACGATACTGACTCACTTAAATTCAATTCAATTTGGGGAAGTCTGGAAAGTGTGCCAATTTCTTTCTCTCTTGAAATCGGTTGAACATATTACTAAGCATAACGAGTGATTATTTTAGCATTGTAATAGTTATGCACAGATAGGTCACTGATTAAATTCATGACGGCTTTATTAAGTCGCACAAACACCGGACATTTTGAACAAATTAGATCGGTTCCAGGCTTCCAACAGAAAAGCGCGCGATAGCCTTGCTCTTCAAATATTCACGAGGCAAGGATAAATGAATAAATGAAAAAAAAAATGAGCCGAACTGCACGACCTGAGACAAAAATGTTATTTAATGTCTCATTATTAACAACCTTTTTTCATGCGTTCTTTTAACCCTTTGTATGCCAGGCAAACGGCCGCTCTATGGGAATAGTGCGTGTTACTTGTAAAAAAAAACACATGTGCTAATTCTCATTTTAAAAAAAATACATAAGCCTATGTGTGAATGATTACAGGCATGTGGCCTTAGCTTAGGCGGAACACACGAACTCGACCCCGACGTTGGGCCTCTAGACCTCGTCAGCAACCTTCCCTCTGATTACCACGGTTTCCTGGCGGCCGCCGAACGATGATGTTCAATGTGTCAATTTGTCACCCCAATTACTGCCGCTTTCATGGCCCGTCGTCGCTCACAATGGCTATGACCTGGTTTCCATTGTTCAACGAAATGTTCGACAAGCAAAGTTCGGTAATCGTGGTTAAACTGACCACTGTAAAGTACAAAGAGAATTGGAACCTGCCCGAACACCTTTGCATAGAATTCGCAGATGCCATTCAATAATAGAATTTGACCCAAATTTGATGTGTGGTTTCTATTGTAAATGAGTTGCATAATAAACATGTTTATTATTTTGACCACTGCTATAAATAGAAATACCATGCTCAAATCGTGAATTCGGCATAATCATGTGTTGCCATAGATCTTTCTTTTTTAAATTTCAATTTAAGTAAAATCGCGATACTTAGAGTGGGATGATCGAAATGAATACATAATATTTCCTGCGCCGTGTAAGCCTTCATGTACGTGAAAAGTGTATCAATAATTTTTTTCTATATTCGGTGCAAGTTTTCACCGACGGGAGTCACATTGATCTGAGCTACCAGCCCGACTCACATAATTGCACTTGACCTGACAGTGTGCTCATCACCTTAAAGCGATCAGTCACTTTGATGGATAATTGCTCTTAATTACAAAAACGAAATAAGACAAATATGACACACTTGGCAATATGGTAGGCATGGTAGGTGCGAATGATTCCTTTCCCTTTTCTGCGTTTGTAAAATGTACATTCGCTAATAACGTTTTTCTGCTGATCTATAATAGGTCTTAAGGAGCTTTCTAAGAAAATACACACCGTCTGGAATAACTCCATGGAATTACATGTGAAAGTTTGCCGTATATTTATACACTGTATTTCCCCCTTGAGATCATTTTAAGATTGTCCGTCTCTTTTGCAAGCTTAAAATTTGAAATCGTCTATCACGATCGTAAATTGAAGAAAGTGTGATTCAAGGCCATTTCTAAGAATATAGCATGTTGAAGCTTTCTGTATATGTAAAAAATTTAAGCCGTTAAATCTCAAACCGACTTTTTTCGTACTACGAAAAAAGTATTAGTCTTTGTTACAGTATCTATGTGTTTTTTATGCATGTGTGAAATCCTAATTTTATGAGTAATTACCAAACTTTGGAGATGATTCCTTCTATAGGACAATTTTTTTTCAGAATGCGTTTTATAATTTAATAAACAGATTAATCAACAAATCAGATATTTCAACACAAACTGCCAAGAGCCTGAGGTAAAGACTATTAATCAGACGTTGTTTACGCGCATTATTTGAATTTTACACTACGTATCAGTTTCAAATTATGAATATACAGCTCGCTAACACTTCTCTCTATGTTTTTCCAATGTTTCGATGGTTTTGTGGTGATCTGAAAAAGGGACGGGCTGTCTTTAAGAGCCTCGGTTCAGATAAATAGCCTTATCTGCCGCTATGAGGTGGATGCCGCAATCACTGTGTAATCATTTATGTACATGTATGGTAATTGCTTGATATTTCTTAAATTAAGACTTATTTCGTATTTCCTTTTTTCTAGGCGCTATATGTTGTACAATAAAATCACAGTCTAATTTGTATAAATCAGTATTTTATGAAGATAATGCCAATCATGTTCATGTACGGCGTTAGATGATGATCACCTACCGTAAATCATCTGACGATAATGATACCTATTGACGTAACGATTGTGCACACATGTATTGGCCAATATTGCAACTAATTATGAGTACCTCAATTTTTGATAACTGGGGTAAATAGGTACTAAGCCTCCTCTTAAGGTCTGAATTTGCGATAGGGCTAGCTATCTCGGCCCAAGTGCAACGTTGTTTACGCACCAGCCTCTCTGACGTCAGCACCATCCTCTCCTGATGTCGTCCGAAAGGTCAGCCACGATGCCCGCCAGTTCCATCTCATTAGCTGTGGCGGTGGTCAGCGAGCTATCCAGGGCAGTAGGTGACAAGTTATATCAGGGTTTATATATCTGGATGAACGTCGCTTAAAGACAGGGTATCCCTTCTGCAGGTCAAAAAAATATATAAAAAACTACCGAAAATGGAAGAAGATACTGGATTAGAACTTCCCTCCCAATAATAGAACTGAAAACTGATGTTAGGCGAATTTATAGTCATTTGCAGCAAAGTTACCATCAATAGTAAGTTTTTTTTATGCAATAGGGCCCTGTTCCTCATCGTTTGTGTGATTCAGGATCATGATTGGCAGTGGATGCGATTGTGTCCTCGTCCTCACACACACACACGCACGCACACTGTCCCTGTCCAATGATGAGTCGAAAGAGGAGCCGCTGGGGTATATAGCCCCCCTATCATCCATTATTCGGCCAGTCCACCTGCCATAGAGAAATGAAGATGAACACAAGTTAACCATTGCATTACCTGGACATGTAAACCCCATTGGCTCACTACATATATTCATGCTAATGGTAATGAGAGATTTATACACCCGGCGTTGTCTTGTAACTAATCAAAACCCTGTAGTTGTATCAACACAGATTGCGCGCGATATTTTATATACATACTTGGTTACAAGTCGAAGAGAAATGATACATGTGCTTTCCAGTATTACAGGTATGTCTACTTGGAATACCTTTTCAACTGTTATTGTCCATCGATAAAATGCAAATTCCAAAATGGTGTTTATTTCTATACTATACATGTTATTTGTTTATATATATGTAAACCACGTTTGTGTTATATGTCAAAGCAGGGCCCCCTGGTAGAACAGTGTTCAACCACTGAATGGATTACCCTGGGTAAATAATAGCAATAAATAAACAAATAAAATAAATAAATATTATACATGTTTAAGCCTCTGTGTGTCAGAAACGTAACTGGTCTATTGGATTTGTGTGTATTACTTGTGGACCAAGACACAGATGGCACAAAAAGTGTTGAGATGTTGTTTCTAGCGTCTTCCCTTCTTGTTCACCATTGATCTTAGGGGCTCGAATATAATCAGCTGGCAAAATGATTGATGGTGCAGGGCATCAGTTATCTGCGACCACTGACAGCAAATCTAGCTGCATACCATGGCATGTATCGCCCCAGAAACCGGATCCCCAAAACCGGTTCCCATCCCCTTCCCACCGACTTGCTCCAACGGGGACCCACCCGAGGCCTGGCCGCCCCCTCCCCCCCCCCCCCCCCCCCCCCCACCACCACCACCACCACCACCACCTTCTCCCGGCGTCGGACCGGCCAGGCACGTGCCAATCATATTGTCAATATTTGCTGTTATTACACTGCCAGAATGTCAATAGACTTTGGGCCCCAAATCAGTCCAATTATGTCATGTTTATCAAAATATTTGATCACATTCCTGACCCCGTTCCCCTTTTCCCATCATATTAATATAATTCTTGTATTTTTTAAATTCCACGTCATCCTTTTTTCCGTCACCCTCCATCTCCCATTCTCTCTCTCTCTCTCTCTCTCTCTCTCTCTCTCTCTCTCTCTCTCTTTCTCTCTCTCTCTTTCTCTTTCCCTCTCTCCCTCTCTCGCTGTCTCTCTGCCAGCTTCTCCACATGCTCTTCCTTCATGTTCTCACCGATATCTTGAGAGCCAGAAGGAGGTGGCGACCTTAATGCGGATATACATCCTGAGTTCATCTCTGGTTCACGCACTTTATATTTCTGCATACCCAGCATGTTGGCCCCTGTGACAAGAGTTATCTGCCACGATTGCGCTCTCTTCAAACTGAGCCACAGGCTATGTATTCCTGGCTTTAACCTTTACATTACTGGGCCTTAAAACCTCCACTGGTTTCCTACACATATTCTTGGCAATGGTAACGAGATAGTTAACCCCCTCACTGCCACAAACAAGATCAGTGATGCTGATAAGATTCATTGCTGACAAGATACTGTATTCACTTAGCTTAACCCATCTTATTTGATCGTAAATATTGTCATTCTTCTTGTAATAAGTCAATATCACGGTTGCACTCAACATTGCGCCATGCAATGTAATAGATGGAAATCACGTCAAGTTTATTTGAAAGTCTTGACAGAATATTGTTGTTTTAGCTCGTGAATCACTTACATCACCGGGGAACCTTGAACTATGAAAACAGGCTCTCGAAGAGCTTTATCAATATAGCAAGCAGAGCGTAAAATATTGGCGAAGATCGTTATTCTATCATTTCAAATGTGGACGGTAAAGCTTATGGCCCAATCCAGGAAGCAAGCACGAAGTTTACGCCAAACTGCCCGAATCCGCTCTCGACGAATAGTTAAATGTAGCCCAAAGTTCATGGGAGATCGGTAAGTCCCCCATCGCTACCCATCCAACCCTTCTTCAAAGCATCGCATCGGGTGATTTTCCGTTCATGTTTAATGAAGGACGGATTTAAATAAACACAAAAGTTTACTTTTCTTGTCAGTTGAGTAAAGCTCGCTTGAAATATTGACTGATGGAGCGCCAGCAAGCGATGTGCTTCGTTCTCCAACTCAAGTCCTCTGACATGATGGGCATGAGGCGCGAGGTCCTGTACTTGTGCTGCTTGATTGTGCTGTTCAGATTTTATAGCCAATTTGATCCCCAACGAACCATGTGAATAGTTTGTTTGTTATGGTGTGGTATCGTATTGCACTGCACAGCAGTTTATTGTATTGTATTAACCCTTTGCGTGCCAAACAAATGATATATTATATAATTATATATGGGATTTGTGTGCAGTGTTTTTGTGTTTGTGCAATAATGCATGACCCATATGGAACATGTGGAACGAACACAGTGTTGCCACACTTTGACAACACTGTGAACACATAGTTGTCACACTATGACAAGGCTGTTAACACATAGTTAACTATGTGAACACACTCTGGCAACACTGTGGGTTAAAGAATACTATTTTTACTGGTATGATCAGTGTGGGATTATACATCAATACATATACATATATATATATATATATATAGAGAGAGAGAGAGAGAGAGAGAGAGAGAGACAAGCGAATGGTTTACGACATGAATCGATTCAAAATAAAACGGTTGGACAACTGTCATGACTGTATTGTAGCCATGCCAGTCATGTCAACTGTACCAGTGGTGAATGCAGTTGCATTTTCAATGATGCCTTTCGGTCAACGGAGAGGGAAAGAAAGAAACGTGGAGAGAGGGAAAGAGAAAGGAGGAACATGAAGTGAAACAAAAGGAGATAGATCGTGATGGGGAGTGGAGTTGATTGCGCAATAGTTTGGTTCATGTATGTGCATTTCACGTTTTCACCTGTACTGCAGTAATATTACCTTTATCAATTGAAATCTGCCGTTAGTATTGTGCTTATTTCCTTTGTTCAGCAATCATGTCTAGACAAAGCTTGCCTTGCTTCCGGCGTCATTGCGTACATCTCAACTCTCTCTTGATTCAAAGACCATCAGAGAAATGTATATGGCCACAACTGTGACTATGACTGCGACTGTGACTGTGACTGTGACTGTGACCGTGACTGTGACTGTAACTGTGACTGTGACTGTGACTGTGACTGTGACTGTGACTGTGACTGTGACGTAGAATCAGCATGTCCTTTTATACGATACAAATGGATTAAACGCTTATGCATCGTATTGTTAAGAGTAGCTGCCAGTCACAGTCACAGTCATCGTAATGGCAATTCAGCATTTTCTACTATTCAGTAGCTGACGAGCGACAACACTTTCGAAACGTTTGAAAGTGCTCGATAACACTTTAAAATTAAATATTAAAATGTTGACTTCTTGCTCTCAGAAAAAACTACTGATTTTTGTTGATCTTTGGTCGTGTTGAATGGCCATCGTACTTAGAATAGAAGTTAACCTTTGGAAACATGTCGTTTTTTCTTGACTTTGAACCCACTTAGCTTGTCATGCGGGATGTCCTAGCATGTTACCGTTATTCTTGTAAACCCCCCTGCCGCTCGTACTAATGGAATAAAGTAGTACAAATACCCTTGTAAAGCTTAGGAATTCAACTTCATCTCCTGACTTATGTAAACAAAATCTAAAGTCGTTCGTATTCATGCTTTTATTTTCAAAAAGCACCTCGTCATTGTTTAAAGTATATTTTTTGTAATAGGTGCATCGATTGAGAAGGGGGTATAATAGACGATAATGCTCTCTATTCAGAAAAGAGTTTTAACGCCAACAGTGTACTAAACCTAGACTAACTTTATGGGACGCTAAATAAAGCAACATGAAACATCATTATTGATTTAATATATTCAACTTTTGTTCTCGGAATCACTGTGGTATATTGAACTTGGCCACATAATGAATACAGCGAATAATTGAAATCTCCCACTTCTGTGATTCTGTGATAAGAGCCAATGATTTTGTGACAGCATCAGACGATTCGTTTTGCGCCCCATAAAGTTAGTCTACGTTCAATGCGCGGTCTAAGTTAAATCACAGCTGTGAATACGTGCCAATGAGTACTTTAGTAGGCCTCCTGTTAGAAATGATTGGTGTAAACATCTCTTGCCATACCTCAACAATTATGAGATGGAATTTGTATAGGGGAAAGCGTGATTATGCACAATTTAGTTGGGTATAGCTTTGCTGCGCAACCATATGATTTAAAGCTTGTCATGATATAGGACATCCGTCTTGTTTCCTTGGTTTATTTGAGTTTACACAAGATCGTAGGAGGCTTTAAAGATAAATGATTTATAATACAATTAAACCATTTATGTCTTTTATGACGGACGATGATTATTGATAACTTGCAGGTTCCACGACCTCAATAAACGTTGTCCCACGTCACGTCCATTGTCAGTGCATCTTCATTCACTGTCTTCTATACCAGTCTTATCATCATGCTTATAATTTCTCGTCAACCTCAAACGGGTTACTCATGTTATTCACCACGACCATGAAAGCTGAATTTGTCAATCGGGTCTGACTTGTGAATGTGTGAAGTGACGGCTAGTCCGGCAGGTGCCCGGATGAAAAACACTTAATCGACGCTGATCGCATGTGCTGCGCTCCTGCTGTGCACTAAGTATTATTGGTCCGTGAATGACAATGTGCGCGTACTGACGTCACTTCTAGTGCGTGAACAACTGTATTCAGCACTCAAAGTCTTTGACGAGACAAGCATAACAGGGAAGGTGTCCAACTTGATCATGTTTATGAAAAAAAGTACTTTCTTTAATATGTCATCTTAAAGACCATCTATTTTAGGGGAAGTGGAGGGGGTTAAGCAAATTTTATTGGCGAACTAAATAGTTGTAAGATGATTGTGTTTATCTTTATCTTAATTATTCTTGGAAATTGTCATGATGTTATTCTGAGGTAAGTTGATATTCTTAAAGGCAGACACTCGTTATGATATTATTTTGACTCGAAAGATAGAATGCTGACGCAACTCGTGCACCTGTTAATTTCTTGACCCATTTTTTACTATAAGTTTTTGTTGCAAGTATAAAGAATGGTAAAATTAGTCATAATTTTTGTTGGGTATTGATATAAATTTTTACACAGTGAAATAAAATAAAAGTGACTACTTCACCTTCAAATTGGCAACAAGCTAAAGATTGTCGAGTTACACTTCTTCGTTTCAAATTGGCATGACGAAGATAGTAAAAAATTAATCAGCACATTTTAAAGTAGACATTCACTGAACTATTTATTGGGTACAGAGCACTTCTTGCTCAAGCTCCTGGCTACATTGCAGAATTATTGAGGTACAAAACCAGTAATCATGAACTCAATTTGCGCAGTTCAACGGATCATCTGCTTTTACAGATTCCATCCTTCAAAACAAAAGTAGCATTAGGTGATCGAGCATTTACTTGTGCAGCCTCCAAGCTCTGGAATAAGCTTACCCCTGGAAGTTAGGAAAGTACCATCGTTAACAACTTTAAATCAAAGCTCAAAACACATCAATTTAATTAATAACAAGCAGTTTAGTAGTGCTAAAACGCGCAGTAGAATATAAACTTCGTGGAATAGTTTCTGCACTCTACAAAACTATATACATGTATTTGTATTTATTATTACAAGTCGAGTCAAGCTGAAACATAAAGATCGCAAAGTTAAGAGATGTCCACACCCGGTAAGAAGGGTCAATCGTACTTAAATTTTATAATTTTTCATTTTTTGTACAAACTTTTTTGTTGGAAGAGAAATTAACATAAAGGTGATGTATTACAAATAAGGTTTCTAACAAAACCTACCTAAACGAAATCTATGAATGTATATTTTGAGGTTATTGAATCCCGCCAATCAGTTGGAAAGTTTGGTTTCGCATATAGATATGGTTATGATTTATAGCATGTATATTCATTACGTGTACGTAGTGGTATTCGTATCGTATGGTAGGCAAAGGTCTAATCATTGGGCATGATAATGCACTTCTAACGGGAACAACATCTAAGTCTGATTTGGAAAACTTCCCCCTTTTTCTTGCTCACTCCCTCTTCAAGCTGGTTATTTTGAAACAAATTTGTGACTTGGCGAAGTGGACCATCGCAACCTTGGAAATAGTTCAGCCAAGGTTTGATTTCTAGGCCAGGCAAAATCCGAAACGATGCTCTAATGACAAGTGCAATTTTCTCCATAACCTATTTCCGAGCATATTTTTGGCGTCGCACAGGCCGGGCGTGGGGACGAGGCCTCGCGTATTGGCAGGCTACATCACCGCGCATGCGCATGTAGATGGGTGAGCATCAGCTACACATGCATGTAGTCTACGCGCCGCAGACCCTGATTAAGAGCTGCCATAACTGATTCTGGACCATATTCTCGTAACTAGGAGTGCGACCTTTTTAGATTATACTTCAAGTTTCACACGTGTGGAAAGAAGCTGGAATAGCCCAGTTTATCAAATATGTGTTATTAAAGCGATAACTTGTCGTAAATATTTGAAATGTTTGATGCATTTATGATATAACGTTCATGCTGCCTCGATCGTCTCAACTGGACGTAGGTTACTTTCGCCGAGATGACCTACCCTTGAAATAAATACACTGTTCATTTTACATCACAGTAGCTGCTTTCCCGTTACATGCTCTTGATAGTTTGATTTATTCCCTCACATATTGCACATTAGAAAAAAAAAGAATACTACTAGGAACAACGACTACAGCGACTTCAATATATTAAGATGTAAGCCTCTTATAGTTATGCTCTGGGGGCTGAGCAGGGGTTTCAGGCGATGGTCAAATGTGCCCCCGGATGATTCCATGTAAATTGGGGCGAGGGGGGGGGGGGGGTGAGAAGGGGCTGTAGTCCCACCCCAAGTTATGTACTAAGCGGGGGAGGGAGAGCGTCAGTATCGGCATGATCGGTCCTTCGGGAAGATTTTCCTCTCACGATTTTAGTTTTGATGTTAACTTTCTTTGACACTGTTTTTCGAGTGACCACATTAACGTCTCGTTGTTGGGCTTATTTAACATTTCCACACAGGGGTCAGGTTACTCCCCAAGCCGACCGTAGCGCCATCGTAATTCGTAGTACCAACCCCCAGCCAAAACCCGCTCCATTTGACATTTCATGAAGCAGGATATGATATACGTACTACCCATCACCGTAAGACGCTATGAAAACAATCAACATTGACAATAATCTAGTTCAAGTGCGTAAAAACATTTGTTCCTCCTATTTAGTTTGATATTATATCGTCAAAATATTATAGCTGACCCCCTCCCTCCTTCTCCCGTAAAATGCTATCTGGCGCACTTGGTTTTATGTCATATTGTGCTGAAATAAATTCTGAACGGAGTCCAAATAAATGTCGAACATCGAAGACAAACAAAATGAAATCATCCCTGAAAGGTCAACTGATTTAGCTGGACATAAAACGATGTAACACATGCTGTTGTTGTAGCCCCCACAAAGGGGGAAATGCTCCCCACTCTGAGAGAATATATTTCGTTTATGTTTGTTTTTTGTTTGTGAATGGTTAGATGTCTACATCTGTGATTATGAATGACAGGTGGCTGTCTGTGAATCAAACAATGCTGAGCATATCACTTTGAAATGATTTGAAAAAAGAGACTCTAAGTGTTGTACCGCCTTACTTTCTGTATTCACCTATATCCCGATCTATATACGTATATCGAGATGTACATAGATCAACATCTAGCAATCAACAGACATAGTACAGATTGATATCGTGTAAGTAAATCAATACAAACACGTGACTTGATTGGCGGGAACAGCCGTGATGATTTGTGATCGATGATTTCGGGAGCTGCAAGTCCCCTCGTTAACCCTTTAATCGTCACGTGCCAATTTTATCACCATTAATTGCCGCAATGCTCATAGAACTAGGCCACGTTGTATATAGGCTTTCAAGTAGTGTAACTTAACATTAACGGTAACTACCATGGCATTGGTTGTTGCCGTGGTACTTAACATTGATGGTAAGTTACAATAATAGAAAACATATACTGTATATGCAACATGGCCCAGGAGTTTATCTGACACACAATGTGATAACATCAGTTGCGCATTCACTAAACATTATGCCATTTATCCAATGTAACTTGCTACGTACCACTACCACAGTACCTCAAACTGCTAGTTGTATACAAAAACATTCGCATATTCAATAATAGGAATAGGGCAGGACATCGGTTTCGATGATGATTGAGCCATTCTTTTCTATAGTGTGCAAACCTGCAATTAGATCCTGTCATGCCTTTTGGCTTCACACACGTAGTTGATCATATTTACATAATCTGGTGAGAAACTCCGGGAATTTCATCCAGGGATATGCACGTTCAAAGTGAAGAGGAGTTTTTTTTTCCTAGTTATATAGTTCTATGTATTCATGAAATACACGTACATTGTCGTATACAGCCAATCGTTTTGTCTTTCAAACTTATTAATTTGCTCCTCCTTGTCGAGCCTACGACGATTAATAAACGGCCACCGAATCATTCAGGGGAACCTGGGAACCGGAGTCGATTCAGATTATGTGGATCATGAAATGGAATTAGGAGGCGAATGAGATGGTGAGTGATACGAAGAGGACGACAAATACAAGAAAAGGGAAGAGCTGGGTGAGGGGTTTAGATGACAGAGGGGCGGATAAGGAAAAGGAGAAAAGAACAACAAATGAAATAATGGAAGAATGAAATAAAAGAAGAAGAAGAAGAAGAGGAGGAGAAGTAGAAGAAGAAGAACAACAAGAAGAAGAAGAAGAAGAAGAAGAAGAAGAAGAAGAAGAAGAAGGAGAAGAAGAAGAAGAAGAGAAGAAGAAGAAGAAGAAGAAGAAGAAGAAAGAGAAGGAAAAGAAGAAGGAGGAGAAGAAGGAGAAGAAGAAGACAATAGAATGAAAATAAAGGTCAATTAACGCTTTGAGTGCCAGCCAGACATTATGTAGCTCTTTGGGGATTTATATGTGTTACCAGTGAATAAAATCATATATGGCACACCAAGAGTCACTGTTGTAACTAAACAAAGTCGATTAAGATATACAGCACAGGGTCTGCGGGAATAGACTAACCCCCTTTGGCGCCACTTTTTGTCTGCCTGCTACATTGAATGGTGCAAAGTGACGAGCAGGCTGATATGCCTCCTTAGCTGCTAGAGCAAGTCAACCTTCTCGTAATCAGACCTGAAGGAACGCATCTTGCTCAGGCCGCTGCAACCATCATTCCATCTTGAAGTGAATGGAGTTATTAATGAGGTATTTATCGATGTTTTCAGCAGAATGTTTTGAGAGTCTTGCACGCGCTGAATACTGAATCATCTATTGATCTCTTTCTTGCCCGTCTCTCTCTCTCTTAGATATAATACACATCCCACTCTCTATATCTCTCCTCCAACCTTTCTATCATATTCTTCTCCACCTTACCTCGTCCCTGTCTTCCACTCCACCTCTACCCCCCCCCCCCCCCTTCACACACACACACTCCACGTGCACCCACCTCTCTACCTCTGTAGAGCTCTGTATTATTCTTTTTATGGAGAACCTTTAGGTGAAAAGGTCGAAAAAGGGGAAAAGATCACAGGTTTTAAAAAAGGAAGAAATAAGGAGTTGGTCATTGTACAAGTACGTGTCGACATACATTTGTGAAGATACGTCCGCAGGTTTGTATACGTTGACAGTGGTATTTATCTATATATGGTAGCTCGTTATGAATTCCATGTCCTTCTACTGGTCTAGGTTTTGATAACCTTCGCTATCTATTTCTTTTCCAAGATGCAAATAACACCAATGAGCGTCTTCGAAATATCTTCCGAGGTCTCCAACAAAACAAGATAAAGTAACGGACAGCCCACGTGACCAGTCAGCACCGGCATCCACCGGCATCCAGCATATCTCCAGTGTCGATTGGTCTTGGCGGGAATGGAGGGAGACAGCGAGGCCGGGCCGACTTGAAAGTGTCATCTTTGAGACCCAATTGCATTTCTCTTCTTCGTTTCATCTTTTAATGAATTGTTCTCCATGACCGTTGTCAAACGCGCAATTGATGTGATATAACGTGGGGGTGTGCTTCGCAGGCAATCATCTTGATCATAGTATCCTGTCATGTCTGTAGTCCACAGTTGCTGTCTGGGATGCCTGGCATTACTCCGGACCAGGTAAAGCGGTCCTCCAGAACCGGGCTGACCTTTTAATGACCAATTAATGGACCCGGATTGACCCACCATAATTGATTCACCCGTCAAGAAATGTCCACTTGTCCAGCCGGTGGAAAGGTCATTGTCAAAATAATCTGGACTCGATTGTCAAGATGCAGATAACTGCGCGGTTGGCCATTCAGAGGCACAACCGCTTTCAACGCTGTCAATATAACGGAGAAGGATCCAGTTTATATCACTGTAACTTTCTTATGTAAGACACACATAGCACAGACACAGACACATGCATATATTATACACAATTTTTTTTTTTAATGATCTTTATTCTGATTCCATAATAATACAAATTAAATTCATATAATCAGTTTAAATATATTAACACAAATTAAACAAAACAATCATGCAATTTCTATGTATATATGCATTAGTAAGTACAAATTAATTACAATAAAATAGCTGAAAATATTAAATATAATTACTCAATTGTTATAATCATGTAACGATGTTTAATCAAATAAACTGAACGAATAGCTTCCGGAATCAAGTTTTAAATAAACAAGTCCACTAATCCCCCAACCTATAACACACCCCTAAAATTAGTCCTAACCATTCCTAACTCCCATCTGGACAGCCACCCCCCCCCCACCCCCTAACTCCAACCCCACCCCAACCATATACATAACCGCTTAAACTACCCTTCCCTTAAATTCGCTATATTTTTTTTTTCAATAATTTTTATTATGTTCCATATCAAATAATACATACAGCCACAAATACAAAATAACATTACATGATTTCTCTTCACATAATTTAAAACAAACAAAAGAAAGTATATTCTTTTCATACATACACTTTAGTTTTCCTTTGTTCTATGATTATGTCAAGGAATAAGACAAAATAAAGGAAAGAAATAATCATCTTATTATTTTTTTTTGTTCATACTAATATATTCACAATGAACTTTAATGTAAATAATTAAGACACATGCATTCATTTACTCGACTTAAAGAAAGAAAAATCTCAATAAAAGTACAAATAAATGGAACCATGCAATATATAAAAGGCGACCCCCTCCCCCTCCCCTTCCCCTTCCCCTCCCGACACCCTCATGTCCGGTATACATAAACACATACAAATACAACAAATACAAATACAACAAATACATAAACACATACACACACACACACACACACACACACACACACACACACACACACACACACAAAAGCAAAGAAGCAAGGACATGTGTACAATATTCGCTTGGAATTTCAAGCCTATTTTTAATCATCATTATTTTAGTTTTGATAAGAGCTATCCACTTCTTTGTTTTTAATTGCATATATTTTTTGATATTTATTTACACACATGATAATCAAAGAAAAATATAGGAGGTTGCAAAGGCACCGAAAATATAAATGCAAATACAAACAAATAAATATAAACGCTGGAGAAGAGTAATAGGGTTGACATTTCGGTCATAGACCTTTATCAACATCCACATCATTCTTGATAAAGGTCTATGACCGTATTTTTAGTCTATTGCCTTTCTCCGACGTTTTTCTTTATTTGTGTTTTTTTTTGTCACTGACACATGAATATAAACATGAAAATACAGAAAGATAAGTCAAAACGCCAGAGAAGAGTAGTATGCCGAATTTCGGTCATAGACCTTTATCAACCTTTAGAGACACCCTTTTATGTCCCTTGATGAAGGTCTTTGCCCAGAATGTTGATCATACCAAGGATGTTTAAGTACATGGATATTCATCCCTTTGAACAAGGTTTGATTCCGCCACTTAATAGTCATGACTAGCAGCTGCTCCCAACAATATGATTTATACGCGATTGCGTCACGTTCACCTAGATTTTATAATAGGTCATACACATTCCTATACATGCGTACATTTCAGCTTTCGCTGCTGAACTTTTAATTTTGTCACAAAGTGCTTGTTATGTAGTTAATAAGGACAAGCGAATACAAAAAAATTGATACTTTTTTAGATGAAAATACTAGCTTGGACGCAGCTGGGCACGCTTTTCATGTTACTTGTCCGAAAGGAAAATATCTGAAAGTAACGTTTCATGCAATTTTTTTAATGAAATATGATGCGGAACATTGTGAAATTGAGACTTATGTACTGCAATTTTAAATCTCTTTTAGAGCATTTTGCCATATTGTAACAATATTCCTCGATTGAATCTTTATAGATGCATCGCACGTATTACATATCACAACTGCACAAGTATATTGGATGAGGATATTTCCCCAAATTCTTTTGTGCATCCGATTTTGTTTATACGTCAAATCCAAGCAAAAATCAACCAGAGAATCGGAGGCTTCGAACATGGGAGATCAAAGAGAAAATCTTTGTAAAGCGTCCTTTTGTGACTAGAAGCAGAGTACAATCAATCTACATTAATTAAATGGCTGCTGGCACGCCATGTGCTTAAACATCCTTGATCATACTATTCCCCTACGGCGTTTTTATTACCTTGTTTGTATTTTCACTTACATTTTGAGCGACATCGCAACCTACTATATATTTATAATCTATATATCTTTTCAAGATGATTTCTAAACGAGCATAAATACAATACAGCATTCCTCATTTTAAAGGGAGTATACTGTACTGGGAAGACAAAGAGCCCTTCAAAAGGTAATCATGAGCAATCTTCTTGCCAGTGGTCGTAAATTCATGTACTGTCCATTTTAGAAACTTGCAGAAAGTTTGTTTGCCCTAAAATTATTCACATTTGGAGTAATCAGTGATTAACTCACAATTCCTCAAATTGTTCGGGCCAAACATTTAGAAGATTAATCACTGATTACTCCATATCTGTATCATATGAGGGCAAATAACTTTCAGCAATTTTCTAAAATGGACAAAACAGGAATTAAAGACCACTTGCAAGAAGATTGCTCACGATTACCTTTTGAAGGCTTTTTTGTCTTCCCAGTACAGTATACTCCCTTTAAGCAGATATGCCTACCATGATATGTTTAAAAAGAAAAGGGGGTTCTTGATATGAGATTCGTAAATTTAAAAGTGAATACGATTTGGAAACTGTTGAAAACCAGCTACAAATTCAGAAGAAGACACTGAAGCAACTTGCTGTTAGGTAATTTCTCAACTCCCAAACCTGCGCTGTCCAAACAAGGTGTCGATAGCCTGACGAAGAGTCAGCATAACTATTAGGATATAGAGACAAAGATTGTGATCAATGAAAACACAACTTAGCATTACGTTTGAATTCTTCTTTATTCTCGTTTTTAATTCCATTCTTTATGTTGATTCATAAGTCCAAACTGTGTAAGTGGAAACTCAGGTCTCCATCATTTTGGGAGATACCTCGTAGGGCCTTCAAATGTGACACATACTTAGCCCGAATAGAAGCTCGCTACCTAAAGGCGATATGTTTTACTCTTTGTGTGTCACATGTAATGTTATTCACAAATAACACACATCACTCCCATTGAACAGCACTTTATCTGGCAAAGAAAAGTTTAACGCGCCAAAATGATGGAGTCCTTTTAAAATCCAGGAAATTCAACCTGCTTCGTGAAGAGTATGGCTAAGGTAAAGAGGAAAGGGGGTACACATAGACCAGAGTCAACATAGACGTAATATACAAGAGATAAAGAGAAAGATATAGACATACATAGTGGCAGGGAGAGACAGAGATAGGGAGACTAAAAGAGATAGAAAGTTGAATAAAAGGCCATCAAAGACCGACATCACGAAGCTAATGCAACGCCAGAAGCTGTGCTAGTCATGGGGAAATAAAATCGTTCAAATATTCACTGATTATGTCCTTATCCTCTTGGTTAGTGGTTCCCTTTGTTCTTCTGCTATTGAGTGTGAAATGAGCGCCAAGGATGTATTGACATGCTATCTGTGGCTACCCTTTTGCGCATTAGGAAGACATCAAGATTGCGTTCTCCGTGGTCGCCAATGTTTCGTCAAAACTGTTAAACATTTAAGTACAGGCGATTTCAAATGTTATCATGGTTATAAGCCTTCGTTTTGTATTTGGGATTGATACTAGTCTTGGTACTGGATGTGCCTCGTGAGATGCGCACTCTCGATACAAGGGAAGCGCATCGTCGGTGTCACTAACCTGCCACTTGACGCAATTACGGCGGGAATAATTCTAGAGAGATTAGATTTCCTCGCACGAATTTGCGTCCGAGTCCACTCAATTAGAAGAGCCTGCGCAGTGCGGCCCTCTGTGTGCGCACATTCGTGCATCCTCAGCCGGAGGCCTTGTTCCTCCAAAAAAGAGATAACAATGCGACCGGCGATAAAGTGGAGTCAGATATAGTTCAAGAGGAACTTAACCCGCTCATGTCCCTCTAGATTTGCTCCTGTTTTACGCATTGCAATGATATCATCATGCGTTCTGCGCGATCACCACTACAATTCACAGGCAGCCATAATCACATTTTGCAGCGTAACTACACCCATCCTTTACAAAATGTGTCTGTCTCCGTATCAGTGTACTTTGCCATTCAACAATAGAAAATAAAAGACCCCCTCCTCTCCTCGTCATAGCCCCAGCCTCAAGCCCACCCACCCGACAAACCCATGGCATCACGTACAGTTCGCCTGTCTTTATTGTAGAATGACATTAAGGTTGTATATGTAATGTTTTTGTAGCAAACTTTCTGAAACTTTGTTTTAGTACATGTTATATGCTTTTTCGTTCAACATCGATTTTACACCCCGTTTTAAGTCGCCACGCCCCCACCTCCCCTCTTCAATCCATTGATTACTGAGGATATTAAACAACACTGTCTTTGTATTAGTGTGTATATCAGAAAATTATTGTTTATATATGTGTCTGTGCCTGTACTTTAACGATAGAAAGTTTAATTGATTGTTCCCTCAATTTTTCAGTGCCAATTAAACATTTCATGTTCACGACGGAGCAAATATTAATATATGTGGTCGCTTTGTTATTTGCCGTCAATTACACCTACTGTTTATCAATTTCGCCATCACCTTTCGTCCACTCCTTCCCCATTTCTATATATCTCTATCCCCCCATCTTCTCTCTCTCTCTTTCTCTCTCTCTCTCTCTCTCTCTCTCTCTCTCTCTCCCCCCCCCCTCTCTCTCTCTCTCTCTTATTCTCCCTCTTTCTCTATCTGTTTTCTCTCTCTCTCTTCTTTTATTTCTCTCTCTCTCTCTCTTTCCTTTCGCTGTATCGCAACCATTTCTTTGCATGAACCGCTTTTCTCCTCTCCTGCTAAACAGAAACGCTGTAGGCCCGGCATGTTCATTGCCGCTGTTTGAACATCCATTACCTTCCAATCATTCTGCTCTTCCACAACAAGCCAATGTTGGCTATCTGGGGGCTATCTGTCGCCAGCATACAGAGAAAATCTCATCGCCTGGAGAGGGTAAACGGAGAATCGTGACAATATAAAGCTCCCGGTAAGCCAGATGTGCTCTGTAATCGATTCTAATATGCTGCCCTACCATTTATCGACTTGCCTCTGTGTTCGTACAGGTGGGTGTGTGTGAGTCGGTAGAAACACGCATTTGCCTGTTTAATCATCTCTCACTCACTTTAAGGTACGTTCACACTGAAAGGATATACCTCTACCACTCTACCACTTGCACATTGACAAGATCGTTTTCTCGCTTACAAAACCTGAATATCCTTCGCCAAGCAATTTTTGGATTCCTAAGCTGTTCTTATTTTCACAAGAGGCGAGAAAAACGTATGAAAGGCCTAAGAAAAAGTACCATTATGGCAGCGACAACATCAAATCGTTCCCATGTGAACGTGCTCTAAGTATTGTGAGCTGAGAGCGGTCCTAAGTGGCGTGTTATGATAGATATCGGTATTATTGGAATGTTAGACTTAAAACGGTCACAGTATACATGGTATTAGATCGCAATTACACCCTGTACACGTAAATTACAATTCTACCAGCCGCGCTATTTATATTTTCCAAAATCGTTTCCGTCGTAGCAATGTTAATCCTTATTATCATATTTATATTCACGAAGCAGTGGCACGTGTTTTATGTTTGTGTTAAATGTGTGTTATAAAACAAAACTTTTGAGAGTCATCTATTAGAGCTTTTAGTGCTGCAGTAGGATTACTACACTCATCCCGATATTTAGTGAAGTCACCAAAATAATGTTACAACGAAGCTTATTTTTTCTCGATTACATACCCCCCCCCCTTCAGAAAAATAGATATTTACCAGTTTATGTATTGTGTAATAAGAAGATAAGTTAACAAAGACGTTGTGTTCCCGTTGTGTCATCTGTGGGCAATTAATGCACGTAGTCAGTACGTGGGGCGCAAGAGCGTTCTACTCGAAACCACAACCCGGTATGCCTGGCACACGTCCTAACTCGAGGGCGGTGAGGTGGCCAAGCTAGGGGTTAAAGCAAAATTTGAACATATCGTATCCTTGCACTTCCAGAAAGGCCCCAATTGTTAATCATTTTATCTGCTTATACCAGATACACAGGACTTAAACATGTTTATCTTTCTTCTACTGTCATATTTCGTCATAATCCTAACATTATAATATATTTTATAGTTTTTAAACACAGTATTTAAATACAGTATTACATTCGTATTATGAAAGATATCATGATGTTCTATATAATGCGATTACCCTTATGTGGCCTGATACCACTAAGTAACATATATCATTATACCAGCTCACTTTTACTGGGTTATTTTTTTCGAAAAAGGAACCACAAGCTAAATACGTACAAAGTTATACTAACCCTTAAAATGCCGTTATCTTGAGAGTAATTGATCATGACAGTAACATGTACGATGTGCAGGTGGCGGAATATATAACGGCATACCTCAAGTCTCAGTATGTAGCAAAGGCTATTAAAGGTAGAGAACATGGTGCTAAACGATGCTGATTATCACCATAGTGACGTGTATGAAACGTTAGAGTAAATACATGAATGATGAATTACCATCATTAATCGGTTGTGAAATTTGATATCTACTTTAGATTCTAACCATCCTGCTAATAACCATTTTTGGGGATTGTCTTCGTATTTCATCCCCTCCTTCTTATTTCGGTAATTCTCTTCTAGAATACTGTCAATTTTAATATCCCCAATGTTACCCTCTTATTCAGATCATCATCACTCTTTCCTTTTAATCTTCTAAGACTCTTCCACGTATATATACTGTCTCTCCTTTTTACCTTCCTCCTCCTCCACTATCCTCCTCCATAATCCCATTCCTTCCATCGCCCTTCTTTCCGCCTACTTTCCTCCTCTTTTCCCTTTATTCTCCTATTTTTCCCCTCATCTCTCTCTTCATTTCCTCCTTCCCCCTTTCCTCCTTCCTCCTCTCCTCTTCCTTTTCTTCTCATCTTCCCCTCTTCTTGTCCTCTACTCAACGACATCCCATCTTCGTCTCCATCCGGTTTTCCACCTTCATCCCTAACAACTGGCGTGATCTTCCCCGTCCAACAAATCCCTCTTCTTCTTCGCTCACTCGAATCTTATCCAATCTGCTCAGAAGACAAGCGCACGCTCTACCCACTTCACCCTTCGCCCAAGTCCCCTTACTTCTGGCGGGTCATGTTCACCACTTCGCATCCCCCTGGGATTCGTGCTTGGCATCACTCACACGCCCCCGTTTGAATGGTTCGGATTATGTGGAAAGAATGTGGAAATAATATTTACGTGGCATCCCGATAAAAGCCCCAACCTGTCGTCTACCCCGCGCATGAGGTGTCCAGAAGTAGACTCGAATTCCAGACCCTGTTTGGTCGCTAATTGTCTTTGGTTTAACGGCTGGTATGTGAATTGGACCATCACATTCTTGGCAGCAAGCAGCATATGCGCCTCCTGACGACCAAAAGTCGCCCCTTTTTACTCGATAAATAAAAAAAAATCCCCTTTCCTCTCCTCTGTCCATTGAAAAAAAGAAAGAAATTCAAGATACACCACTTAACAACATACCAACAACTCCCTTGCGTATACTATTTTTAACTTTGGAGTCGCGACCTATTTCCACATGTTTTTGTATGTCCGCCCCCTCTCCCATTCAAATGTTGATTGCATCAGGCCCCGGTATGTGACAATGACATGGTAGTTATGGCAAACACTAGTCACTAAGAAACATCGCTATATCTCATTGAACCTTGACGCATTTTTGACTTGCAACTTGAAATGTGCGTATCACAACATCGAACACGTCCTCGCAGTAAAAAAAAAAAGTGAAATTTGAATTCTATCAAATACAATATTGTGGATACTTCGGGCAATTCTCCATACCGAATATAGGGAAAAGTCATCCCATTATCATGCACTACGCAACAATATCGTACTTTTTTTTTGGGGGGGGGGGGCGCACTACCGGTGCAATATACTAGTACAATAGAAGCGGACATAACTACAAATGATAGCGCGATTGTTCCTTATATATTTCAAGAATTGCCTGAAATGACAGAAATCATAAAGAATTATTTGAGGGAAAAAAATTAGCATATGTTTCTCACATCGGGCATGTGTCTCTGTTGAAATACAATATACACATAAAGACTCTTACGACACGTACACACGAAGAAATTAGGGTTCAAAATTGAACCTCCAGGCGTGATACAATAGCAGCAAACCAACGGGGTTCAAAATTTGCACCCTAGTCGAGGGTGCAATTTTAAGTCCTCTAATGGGGTGCATTACTGTACCCCTAGGGTTTACTATTGAAACCTCACAGGTTAAAAACTGCACCCTTAGGGGCTCAATTTTAAAGAAGTCGGGGTTTGATTCAACATCCATACGGTTCAAATTTGCACCCGTCAATGTATATTTTTGCAACTTTGGGGGTTCATTTTCCAACAAACCCAACTCTACAGGGTGCATAATTAAATCTTTCAGGGTTTATTTCTGAACCCCATACCCAGGTAATAAAAGACGTTTTAAAAACGTTGTATAAACGTAGTTTTTTGGACGTCAAAATGTGGTAAAAAAACAGACCTTTTGGAAACTCGATATTATTTATTTGATACACGATTGAACATACAAACGCAGGCACAACCCTAACTTTACTTACCTACCCTACACAACCCTAACCCTACATTTAATCCTATTCTCTCTTATCCTACCCTACACCTATCACTTTCACATGCTCACTTTAGCATGTTTAGTACTACGGTAATGTGCTCCAAAAATATTGGTTAGTACAACTTAAGATACATATTTTGTTGTAATTTTCGTTTTCTGCATTCAATTAGGTGGCATTTATTGTTTAAATGTCTAAATTTTAAATGTTTATTGGAATGTATGCTTAAATATTCTTTCTATCTAGTTTATCTATCAAAATGTACAAATATATGATACAAATCAATAGGCCTAATGCATGAATGAATATTCATTAGCATCTGAGTACGAAGTACCTATTTGATGCCTTGTCTCCGCTTGCATGATTGGTTGATTAACACCGGCTAGCCGCTTAGTTTATGTACGATTTCTTTCTTTACGATGGATTATAACTTTAATGTTTCGTTTGCGTGGATTTACGTAGCAAATTGATTAATATTGATCATTTGGTACTTTAACTTCATTTGCTTCCCATTATCTTAGAATCAAATTACTTTTATTAGAGATAGTGGCTGTAACATGTGAATAATATGATAATCGCTTTTCTGTAGGTTTGTGTACAAGACTAATAATCCATACAGAAAGGTTCAAAACTGAACCTTCTTGGAAATTGAACCCTGGTTCGTACGAAGGAAACCCGCGGAGGTGGAATATTCAACCCTTGTCGAGATTGGGGTTGTAAACGCAAAATTGAACCTTAAACTGCACCTTTATTTCTCAGTGTGTATCAACGCACCTACCACCCGTCTTCAAACGCAAATAGTGGATTCGAATTTGCTTAAACAGATTTACGAGTAGCTAGCCTTGTAAATGCATGTATGCGCGGTGCATAACGGCATATGTCCCTTTAAACTCGTTTTGTTTCACAGGTGCATGCATGTTTGCACCAGTTACACACATAAAGCGCATATCATATCGTTTTACCTGGCATCGGAGTCATGCCAACAGGTGGATTGCGATGGACAACAGACAATGTCTGGACAGGAAACGGTGTAGGATGCTGGCATCCAAAGCTAGCTCGGAAGTTCCCGCTTAATTGCTGTCAACAAAATGAGGAAACGCTCTTCAAACGGCGAGCCATCGATGTGCACTCAGGGAAATTTGTCTCGCACGTGGTCTAATTAGAATAACTGTTTTTTTAAATATTGTCTTTTTATTTCGACAGTCAGCAGACCTGACCAATTATACCTGTTATGGTCATACAGATTTACAAGGTTCATGCATACAGTGTTCGACGTTGGGAAAACCGAACGAGGAATGGTTGGCATATTAATTAATGCCCCTTCTTGACGCTTTTATACGGCGCATCCAATATGGCAATTTAATTCAATAAGCATCCAGAAAAAGCCTTCGTTTTACTTCCAAATGAGTGACCACGTTAACAAACACAAAAATAAGACTATTGTTATGTGTTTATCTGAAAGAGGGCCTCTTGTGGGAAATTCAGGAGCTTTATAATGATTTTCAGCTTAAAAGATTTGTTTTTGTCATTAATCTTTAAATCCCATGGCGGTTGTTATGTTTTTCTTTATGGAGATCAAGGTTTCACTATTTAGCGCATTACTGTATGATGTGATCCGACATTAAACATTTATTCGAGGAGCAGCATCACACATGTCGCAGCTTGCCTTTAAGTCAGGACTGCATAGCAGGAATGTCAAGAAGAAGAGGAGAGATGCGACGTAGGGAAAGGGGAAGAAACCACTCACAAAGTAGCAGCATGTTAAGGACAGTTAAGGAAAGTCAAGTGTCTCTTCCTATTAGCCAAACGCCTTCCGACTTTTATTACATCTCTCCAGGGCTGCATGCCGCAGTTCATCCAGAGTTCTCGTTAACCACTTGAGATAAACCAGCCAAAGGCTCGCCAAGTCAAGACGACCCAGGAGCAAAACACAGGCCAACAGTTGACATTGCAATGTCTTTTTTGCTTATGTTATTTGTTTCATAGTCCAGAAACCACACTTCGGTTTTATTTTGCCATATCCGTCAAACACTTACTATAGTCCAATTGAATGATATCGGGATATCCACATGATAAATGTTTTCACGGTGAGGCTGTATTTCTGACTTTTACTGTGTTCACTTGAAAAGGATAATCAAAGCTTTCACTTGTCATGTTGGTATTCATGAAACCAACAAATGGTCGTATAATACCATTGTGATAATAACCGAATCGGATTGATTCTGCGTCGAGCCATTAAACCCGAGATAGGAGCCTCTATATGACACGGTTTGCCGATAAATCACGACCTCCGATTTCCCTCTAGCGCCATTGGATTGGAAAGAAAGTTATGCCAACAGGAACAAAGCATGTACGCTGAGAGAAGTTTCCAAACAAATCAAATGTCACTTTAACAAATATGTGCTCTATGTCACATTTACCGCAAAAGTCAATTAGTCATGCCGTGCATAGTTCATTTCCACCATGCTGTCTGAGCCCATCTCTCAGCCACGGAGTGAGCTAATAGAAGATGACATGCAAACAGATTTAGGGAAAACCCCTATGACTCATACCTTAAGAGTGAGAGACGAGGAGGAATGGCGAATAGGAGATGGACAGAGAAATTGGGAGAGGGGAGAGAGGGGGGAGGAGTGAGAGGGGGTGTGAGAGGGGGAGAGAAAGGGGGGCAGGGAGGAATGAGAGATGGGGAGAGAAATTGGGAGAGGGGCTGAGAAAGGGGGAGACAGAAGGGGGGTAAGACGGATGGGGAGAAATGGGGAGATAGAAGGGAGACGGGTATCAAGGAAGATGGGTGGAAGGGGGGAAGTACGAGGGTAGGCAATGGAGTGGCGGAGAGAGGGGAGATGAGGCAACGAGAGGGACATCGTCACAACGAAAGCGCCAAGGGGCAAACATTACAACGATGGGAGACGAGGAGGGAGGAGGACGAGGGAGGAGGAGGAGGAAACATAGCTCAAATGACGAGAAGGAGAAGGATACTGCGAGTTGTAACAGTCTTCGTGAGAATGCATGTTTTGGGCGAGTCACACCCTCCAGACTCTAGTGTGTCTCAAGTACATCCCGCGTGTCTTATCCCATGTCTTACGCATGCTTTTAATATTTTCAACATACCTTAACGAACGTGTTTCTAAAATACTGTCCGTGATTTGTCAATGATTTATACTATGCTTTCATAACCGCTTTGTGTACCATGTATTTTATTCTACCGGAAATCAACACAGCTTCATTCATTTTCAAAGGGTGATGTGCTTGTTAAAAGTTAGCTATTTTTCATTTCAAGTACTTGCGTCACAATCGCATAGGAAACATCACAGAAATGAGAACTCTGTGGCTTGATTAAACTAACCTTAAAGAAAATGATAACTGTTCAGTAAATGTTCACTGGTCATTCTTATCTCAGTTTATCACTTCAAGAAATTCAGACTCCATCACTTCCTTTTAAAATGGAATTCGTTCTACATCCCGCATCACATGACGATGAAATGGCCTTCCACATCATATACACATGATGTAGGTTCGGTTCAATCTGATTGAATTTTATTTCCGATTCCCTGGGTTACGGATACAAAATCGTTGGTAATTTGCCTCGATATTCGGTATTGAAAGGTTTTCATTAGCGTCCGGCGAAGAAGATGCGACGGAAACGATTGTATTCCTGTAAGAAGAGAATGATTTCCATACAAATTGACCTTTAGAGTTTTGCTTTGAACCGGTCACACGCACCTTGTCAATATCAACTCTCTTAAAGACGGAGAGAAGAGAAAGGCCTTAAATGATCAAACCCCGGCAGGGTAGATTATAGCCAATTCCGAGGAGCATAAAAACATCACTATATCTTTATTGAATTATCGTCGAATACCAGAATTGAGCATGGTCGCGACAGATGTCCATATACACTATGCCCTTCGAACATATGTCGTTTCACTAAAAAAATCAATTTGGCGGGGAATGAGGAAAATTGCTTTCCACTTCCTGCTCATCCCTGAAGCCTCCTTATTTCATCTTGCTGATGTAGTTATTACGGACGGGCCTTGAGAGCAGCGATTTCATTATTTGTTTGTCTCTGTCTCTCTGTCTCTCTCTCTCTATATTTATATCTATATTTCTCATCCACCCCCCCTCCCACTCTACCATGTCACTCTCTCTCTCTCTCTTTCTCTCTTTCTCTCTCTCTCTCTTTCTCTCTCTCTCTTTCTTTCTCTCTCTCTCTCTCTCTCTCTCTCTACCATTTCACTCTGTGTCTATCTCTATCTCTATGTTTATCTTCCCTCTTTCGTTTCTCTCTCTCTCTCTCTCTCTCTCTCTCTCTCTCTCTCTCTATATATATATATATTTATTTATGTATATCTTTATTTCTCCCCCACTCTCTCTCTCTCTCTCTCTCTCTCTCTGTCTTTCTCTCTCTACAATTTAACTCTGTATGTATGTGTCTCTCTATATATCTCACGGGCATACGTTTTCTCTCCCCCTCTCTCTTTCTCTTCATCGCACTCTCTCTCTCTCTCTCAAACACACACACACACACGCACACACACATACGCACACACACACTCACTCACTCGCTCACTCTCTCTCCACCTCGCTCTCTCTCTCACACACACACACGCAGACACACACATACACACACACACACACTCACTCACTCACTCACTCGCTCACTCTCTCTTCACCCCTCTCTCTCTCTCTTTCTCCATCACATACACACACATACACACAGCGTCCACTCCTCCACCCCCTCCATCTCCCTCTCTTGATATCTTACTTGCGCATTGGCGGGCTGTAGTCAACGACCGATGAAACATTGGGCGAAGTCATCTTCGGTTGTTGCACCCTGAGACGGAGCCCTTTGTTTTTCTGTCGAGTCGCCCGCTGCCCCACAGACGCCGATCGCACATGTCTGCGCATTAACGACATTAAATACATTCTGTGTGTATCATGGGGTGCTTCTTGTCCCTCAATGACATCTTAAAGCGATAATGATCAAATAAAAGTAATTATGCTTCACCGCAAAACAACCCCTGTTTTCTCTCCATCCCCCTCTCTCTCTCTCTCTCTGTTAACTTTAAACATCAATATTTCTTTTTGATTTTTAATGATTCAAAAACCTTTTTACACATTCTATTACTCATGTTTTTCCTAGATACTGTAATTATAATTTTCTTAACAATTCTCGTTACAGTACAACTCTTAACAACAATAATATGACTGTGCTACGAAGATTGAATAACATGAAATAATTGCTATTCTTAATGTGCATTTTGAACAGTTTACTTACCTTGTCCGAATCAACAAATTGTACAAAATACTGCATTTGCAGCATTAGTATCAGAACTAGAATTGTAGAAATTACCTACATGCTCCCCTCCCTCTCTCCTTCTCCATCTTTGTGTCAGTTTTTTTTAGAAGAGCGAGGCAATAGACATTAAAAGCTACGGGCTATGTGTAAGAACAAAATATCATGAATAACACACAAACAGCATTGAAAACGATAAAATGTTATGTCAATACACGAGTAGCACGCGACTTTTTATCAAATCATATGAGGATAACAAATCCAAAAACTTTTCATCACGCTATGGCGAGGATGGTGACCCCAATATCAACCGTAAAATGTAATCCTGCCTGGATTGGCCCTCAACCATGGCGGAGGCGCCAGCGGATTCTCGGCACGTTGACCGGAAGAAGGCCGAGGAGATATGAGATGTCCTATTTGATCGGTCAAGATGGACCGAAATTGCATGACCATCCGATCCAATCTCCATCTCGACTACCGGTTGGTCATTTATGATGAAGCAGGGATATGGGGATAGATGGAGCGATTAGGAAGGAATGGGGGAGAGAGAGCGGATGATAAGAAAGGGGGGGGGGGGTATGAAATGTGTATGTTCGTGTGGGAGGGGTATATGTGTGAGCGTACGTGTGCATGTGTACTGTATACACTAAATGAGAACTAAAAGTGAAAGAAACTGAATATAAAGGAAGTCACAGGAAAAATGATGTAAGAAAGAGGTTGATAAGAATCGAGATAGAAGATGAGATAGGAAAGATGGACAAATGACGGTGCAAAGAGAGGGGGGGAGAGAGAGAGAGAGAGAGAGAGAGAGAGAGAGAGAGGGAGAAAGAGAGAGGGAGGGAGGGAGAGAGAAAGGGAGATGGAGAGAAATAGAGAGAGAGAGGGGCATTAGGGATATGAAATGAATTATACGAAATTGTGATAGTCTGAGTGGCGACATCATGCCTGTGATGTCACACGTGCGTTCAATCTCCTCGTGATGAAATAAATCCGTCAAGTGCGAGGAGACGCACTGGAGGAAGAGTACAAGACATGCCTGAGGACGACGCTATGTAGTGGATCGCACGATAGGGGCAAGGTCTCTACTGTGTGAGTGTGTGTGTGTGTGGGGGGGGGGAGGTGGGCTGGCGTGGGCTTAAAGGTAGGGGGAAGTCGTGGTAAAGACTACGGGGCCCTGTTGCATAAAACGTACCACTAATGGTAAGCCTGTCTTCAATGGCAACTACCATAGGAACATCGCTCGACAGGCAATCAACTTGAACATGTTCAAGGTTGCCATAGAAGTTGTCATTGAAAGCAAAGTTACCATCAATGGTAAATTTTAAGCAATAGGGTTATGGACCCATGATCAATTAAATACAATTTTGTCATGAACGTGACGTCCATTCTAGTTTAGTTACGGGATACCAGGAAGGAATCATCTCGAAGTTGTACGATCGTTGTGACTAAGCACAATCCGGATCCGAGTGATCATGGCAAAACAGTGTTGCCATAATAACGCCCGTTATCATTACCATTTGCACCCATAACCGTTAATATTTAAGGGTGTCAAACTGTCTGTATGTGTCTTTAACCCTTTAGAAGTCAGAGAAAATGCTGCCCAATAGGACTTGTGTTAATGATTGGTGACAAAATGCTCACCTGACATACAAGGAATTAGGCACGTGGCTCCTATATTGCGTGCCTAGTATGCTGGTTGCATTATTACACAAATATGAAAATTAAATGTTAGAATCAACCTGAAGATGTCACTCATATGGGTGCAACAGAGCCCCGTCAACCTCCACCTCCACCCCCCCCCCCCCCACACACACACACACTCCTACCCCTCGACCACTCCGTCAAATGTCAACGATTATAAAAAGGTGTATATCATAAGTCCCTTCCAGCGGCGCCCTATTTCTCTGCAACGTGCATTTCGTTTCGGATCAAGGTATCTCTTCCAGAATAGATCATTGTTTGAAAGGTCGCTAATCAAATGTTGAGGTATGGGTAATCATCATGGCGCCCACGCTAAAAAGGGATTTAATTTCAGTATTGAAAAGGCAATCAAACAAAATCAATTGTTATATACAAACATCGATATTTATTGCTGTAAATTGAATAGTCGAAGGTCGATAATCTTGATACGTACGTACCTTAATAGAACTAACGCCATTGAGTTAAAAACTTTTTGCGTCCATTCGATGCGACTTTAAAAGCTACAAGAGGCGTTAAAGGGAATATGCTGTACTGGGAAGACAAAAACCCTTCAAAAGGGTGATCGTGAGCAATCTTCTTACCAATAGTCTTTTAGTAACAACAGTTTTTAAAAACGGACAATACATAAATTTAAGACCATTGGCAAGAAGATTGCTTGTGATCACCGTTTTGAAGGATTTTTGTCTTCCCAGTATAGTATATTCCCTTTAAAAAAAGTGAAGACAGTCGTGTGAACAAGGTCCATCAACCTCTATTTCCACCACGCTTTTCACCGCGTTTAATCATCACGGGGATTTGCCGTCCATGTTCAGATAGAATGATGATGTTGAGAAACGCCTCTTCACCATTTCGTTGATTCGCACGCCATTTCCTACCAGGTTTCCATGTCTTTATGCGATTGGTAAATATAATGACCAAACCACTATATTTTGATAAAAAGGATAAAAAAAAAACCCACGGCATTTGTATAATGTAAATCAATTCTGAGCACACCTTTATGCTTTTGGTGGATAAATAATGACCAAAGCACTATATCTTTGAAAGAAAAGCGATGGCATTTTTAAAATGTTAATCAATTCTGAATTAGGCCTGCAATGATTGTTTCTGTCTCAAACAAGACATGTCGGGAAGTAAAAATGCAACTTTCATTTTCATTTGTATCGTCAGTGTTTATACATTCCACATGTCGGTTATAGCATATTTTAGATCAATTATCTTTAAAACTTTACCCTAAAATAGATTGTCCTCAAGTAAACTTCGGCGTTCTCCCTAGTACCACTATCAAACGTCATGACACCCACACACACTCTGAAAACAAATCTGCCGTTTTATTACTAGAGTTTATCTGTCCATTTCTCATGCCCAGCAGGTATTTCGACTGATCCTCACAAAGTGATGAAATATGACAGGGCGATTTAGCTCAATATTGTTGTTGTTCATAGCACACATCACACTATGTTATTGACTTCTGGTAAACCATGCTGAATGCGGACAGGGATGATGTATTCGGTCGTCCTTGCTTCGAGCGTTCGTTGCCTGCGGATTGTCACTGTTATCGAAAGTGTCACCACAAATCTCCCCTAGTCTACTTTCAAACGAGTTCATACAATATATTACATAGGCTCTATACAAGGGCGACACAGGTGAAACTATCATGGTGCATTGTAAAGTAGAATATCACCTACAACCAATTTGAACTTAAATTATAATCACATTTAATTATATCATAAATTTATATGTATATATAGGAGGTTGCGATGGCGCTGAATATGTAGATGAAAATACACGAAAATAAATTTGTTCATCTTTACATTTACATTTTAAGCTTCATCGTGAGCTTATTCCGGTCATAGACCTTTTACCTTTTCTTCATGATAAAGGACTATGACCCAAATATTGCAGATATACTTTCTGCGGCTTTTGTATTTATTTGGTTGTATTTTCATTTATACATTAGTAAGTAAATGTCTTAGACCTTTATCAAGAATCAAGATTTTTGATGAAGGCCTAAGACCACAATCATGACAATATTGATAAATTTTCTTCTCCGGCGTCTCTATCAATTTGTTTGTGTTTACATTAACATTTTCATCGCCATCGCAACGTCGTATATTTTCTGATAAATATATATAGATAGGCAGATATCTATCGAATATGTATGTGTTCATGCACATACATGTATATGTGTATGTTGTATGGAACCACAATTTCTTCTCTCGCAACACCCCTCACTAGCCGCTACTTCCTCCTACCCAGCCACAGAAAGTTCATGCCCATTGTGTCGAGAACCACCACGAGACACAGCTCCCGTACAAGATGCCTCCCACTGGTCCCTAGCATGCTCAGTGTGGATCACACAAACGTCCAACATGCATTACCACTGTCTCCGCCACCCCCCATCTTAGACATACCCGAAGAAGGCCGCATATGCCGAAAGCTTGTCAAATAAAGGAGAATGAACGAGCTACGTCTTTATCTCAGACTATATCTTTCGCTTACATTTAACAATAAGACCTCCACAACTACAATATGAACACGGTATCTTGTAACGCGGACAAAATCGAAAAGGGACCCTTTGAAATTTTGTTCGCACAACAATACACAATGTTCATAGTGCTAGTCGGTGCCAAGAGGAAATTCTCCGGGTACATATTTTTTTTCTGTCGTACATGTTGCACTCGATATCTACACACATCTATACACATCCACACACACACACACACACACACACACACACACCCCACACACACACACACCCACACACACACACACACACATACACACATACGAACATGATGTATTTAGCCATTTTGGTATTGTTCGTCACCATACTCCCCTCCAAGTTACCACTCTACTCCAACAATCGTGGTGATGATTCGCAGTGTCTGATATGCTATTTGTAAAAACTTGGACAAACAGAGGACACCCAATCTAATGTCAGACACGATTACAGAGCTTTCTGAGTCCTCTATTGTGATTCCATGAGCTTCGGAGCCTGCCACCCATTGACCAGGCCAGGAAGGCCCCTGACCCTGTCACTTTGCCGCGCTTGAGCATGCCAGGGGTGTCGCCAAATCCTGTTGGTTTTTCTTTTCCCGACGGATCTTCTTCTGTCTGCTTTTACTCAGATAGATATCAGTGATACGAAGAGGAGTTATCCTCAGACATCTTCCGGAGATGCTTCTCTTTCTGTTACTACTAAAGATATTTTGTTTGTTGAGGGGATTCTTCGTTACGTCTTTTTTTTAAAAGAACACAGAAAGCGCACCGGATACTCTACCCACTGAGGGCTACTGGTGATAACGTGGTAAGATGGTGGCACCGTTCGTTAAAGGCAGGGCCCTGTTGCATAAAACTTACCACTGATGGTTACCTGGCTTCCAATGACAACTTCTATGGATTACTTGAAATTGATTGACTGTCGAGCGGTGTTACCATGGAAGTTACCTTTGATGGCAGAGTTATTATTAATGGTAAATGGCTAGCACACACCCGTTGTAAATCGAGTGTTTTAATAATAGCCATTAGTTTTTCCCTGTTCAATCGTGTTGTAAAATACATGCAAGGACGTACTTCAAGTCAAGTTCTCCCAGGCATTAGAGATTTTGGGGAGTCGGGATTATTTCAACTGTAAATAAAAATCTACCCTATATGCAACAAAAATTGACTGATTAAGCACAGGAAATTGGAAAACTTTGTAATTTGGAGGAAACATAATCAAATAAATGTTGCATTATCAAATGGGTATGGCCAGATCCAGTTTTAATAGACGGTGGCACTCTCAGCTTTGACATGGATCCGCCTTCGCATTGCACTTCCATTCGTTTTTTTTTTTATCACTTTGATGTTTCCGCCCAAAGACCAAGCCGACAGTATTTCTGCGTCAGGTTACCATGGTATCCCCCATTGCTTACCAAAGAAAGGATTTGCTGAATACTATGTCCTCGTCCTAATAGTTGCACATGACGTCACAATGCAAACATTGATTTCTGGCTGTCATCAGAAAGGGTCGCTACACAAGGATTTTCCCATATAAATACGTGTTTTAATATTGGCTAGCTTATACTGCAGCTGCCCACATGGCGCCACGCCCCTTTCTTCTACTCCAGATATGAACTGAGTGGGCGATTCTGTACCAAGCGGTGTCACACCGGAATAAGATGATGTAGCCCTCTCACTATCATGGGATCATTCACTATATTATACATTAATCTCCATGCCTTAGTACCAAGCAGGTTAATGTGTGAACGACGTATTTTCCACTAAACATAAACCTCGCTCTAACTTTTACCAAACTTGGGCTTAACTTCCTTGGTAATGATGTTTTGCTCATCATCATGATCATGTGGAGTGCTTTTGACATTGATCTAACTGTTGAGAAAATATAAATTACTTACCTCCTTCACAAATCACAAATGGAAGGAATGAGCCGGTTGAGGATTCCACGAATCGTAGACACGATGAAGCAAGATATGTGTTTTTAATAGATAGAAGACTTCCCCCTAAAAAAAAGGGGGGGCCTGGATGATTGTTGTTTGTTTGTGATTACATGCTCAATTTGATGGTGATGCAGTTGGTTTATTCGTTTCCAAACAGCGAGCAGCCCATTTTCGGTGACATTCATGGATGGAACAAATCCGTGGCTACATTAATGTAACAAACTACGACTGTATTAAATGAACTTCAATCTATATATGATATGATTTGAGCTTCATAATCTGTACTCGCCATTTTTCCGGTCGTTATTAGTTTGAATTAAACATGTGTGCTGTGGTCATAGGAGAATCACGTTTGGCTATAATATTTGGTGATCAGAAGAATTTAATTTCTAACCTGAAATATTCAATTCTTATAGAACTTGTTCGACCGCGATGTTTCTCTAAGTGTACTCCAATCTTCGTCAGGACAAATCTAAGATTCGTATAATTTATATAGCACTAGCAGTTTTCCAGCGAATACTTCTTACGGGGAAACTGACCTATTCAATGACCTCCTTCCGCATGCATTTATGAAGGTTGTCATCCTTAAAGCGAAACCCCCATCCCCCCCCCCCCCATCTCTCTCTCTCTCTCTCTCTCTCTCTCTCTCTCTTTCTCTTTCTATATGTAATGCGTTCTTCTCTTAATCACTCCATTACCTGTTTCATTGTCTGTCGATGCATTATGTCTGTATCAAATTTGACACGAAAGATAGACCTCACTCAAAATGTAATTGAGTTGGAGCCCGACTTTCTTGGTAATGACAACACTGGTGCGCATCACTAGGAGTGTTCTTGACGCTATGCTTAATCGTATTTTTAGGAAATGGAAATTACAAACATCCTTCATAAGATCACAAATAAATAAAATGTGCTGGTACAGGATTCCGGCAACTCGTAGACATCAAGAAAGCAAGGTTAGTGTTGGATTTAAGGCATCCCCCTGAAAACAAGGGAGTGGATTGTTGCGGGTTTTCGTTTACAATCATGTTCTACTTTATAGTAAGGCATTGTGGTTTATAAGATTCCCCAAAACGGCCACCACATTTCAGTGTCATTCAGGTGTGAATGAATGTGTAACCACGCCTCCTTCCCTTAAAAAAAGATTTTGATAGGGGTCGGGTTGGTAATTAATTCCGACAATGTTGCGGGATTGTTAAATGTGACTCTTCAATCGTTCTTTATTTTGAGCCAACAGAATTAAAGAGTTATAAGTCTTTTGGCAACAAGTATGGAGATTATAAGTATAACTTTGTAGTCAGTGATGTAGGCGACCGCCGACCGACTTTATAACAAAAAGTCAGACAATATCAGACAGGACACCCGGATGAGCGTAATTTGCAAGTGTCATGACGGTTAGCGTGACATGTGTGACGGAATACAAATAGCATGGTAGCCTTTGTTCAAAAGTAGGTTGCATACGATGATGGGATGGCTTTTGGAGGACGAGAATAACGCGGTATTGGGCGACATTTTTTCACTTGCTAAACGTAGATCTCGTACTGTGCATACAACACTATCGGGTGAGGAAATCATTACCACGGTTATTTTACGTTGAAAAGTCATGGCTTCCCTCATAATATTCAATCATACATGAAACACAATTATACGAAAATCTATCTGGCAAAGCAGTAACAAAAGATTGGATGTCGATTTTCTTTTGCGTTAAAAAAAGATTGTCTAGTAGACACCACCTCCAAACCAATAGACAATTCGAAATGTTGGTGTCATCTACAATGAAATCACGCAATCACAACTCTATTCGCATATGTTTTGTTGTATAGTTGAACATCACAAGATGCCACACCACAGGTTATTGACGGAAATACATTACATGAGATCACTCGACCTCTCTCTAAAGCTGTTTTTTTTTCTTTCTCCAGGAAAATTCAGTGACATTTGATTCCAAGCACATAAGCACTATGTGATCTCTATCCCAGCCATACAGCCACATGAATTTCGAGATTCTCTCCCCACAAAACAACAATCATTGCAATAAAAATTGGAAAGTTTTCCTATGAATTTGAAGCATCTCTCAAAAGGATAGGTGCATCTTTTATTTGTAACGAAGACAAACTTAAACTTTAGTTTTCTTGTTAATTTTAGCTCTATACGCCCGATTCGACTGTGAACGAATACAAATTTCGCACATAAAAGAATAACATTATCTGACGAGTAGTTTCATCATGAAATGATTTGATTACCTAGACCGGCAACGATTGCATCAATACAACGCTAAGAAAATATACTCAAATAGTTGATCAAACAGAAAAAAATAGTATGAAAGGAAACGAATGACGCAAATTTCAAACTGCTCATGTAAAGACTGCGTATGGACAAGGATAAGTTTACAGAAAATATATTTTAAATCTTAGGAATGAAGAGGTGCCGTCTTGCACAATAAGAACGGGTATAAAATTATGACGAATCATAATCATGTATTTGTGCGATTGACATGGGGTGAGTGATCCCAGCCCTTTCGTAATATCCTCGTCATATCACTAGCTAAAGATGTTGACGCCACAGGCAGCACTGCATGTGTGATCGCCAAAAAAAAAACAGATGAGGGAGGTAGAGAAGAACTTAATGGCAGCCGATGAATCTCATCCATCTCTCAGGTCTCTGTGGCGTGACATGGTCATATCGCCCAATCGGAGAGGTGTGTCACCACTCAATGGAGGTCACATAAAGGTCACAGTATTGCAGTATTAGCCAAGGCACGATTATGACGCAAAACCATTTTTTAGCTAATGCCATACGGTACCTTATCAGAGGTAAGTACACATTGTAAAATAGTTTAAATCAATCTTGGTTATTTTGCTTTACACATGTACATTTAACTGTGCGCGTTTGTTTGTGTTCATGTGTTAGTGTGTGTGTGTGTGTGTGTGTGTGTGTGTGTGTGTATGTGTATATATGGTGGTGATTTTGATATGTATAAGCATATAGAATTTAAAAATAACTCGGACATTCAGCAAATAGAAAGGATGAAGTGATCTGTAAATTGTGCGTTTGTGTATATATGTGCGAATAGTTGTTTGTGTATGTATGTGCGGAAAGTTGTTTGTATTTATGTGTGCGTGTATGTGTGTGATGCATGTATGTATACGAGTGTATGCATTGTTTAATATATAATAATAATAATAATACGTAAAGCTTATATAGCGCATTATAACCATGACGGTGCTCTACGCGCTTCACATTAATATCTACAGAATATACAAAAGGCATATATCCAACACTAATATAAACACGAAACTAATTAGTGAACAAGTAGGTCTTAAGTACAGCTTTAAAAAAAGACAATGATGGTGCTTTCCGGATGTGCAATGGGAGGTTGTTCCAGAGGTATGGAGCAATAAATGAAAAAGATCTGTGTCCATATATCTGGGTGCGGGTATGAGGTATGTGCAGGAGGTTCTGGGAACGAAGGGTACGACGTGGAGTGTATGGAACTAGAAGATGTGCGATGTAGGAAGGTGCCAGTCCGTGAAGAGCTTTATAGGTCACAAGAAGGATTTTGAACTGTGTACGTTTGTCCATTGGTAGCCAGTGCAGGTTGTGCAGAATTGGTGTGATGGGGGATGTGCGTCTAGTCCTTTCGATGATTCTTGCAGATATGTTTTGAATTCTCTGGAGATGTTAAATGTCTTGGTCCGGGATGTTTGCGAGCAGTGCGTTTCCTGAGTCTAGGCGTGATGTGACAAAAGCATGAATGAGTTTTATGGTGGTCTGTTTCATTCAATCATTCAATCTCTTGAACCACCCTAACGATACACCTACGATCTGAACTTTTGAATGCCATCCGACTTTTGGCGCCCCTTCCCGTTGTTGTTTTTTCCCCTGAAAGGTGGGCGCATGTGGCGCCCTAGTTCAGCCGCTGGCTTGGCCGCGAGGCGCCTCGTGGGCATGATAAGACGCACGCAGAACTAAATGAGCCCCACTCCTCATCGCAGAAATTATCCGCCACAAGCACGTTCCAATCAGAGTAGTCTTCGTGTCAGGCACCGAACGGAGCGGTTTCCTTGATACGCCTTGTGGCTGTAACTCGCTTAACGCATGGCAACCGGCGCAAATCTTTAGCTGGTGGATTTGCCTGATATCAATGTCAATGTACACGTTATTGAGATTATACAAGGAAATGACGGGTGAGATAACGGTATGATATATCATTGTTGTATCATTGTCTTCTTTGAAATGATGACACGGTTCTGTTTTTTTTTTTAATAATTGAGTTTGCCTCATTCGAAATGTTCCTCCGTGTTATTAAAGAAAATAACATGAAATAAATGAATATAAATATTTCGATAGATAAGCGAGATGATACGTCTGCATCAAAGGCTAAGGCTCCCCCGTCCCGCTGGGCCTACCAGCGGGGTGCTTCGTCAGTGATCTCCGAGAAAGCATCCCTCGGCCGGGAGGGGTCATGCCCAGCTATATAATCTTACCGCGCTTTAATTAAAAGGAAGGTGGGGTGTACGCCATGAGACGGTGTGCGTGGACACAGAGAGAAGGAAAGAAAGGAGAGAGAGAGGGGGAGGGGGGAGAAAAGGAGGAGGAGAAGAAAAACAGAGAAACTGGCATAGGATAGATAAGAACGATAGGTGAAAGAACTACAGAAAGATTGAGAGAAGAAAGACAGAGAGAGAGAGAGAGAGAGAGAGAGAGAAAGAGAGAGAGAGGGGGGGGGGGGAGGAGGGGAAAGAAAAGGGGCGACGGGATCAGAATCTAAAAGTGCAAGAGGTGCATGCAGGTACACGCATTCCACTGCACCACAAAAAGGGAGCCCCTATTGAGAGATGCTATATCTGTTCACGTTACTCGGCAAATTTGATTAAAGGTGTCACTTTGTTAGATAAGATAAACAATTACCGTTCTACTTCTTCCGTCCTATTATTGCAAGCATGTTTTGGGGCACTAATTGCGTCTAAATAAATTACAGCATCAGCGATATTGTAAGTTACTAAATGCGCATGATAGCCCATAATTTTGGACAATTTTGATTTACGTTCAGCTTATTATTCACGAGAAACGTTTTATGTGAGGAGTTTCGAAGGGGGTAAAATATAGTTTCATTCGTTGTGAGAATTTTTTCCATTTTCTTTTGACAGGAATATTAGATGCCATTATCAATCTAATTAGAGGGGCTTATTTCATTCCCAGAAGTATCCATCCAGATAGTTATTTTCCTTTACGATATTCTGTCAATCTATTGTAAATTTTAATGATGTATATTAGTCTCACGTTCGTAATGAGGATAGCACAACTAAGATTGCGACTTTCAAAAATAGAAAATGATTCATGAATACAACTTTCGTGCTCATAATGTTTATCAATATCTTGATACTATTCAATTTTGAAGCCTTTTGCAGTGACCTCGTTATGAAATGTTTATTCATTGAGTTAAAAATCACAAATATGTTTCATCAATAGGCTATACTTGCATAAACGAAGACCGTCTTACGTCAGATGAATAAAGCTGACATATTTGCACTGTATACTTTCGTACAAAGCCGTTTGCGGTAGAGACTTGATAATGCATTCCATGGTAAGTTTTCATGGTTATTGTCTACAAGTAATCATACTGATTATTAGCCATAATTATATAACAAATGTTCGTTGTTTGCACAAGGACAATATTTAAGAAATATTCATTTGTAATCTTTGCTAAAACATTTTCACAAGTTCAAGCAAAATAGCGTAGGCGGTTTCGGTTTCGGTTTCGGAATATCCAACTAATTTAGATTTCACCCGAAGACCTTTTTATAATGGGCTAGTCGTGTGTGGTCAATCAATAGCTAATCAGCGGAACCCACTAGTTTAACCCAGATTTGCCCAGATTGGCTCCTGGCCGACATTGTTTGCAAGAGGATTGACTTTTCACAAGTGACGTGTTCAGGTATGAAACTCATCGCCTAAATTGAAACAGAAAAATAACGAATCAAATACAGGACATGGCGTAAGGAGCCAATGATCTTATGCACACAGAGATTCTATAACGTGTCCATTTTTCTGAAGCTATATAGGTCTGATGCCGCTATCTCAAGATTGGCATGACGCCAAGTATTATGCATAATCGACATCTGCTATTACAGACGCGATCGCGTCATGTCCATGCATATTCCGAGCATGTATACTTTTCAACTTTTGCTGATGATCTAGCAATTGCGTCGTGTAGTGCTTGTAATGTAGTAAATGAGAACAAGCAAATACGAAATACTTTTTCAGATGAAAATACTAGTTTGGGCACGTTTCTCATGTAACCTTTCTCAAAGGAAAATAGTTTGTAATAACTGTTTGAGAAATTTAAATGGAACATGTTAAGTAAAGTGTGAAATAGACACTTTTATTCAGCGACACAGAATTGTGTTCTTAGAGCCTGTTGCAACAATATTTCTCGATTCAATATTAAGAGATGCATTGTCGGTAGTATATCGTACAACTGCACAAGTATCTGGGTTGGGTATATTTCTCCGAATATCTTGTGCACATTTATTTTTTATTTATGCGCCAGACCTGATTTAAAATCATTTCAGAAAATCGGCGGAATCGAACGTGGGATCAATGAATAAATCGATTTAACGCTTTCTTTAGTGACTTGGAGGACAGTACAAAGGATTTGCATGAATCAAACGGCTGGTAGTTCTCAATGTGTAGAAGCTCCTTGAAGGTACCGAGCTGGCGACAGGCGCAGGTTGATTGGGATCGGCCGATTACAAAGAGAGGCCAAGATAGTTCCACGGCCGGCGACCATGTCCCGATGCAGCCTTGCACGCTTAGGTGAGCCATGTATGTACTCTGGTAATGAGAGGGAGACTGTTTCACAGCAGGGGGATCTCTTGCAGCAGAGCCTACCCCGTGACCTGGGCATGAACTCCACCCGTGACGTTGGCCACATAGCATAGCAGGGGAGGAACACAGGCAATTACGCGCGGTTAATTATCAAATAAATACCCCACGCGTGAGATTATGAACGCCAGGGAGGAGATTGAATTGAAACGACGAGGCGATAGGAGGGCTCCAAATCTGGCTTTTAGATAGGCTGAAGGTTTGTTACAGTAGGAGCTGGCCTTACAACATATTGGCGTGTTTGTTAAATGACCTAGCAATACCAATATACCAATCAACCCGGAGTGTGCCCATAGGACAAGATGATAAATGATGATTATGATAGAAACAACTTTTGTTGTAAAGAAGAAGGCGAAATATGTTATATAAATCCTATTATTTCCAAATGATCACGAAGGAAGTAGCAATTTTATTCGTATAAATTACAGCTGAAGTTATTGGACATACAGCAGAACAGTTCACGTATATGCCTTCAGGTGATATGCGGTGATAGTGTGTATCTTACCACGACCATAAGAACGATTTCACGTTGGTGTAGATGGCCAGTTCAATGTCGTTTGTGCATTATTACATCCCATAACTTTAGCGAATTAGATATTTTGAAACATTGGAGAAACGGTGCTGAAAGGCGTTAAAAGTGAAGAAACATTTTCTGCGACAATACTTAGTGTAGGTTTCTTGATGTTCACCTTGATTCTCCTACTGACCCTTCTACCACCGGAACCACGATGGGCCGTACCTGCCCTCTCGCCTCCAACTTGGCAATGGGCCAATCTCCATTACGGCAGGCGATCACATTTCATGATCCGATATACTAGTTACTGCCCCGTTGCTACCCAGGAGTCATTTCAACGTGTCAAAAGAAAAGAAACACAGAAGCGCCAAATACTTGCCCCAAATTTTGAGTTGCGTTAAGTGGAATAAAGCGGTAAGTGTCATCTGCTTCTCACATCGCCCTGCCAATTGTTTTCCAAATTTGCCTTTAACCTTTGGTGTTCAGCACACAAGTTTCCGAGAAACCAAAAGAAAAACACGAATGTTTTCTGTATCATGCCATTTGCGTCATAATTGCCTCCGGAGGATGTTGATAATTCTGTGAAACTTAGGTAGAAGTAAGGTCATCAGGACTATCATACTTTCACGTTCTCGACTTATTATTTTTTAAGCGTGCTTGAACGCCAGTATATCTCACAAGTACATCTCACATGATTGCCGTCAGTTCTTCGCTCCTCAAACCATTAGTACCTTCTAGTTCATCAGGTTCAAAGTTAAATAGGTGGGTACCTTTCCAAGTAGATATCCTGCCTTTTGTTTTGTTTACGTATCATGAATTTAGTAGAAGCACACCGAGTGCCTCTCCCTATTGATCTTTTCGTCACCCTAAGCTTTGCCTGGTTGAGTGATATGATAACAACTATTATTTGTGTTTCGCGTATGTTGTCTCTATTAAAGCTTATAATGTCACACCGCTTCCGAGAAATAGGAGGGTTTTCCTCATTTATGCACGACAGAATGTGTTTGATTCCTTGTTAATCACCGCCGTATGAATTTGCGAGATATATACATTGTTGCATAGAGCTTATATATAATATAAGCTGTGATTTTAAAAAGCAGTATATGAACTTTTTCCTTAAATAATGGTAGTACGAATTAAACCATTGTCTTCAAAAGAATGAGTTGAGAGAAGTTCCCCTTTTTTTATTTGTATGAAAGGAAAATGCCATCTCTAGATAATGTATATGTTAATATACATTACGATCGGTACTAGTTACCATCTAACGCAGATTGGCGTTCTATGAACTTGAATACAATTATTTTGGCATTTTAAATACGCGCTATACAAAATCATTGTCAATTTCAAAGTGCACATTACATTTATTCTGTAAATATATTAAGGTCATTACCTGAATGAAAATGAAAAAAAAATATTCTATAGACTTTATTGAACAAGTTTGTTTGGTTACGTTCATCTGTTGTATAAAAAATGAGCATGGTCAAATGGAGATATCCATCCTTTGTACCGTCTTCATCCCGAATGTGGGCCGAAAAAGAAAGCTGCCACGTATTCACTGTAGTGTTATTTAGAATATTGAGTGACTTCATTCACTTATATGTTACTCCTGTATGTAGCTTCATTCCCTTTGACAACTAACATAATCTCATAAATGGCGAACCCTTACAAAAAGATTGCTTTATACTTAATAAAAACATACCTGCATTTATGTTTTTGTGAGTTCTACTGGCTGAAAAGTGGCGGAATTATTTTAGCTGGAATATATCAGTCAAAGGTGTCTACTCTCTTGCCAAAAACCACGACCTCGCATGTTCCACGTGAGTGTTTACTTTGCTTGGCTCACGTAATGGCTTGTGACATGTTTTCATTTTCAACATCATAGGACCATCATGGCTTTGTTTAAACAACCCCCTCAAAATGATTACGTTAATTGCGATCCGGTATCTCTCTGCCGCTGTGTCGCCGGTAATATCGACTTCGGGAGTCACGAGTTTTATTCGGGACATTTGGGTACGACACTCAAGTATGTTCATGGAAAATGTAATCTTATCAAAATGATTGATGTTTCAGTTGAAACGCGGTTATCCGTTGCATTCTTTACACAAACATTTGTCCAACAAGCACGCACGACAATTAAACTGTTTGTCAAATTATTGACATGCTATATTGTGATAATACAATGAGGAGTAATGATCGGAGCCTCACGTTTGTGGCTACGACTCCTTGCGAAAAGTTTCTTTTTTATGAGGAGCGGCTTTCAATGCTTCTCTTTGGCACGATTTATTCCACCGATGACTCGCAATTTCCAGTCGATTGCTATTATTCATCTTCTACCTCTTAACCACTTAGCCACGAAGAAGGTGCAAATAGAAGGGGTTGTGTATATCCAGCAAGAGAGGTAGCATACACCGAAAAGATGAGGCGAGGGAGGAAGGTACAAAGAGATAAGACACAGGTTTATAGATAGAAAGACAACACACAGCAGGGTGAGGAGAGGAGAGGAGAGGATAGAGGTGTGAGAGAGCATGATTTAAAGAAGGAATGAAAGAGAAAGAAGGAGAAGAAATGAGAGGGAGCGATCATGGCAGTCCGCGGCTGAGAAGCGAAGGCTCAACTGTCAGAAGGGAGGTAAATTTTCGAGGAGTTCAACCGCGGGGCATGTTTGTTTCTTTCCTCTGGACGCATTCCAACTCACATATTAACCTTTGCTCGTCATCTTTCCCTCGTATTTATTTCTTTATACCTCGTCCTTCATCACGATAAATATTGATTGAGGCGTTCTCACGGTAGAGATCGTGTGCAGAGGTAAGGCAAAAGTAGGTGATTTATTTTTTTTCCCCTCCCAAATCACACACGTTCGTATAAAGACCTAATGTTGCAATTTAAGAGCATCGTAATAGCTAGAGGTACGCGTTATATGATTCGGTCACTGTCTCGTATTTCGTGATTTAACTGATAAAGCGATGAGCAAAGGATGAGCACACACAAAAAAGCTACACATGAAATAGGGTCATAAGTTCAACATTTATGTTCTTTATTTAAAAGGGGAAGGATATTGTGTTTATGCGTCTAATGTATTCATTTGGTCTGGTAAGACATTAATGGTGTATCTGATTATGTGCAGTGGCGTATTTCACAAATGAGAATTTCATGGTCAGAACATTTCTGCTCCTAAAGCAACCGTCGTTTCATAACTATTCATGACAAACACACACAACAACTAACACACGCTCACATACATAATACACACATACATATACACTCATACAAACGGTTTCCAACACGGAAAAATGTTCAAATGCGTTATCCCAGGTATGAATTTGTAACGTATGCGTCATTTTAGGGCAAATAAAGAGACCTAGGTGCATTGATAAAAGAAGCAATGAAACGTGACGAGGTAAGGTGTATGAAGGTGAATTTCTTACATCATTCTCTATCTCTCTTTTCTCTCTCTCTCTCTCTCTCTCTATCTCGGTTCTCCTTGCATGACACATACGCAAAGGTATTAATAGGGAATTTAGAGGCGACATCAGCAAATACGCCAAGTAAATACGCGTATGTACATTAATCAATACATCATTCGTACATATTGCGGTCACTCCTCGTGCCATTGAAATGTGGTACAGTGCTGCATACTATAAGTACGAATGAATCAACGCCTGACGATAAATTCTCATCTTGTCTATTTACCAAATCGTTGATGTCATGTGTATTTCTAGTTCGTTGCCAAATATCAAGCCAAACGTTTAAGATGTGCTTGCAATACTTGTTTTGCTCAACTCGCTTTTAAAGAGAGGGTAGAACTTTTGCTCATCCAAGAAAAACAAGAAATTTTGTAAACACTCCGGAACATAGAAGAAATTACTTTTTACGAACTTCCCTTACAACTTTAGAACCGGAAACTAACTTTAAACGGGTAGATAGAGATAGATCGAGTAGGTTTTGGACGGGTCGTTCGTGTAGCCTAGAGGTGGAGACCGGAATCAGCACACGTGGCAGTTCTCCGTGAATGTAGGCTTTGGTCGCGACGAAACTAGGCGTTTCAAACGTCAACATCGATAGTTTTTCACTTCTCCTTAAAATGTTCGTAAACCTATGACTGTGAGATTGAATACACATTATTGTTGGGTTGTACTGCTGATCCACGGGGAGTTTCCATATTGTTTTATTAGGGCTACTAATAATTTCTTTTATGTTCTTGGGTGTTTACACCATTTCGTTTTTTGGATGAGCAAAAGTTCTACCCTCTCTTTAAAGCTACTAATATTCGAGAAGGATATTAGAGGACGTTATTAATATGTTATGATGTCACGCGCTTGATAGTCGGTATCTCAGATCGCTCACGTTTATGCTATCATATCATGTGTATTGACCTAAATATAAACGCAAATAAACCTTAACGGCTTCATTTGCACCAAAATACTATTAGGCTGATAATGGTATGATGTTGTTTAATAAAATTTCGGAAAAACCTTAATCATATATCTTAATCGTCTTTATCTACATTTGTCACGCAATCCTATTCAAGAGAAGGTAAGTGCGCACAGTTATTAAACTCTGTTTGTCCCCGTGAGATATTGTTGTTGATGCCTAGATAAAGACGAAGGTGTGCAAACGACGGTAGACCTGTTGAGTAAAAGGAATGAAAAGAATCGCCACAGAAGCGATACATCTCGTTATCTCACTACGATGACTCTGATAAGACGCTTCCGTCACGACTTGACAACTTGATTAAGAAAGTTCAACTCTAGGTTAGATGGAATTTTCCACCTTGTATCAGTTCAGCCTACTCGTGTTTCAAAGGACATCTCGATGATATGGCTGGAATGTTTGATAGCAAAATATAAAACCGACTTGCTCTAAAGTGTCGATTCTTCTAGAACATGTTAATTGCTACTCGTCTTTATTTCAGGATCGTTCCCTCCACACACAAATCGACATTTATTTTGCCTCTACTTCTTTTTCTTCATTTTCTTCTTTATGTTTTATCATTTATTCAATATGTCGTACTTCTAAGCATCATACCAATCATTATGTTACCGCATGTTTAACCTCCAATCACACCCTCCCCATTCTCTGCCGCCCATTAATAATAAACGACATTTCTTACACACATCTGCATATTAAATAGATGATTATGATTGGGTTGATTATGAATCAATCAAGCAGTCTTTCTAGTAACATCGCTTCATTTAAGGAGCTTGTATTGTATGAGATTTTCTTATCGGATTACCTTGAATCTAAATACAACTTCAGAAGCAATTTTGTCGTGGTACTATATAGTGATATTTCATTAAACATTAAGAAAGGTCGTGGATTCTCTGACTCTTTATTTACTGCTCTATAGGTATGTGCAATAATTTTATACATTTTGATGATACTCAATGAATTATCATTCTGAATAACAAATATATTAACTATTAAAAAAAAACCTAAAACATTATTTGATCAAGAGAGTGTTTGTGTCATTGTCTAACTTGTAAGTTTGTCATAATTTGCATTAACATACATTCAAATATAATGTTTAGTCATGTACATTAATAACAGTATTTTGCTAATATTGTTAAGGCGATTTATACAACAGATGTTAGTATAATATTTCTTGAAATTAGTAGTTGCATGACATGTCTTTTCGCAATCATGTTGATGTATTTGTCTACAAAATTCACACAAAATCCTACAAGCTGCTATTTAGTGTTTAGGCATGAATAGTTCAATGAAATTAATTTGCTTTAAGTTGGGTTTTTTGGCATAGCTAAGTACTGAGCAATGAATTTATGCACCAAATATGTACGTAAACTTGTTATATTTTGCTCTTTGTGTTCACTATGACAACAATTCTGATAACTCTTCAAAAACATCATTAAATGTTTTTCAAACATGGTGTAAAGTGCACAATTCTATAATATGCTTCTGTATGCCAATTTCAATCGTTGTTACCTGTTATGCGCTTTTTGTGCGACAGCAATCTAATGTATTTACTGTAGCAAACACGGGGAAGAGGTTCTGGTCCTGTTTCAGATTCATGTTGTGTTCACACTCACTATCATTACGATCACGCAGGTGCCTCCTACTTCTGCTTCTGCGTTGATCGTGTTCTGGATCGATAGTGTCGAATTTACATGATTAGTGAGAACGTGGCCCTGAGAGCAGCATCTAAGCAACATCTTAAGTGTAGTCACATAACAACTTGATAGACTCGGTCAGCAATTACGATTTCATGTTTGGATATGAACTGCCAGAAGTTAGATTTGAAGCTAGAGGCAGAAGAGCCGTGGACTACATCCACAAGCAGGAATTCCATGCTCATGAGGTCGTAGTGAAATGCGAAGTTTCCAAACGCATCTGTGTTAGTTCTGATGGAGTTTAAGGCAAGGTTGTGGGCGTTTCTTCAGACGTAATTTTAAGTAATGCAATAAGTTGAAATTAGTGTCTTTCAAAGGTCATTTTCAATTTGATCTGGTATCCAATCACCGTTGCCGTGTTTATGTTTACATGTGTGGTATTGAAATGTGTTCTACATTTTCTATTGAATTGTAATGTATTTGGCTTTCGTAAGTGATATTAATGAACATGAATCTTCTCTTCTGTTTGTGTAAGTTGGCTTTGGGGTTGTGTCTATCAGAAGATCTGCGCCTTTGAAGTGTAGGCCATAAAAAGCGGTTTCTTTGTATATGATGCGAATAGCAAAACATACAGCCTTGTTCTGTACAACTTCAGTTTGATGATCCAATGAACAACGTATTTTTGTGTAAGACTTGGACCCACGGCCTTGCCAATTGGGAGGCGTTTTCTCTACTAGTCGAGCCACACAGCTCTCCTTTATATTTTCGTTTGACAAGCAACTTTATCCGTTGTGCCCTTCTTTGGCAAAAGGAAGTAAGAAACAAATCACTTAAAGGATACCCAGCATTCCTTGCGTACAAGCAAATGTGGGCTCCGTAACATAAAGGCTTGCAATCAATCGCAAAATGGCAATGGCCAATCAACACTTTTTACATACGGTTTTTGTTCAAAAGACTGACCAGTAACCAATCAGAATTCGTCTTTCAAACTTGCAATTGATCGCAAATCTTTATGGAGCAAAAAGAATCATCTTGCTGTCAGATATTTCATCGAAATAATTGCATTGGTTGACTTTTTTCTCCTTATAGTGGGTAAGAAAGAACTATCAGTCGCACAGGCCATATGTATTAACCTCAGTCAATCGGGTGTTAAATGGTTAATCCTAATGAATCTAACATGATGTCATGTGGCTTTGATGCCGATGCAAATGACAGGTACATTTTGCTCACTTATAAGAACAGTCACATGTTTTACTTGCTTCTTTTTGTCACGGAAGGGTAGCAAATGGTTCTCCCATACATTCTGATTCATGAACCATCAAACTTGTGCTATGTTTATGTAGGATATTGAATTCCTAGAATATTACATTATGGTAAGTTTCGAAGAAGGAAAAATAGCGCATTCACTTTTCAATCTTATTGTTAGAAATGATCGAATGCCTGATCACCCGGGGTGCTTGATTAATTTGTGTTAGCTGGCATTTCACAATCCACAGAGAGCAAACAGTTGGAAAGTCATTGAACCAACTTGTGTTGCATGTCGAATCTATTGAACGTTCAAGTCACCTCGACTGGAATACCGCCTGTGTACTTTACTGGCTACAGCATGTACAAGACGCCCACTCACCATACCATACCAGGACACCAATAAAACAGCTTTCAGAATGAGCTACCATTGTTATAAATAAATCGTATAAATATTGGACTCCCACATTCTAAGGCTGTTTTCGTTTCGATGACAAATGAAGGATGCATTCCGCGCGTTTGACATCAAAAGAGCTACATTTCACAACATCATGGGAAGCGACACATGTCGGATCCTCGCAATAACACCTGGTATGATTTGGAGGGGAGGCTGCCTGTTTCTTACGACCGGGGTTATTCGAAGTTTAGCAACAAAGGAATGATGGTTTGTTCAAACAATCAATTACAGTTTGAAATGTCATCATGAAAAAAAATACGAGCGTGTGGATATGCGATTCTGCGTGTATGTGCCTACCTGTATTATGTGTGTGCGTTGCCATGCGCGTGCGTGCGCGTGTGTGTGTGTGTGTGGGGGGGGGGGGGGTGTTTACATCAGTGTATACGTGAGAGTGTGTCTGTCTGTCTGTCTGTCTGTCTGTCTGTCAGTGCGTTAGTTCTGCGAGTCTATCCATTTGGTCTTAGTGGTGTCTCGAATTTGCCGGAAATTCTGTGTTTGCACTTAGTTCTTCGGACCGTGCAAGATAGGCTGCTGCTCTGTGGAGTTGGCGTGTGGATATGGTTGCAAGACTTTCTGGATGAAGCAAGTAGAGAGATCATAAGACGAGAAGATTCTCTTATTTTCTTAATAATACCATTTAGGACGACAGGTGCAATTGTACGGCAATTTTGAAAGTAAACCGAAAAACACTAAAAACAATTATTTCATATCACAGTCAATTGATATTGACATTATGTTTGATTTTACCATACAAATAGAAGTCTACAGACATGATGCCCTGCTTGCTAAACGATTTTTTTACCAATTTCTTTACTACGGGTAAAGACAGGTAGCCTAAACGCATAAGTGTTCATAAGCTTCGCTGCTCTGTATTATTCTCTAATTAAGTGTATTGCACAGACTTGATAAAGCATGTGTCTTTAAACAGCTTTGATCTAACATTTCCTACATCGTCAACGTATTTCCTCTCGGACTTAAAAGATCACCAATGCTCTTATCCATGCCCCAGGGACCAATGAATCATGTGCTCGCACGGTGTCAGTGCGCTTTACCGGGCGGTTGGGAGTGCGCTGCCTGCGTGCCTCCCTCGTATAGCCGTGAGCTGCGGGCGGGGAGCATGAACAAGTTCGGGCTAATGACCGCTCGAACGCAGACCAACACATTGCTGTCCTCTCATCCAACATTAGCTAGCCGCAAGAAGCTTCTTAGTGCATACCACGTTCTTAAGACGCTCAAAGAATCATCTTCATGTGTGATTAATTGGCGGTTTTTGTCTAGTCGACGGTCGGGACCAAAAGGTACACCGCATACATTATGAGATGTTATTTTTACTCTGCTTTGTGGTTTAAAATCAATGTACGCGTAACTAGAACCACGCAGTTTATGTCAGAGATGGAAGCCCCAAACTGACTGATACCGAAGGAAATTTACATATCAATGAAGGCAAAATTTGAAGCAGAGAACCTTTCAATAAAATACGATTGGTTTATTTTATTTCTTTGAGGCTCTTCCGTATATTCTTCTTGGACACACACATTAACAAAAAGTAAAATAATATAATCATATTTTATGAGAGGTCAGAAATTTACATATGAAAAATGACATATATATCGTAGCACGTTACAAATGACGTCACCATAGAAGCAGAGGTCAAATCAAACGGGGTCACCTCTTGGGTTGCAACAAAGAGAACGACAGTGCCAAATACTATCGGTTTGAATATCGACGTCACACGATGTCGAAATAACGATCGGAACCAATCGGGTGCTTTAATTTCTATCACGTGACTATTCTACTTTTGTTAACCTCTGCGATGTACGTGCACACAGGGCGTCCTTTCTTTTGATGTGATTTGAAGTGACAAGGTGACCTACGTAAACTTCAGTAGTTCACAGTAATTCACATTGACCGTCACTATGCAGTCGTCTAAAAGCGCATTTTCGGAAATTCTTAATAAACCACTGAAACCAGTGCGACCACAGAAATTCTTTTCATAAGATTCCTTTCACGTTAAACAAAATAAATTCGAAGGTACAAATTCCTTCGGAAATCACAAGACACCTTCCTTCGAAAAAAAAATGACGATGTCAATATATGATATACTGATCTCAGTTGTGATGCAGCAAATTTAATTTGAAGAACAAACATCTTCATTCAAACATCATTCATCAAATTCAATCATTATTTTTATGACGCATGAAGGAAAGGAGAATTAAGTAAACCTCAATGGAAAAATGTAACCTTAATCCATACACCTAAATCCATAACATTCTTTTGGCAAAATTAGAGGTATATTTGCAATAGCTCTTTTCAGAATAATATCGATTGGATTTGTGGATGTACCTTTCAAGTCTGGAAGTGGAGTGTAAAATATGCTTTTGCAGAGGAAACTTGTTACTGCGAAAAAGTCTGAGATCGACTCCTTTTGTCCCTTATCAAACATACTCCTTGGGATGTGGTTCGAAGAAATGTCTTTAACCGACAAAAAAAGCACTTGAAATGAAAGTAAAGTGTGCATTACATATATAAATAAGTGCGGCTCTTTGCTCTCTGACTGTTGACTCTGTCAGAATGACAACAGAATCAGAACAATAACAGAAGGTGATGAACGTATATATAAAGTCTTCTAACATCACAATCGTAATAAGTTTCAGTTAAACATACTGTCTTCATGCGAAAATTATGTCACGGGAAACAACAAAATGTATTGGATACTGTGAATTGAACTACATTTCGAAATGGCAACCGTGGATATACTCATTAGCCTACTTAAGCATAAGACGGGGCCAAATCCATCTTAACTTGTGACCAAACAAGTCCAAAGTAGGCGATTTAATGTTGTTGAGATAATCCGGAATAACTTGTAGGGGGGATTCTGGGCCTCTATCAATAGTCAGTGATGTAATCAATGGTAATTAAGAGAGGTCGACCCCCTGGAGTCTGGTACTCTGTTTATCCTTGTCTTTTGATAAGGTTGTAAAGCTCCATTTCATCCACTGTTCATATTGTTCCAAGCGATTTGTTTTCGTCTCAGAATCTTCTTCCTTTTGGAATGTCTGACATTATTGTATATATACAGTATTTATACGGCTGCGACCACTCGTAGACCAAATAAAATATGGGTGAACCACGAGGGGTCGGCATTTCCTACGCTTTTCATGCAAAAGCTACTTTGTGGTTTTTGAGAACATTGAGGAAAGATAACATACCGAGTTTCAAAGGCCCCATTTTGGTACTTTTCCATACCACAAATAAGAAAAATTGGTACCATGATGCACTGAGCAGGCACATTAGGATTTTTTTAGCCGTGTTCGCTTCTAGTCTAGTGTACCGGAAGCGGACGTGACCATAAAAAAATCGCATGTCACTGCGCAGTACGTTATGGGGCGATTGTCGCTGGATTGCCACTGCCAAGTTTTGAAAAACGATGAGATTGCTTACTGGTTAATATCTCATTGCATGTATTGTCACGTTGTGACCCTTGTATGACCTTTGTCAGAACCCAACCATTTTTTCAATCACATATAGCAGTGTGGAACTCAAATGCACGAACAAGTGTCGTGTGTGATTCACGGCAACGCCTTTCAGACAGTGTACAAGTAACACTGTCTTAAAAGCCTCCCCCGTTCCCTTCACCAAAGTGTAATCTATGCTTAAGGGTTGTAAAATTTCACAAGACAGGTAAGAGAGATGTCTGAATGTGGTTGACGGTGCTCATTTAACATCATTAAACATGGGTACACATCGCTAAACGAGTTGCTCTGTAAACAACTATGACGTCAGCTAATTAAGACGAATCGCACACACTTGCTCCATGTGCTTTATTCGGTTGTCAGGGACAAGACGAGTCAAGGCCGATGGTTAATCAATTTAGCTGGTGATATGACTCGTGATGAACTCAGCTCCGGAGTGGCCGTTTAAAGGATGCCCTGTTCGCTAGATCACCGCATCGTGTTAATGACGTTCCAAAATGTAAATGTACTTATCAAGTAATTGGGAGATTGGAAGTCCTATTAAGGACTATCCTGTGCGATACATATTCGTAGCAAAAACTGACAATTCGTGTTTGTTTTGAAAAAGTGGGTTTATTTGACAGTGGTAGGTATATCTTAACGCATTGCACTGAAATACGACGTCCACACGTTAATTGAATGGATGATTGACTGAACGATAAGTGCAGGGATAGTTAACATGGTTGATGACCTTTGTTCAATTCTACCAAACATCCTGAATAATTTGTGTCAAACTCCCACGTTATACTATACTACGCCGGTTTTATTGAATATCCAGAAACGTCTTTTTTGACAGGTCGCACTGCATCGAAAACTTGGACGTAACCTGAAAATTTCATTAAGTGTGAAACTCGGTCATTATAGATTACATTTCATGCAAGCTTAAGTGGTTTGAAGGTGTTTATGAGCGTTCTACCATTGCGATCACCATCTTACCACCGCCGCTCAGCAGAAAAGCGAATATCCTTTAACGAAGAAGGTTCAAGAAGGCGACGTGTCCGTCCATACCTCTGATCGTAAACAACAACGCTAATTAAGACAAATTGCCTGACGTATGATGTGCTATGCTCGTACACACTCCGGTCATTAGATCACCATGGATAACGAGCTAAACATACGCCGCAACCCACCCATCCCAGAATGGACTAGCATGTAGCATCACTTCCAGCCCCTAAACGCTTTTCACGCGAGGTTAGCGCTCAGGTCATAGAACTGCGTAAACGGGTTAGTCACGTGATACATATAACTGTAAAGTGACGTCACCAAACTTTCAACCAATAGTAATGCGGAGTATGATGATATTCATAAGTACACGGTAATGTTCAGTGATATCCGCGGGGTTGACGGTCGAGAGCGCTTGCGTTAAAGGAAAAGGGACATTATATCATTATATAACACACGGTGCAACTTCCACTAAGTCACCCCTTAGGTGCCACGCAAAATGCTGCCATATGTGATGTGTGTATTGATGGTCAACATTATATAGTCCATGGCATATAAAAAGGGTTATGGGTTCGAATGGTGGTACAGGCGCCATGCTTACACGGACGGACATGGCTTTCCGCTGCCGGACGCTGGCTGCAGCTAACCGCCTTCTTGTTTTTCCATGACCCGGCATATCAATACAAATCGCCAAATTTCGCAATTTCAACTGGTCTTCGCGGTCTACCACTTCCCAGTATAGTGCAGACACCCTTCTGCACGGCCAAAGACGGAAACGGTAGTGGCAGGTCACTTCCGTGTACTTCGAGAGTCCTTATATGGGCCCCGTTGCATTAAACTTTCCATTTATGGTAAGTTGGCTACGAATGGTAATTTCCTTATATGGGCCGCGTTGCATTAAACTTTCTATTAATGGTAAGTTGGCTACGAATGGTAATTTCCTTATATGGGCCTCGTTGCATTAAATTTACCATTGATGGTAACTTTGCTACCAATGGTAATTTCCTTATAAGGGCCCCGTTGCATTGAATTTACCATTGATGATAACTTTGCTACCAATGGTAATTTCTGTGGAAACCTTGAATTTCATTGGCTGTCAAGCGATATTGCCATGGTCGATACCAATGATGGCAGAGTTATCATTAATGGTAAGTTCTATACAACAGGGCCGTGGACTTGAGTTTAAACATCACATGCTAAACTAGTCCATTCGATGAATGATGTACCAAGATATATTTACCTTCCAGCTTTGTTTTAGGACATGATGGCGTACACAAATGGACGATTACATGGATAACTTCTTCAACTCAACCTTGCATTCGATATAAAAGCTGACCATGAGAGGCAAGCTAAACGGTTTATATTTCAAGTTGTGACATAGAAATCATATAGAAATCATACAATAAAATTCATATATAACATAACATGATACAATTCATACGATTTGAGTTATGTGTCAGAATTAAGTTTCGTATATCACACACTGGATCTTCATGTTGTGTTTCTTGTTCATGCACCGTGTTACATGATTTGGTTAGGTCTCCAAAAGGATAAAGACTGCTTTTGATTCCTCAGAAAACGAATCCCACGCCGCAACATCAAGACGCATGTTACCCATCTCCACAGGTATGTTCAGTCAACTATAGGGTCAGCCATGCTACCAACGTGTCGGCGGGTGGTAGCATGTGCATTGGACGTCACCCGTGTGCTGCTACTACCGGCGCGGCGCCTCTATCTCACTGTATAGCGAAAATGCTAGTTACAAGTACATTGAAAATTTAAAAAAAAAAAATACATGTCTTCTTTTCAGCTTTTGCCCAGCGTGATACAAGCGTAAAATCAAATTCACTTTTACAGGCATCTTCCAACACGAGGGATTATGTGATGTCATTAGATTTAAATGAGTTTTTCTTTTTACTTAAGATATGCACACCTTAAAAAATAACTTCTTTCACGTGGATAGTAATGATGGATTATCGTATGCTATATCTTCATTAAACACATACGTGTAGTTTCTAGATAAAAACAGAGTTTGAGGACGTGTGAAAATGTTTCCAAGCATAAATGTGTCTTACAGAAAGTCAATGGGTGTATCGCTTAACACTCTAAAGGGATAACACCATAAATGACACTACCCCCTGTACAAAAGTCAAGAAAGATAATGACTTAAATACTTCACCTCCTGCCGAATATGGAACTTCGTAATCAATGTATGGAGTGATTAAGTACGACTTAAGTTGACTTTGGATCATAAGTTATACACCTTCATAATGCAACGGATTTTATCCGCCATACGCCGGTCATGAGGAATTCAAGAGAACTCTTTTCGAACTATGTAAACAATTTGAGATGCTCGAACGGCACAGGAACGTACCTTCACACATTATATTCGTAATGGAAAGTGTTTAAAATGAAGTCACCATGTCATGTTGTTAAGAAGGTCATGTATATAAAGCTGACGTCATATTGATTCCTTGAATAAAGAATGATAGAGCAGAAACTCATAGCTGTATCGCTGACTAGAGGATGGCCTCTACCAGTAGTCACGTGATATCCGTCAACCTCACTAGAGTTGTACATCTTCATGACGTCTTCTAACTCCACACACCTTGTACTTCGCTTTATGTTGATTGGGGTGTCGTGAAAGATCGGTGAAGCTGTATTCTTACCTGGTTAGGGCATCATAAAAATGAAAGGCGATGATATAGGAGCAGTTTTTCGCATTCTTCGTCATATTCTTTTCACATCACCGGTGACCAAAATGAAGGAGGCGCGCAGACAATCCCCACAAGACGGATGATCATGCCTCACAATGGCTGCGTTATGGTTATGACTTAACCGGGTGGAGAAAAGGACCCCCGCGTGCTGGGTTCACACTTACGAATGAAATGACAGCTATCGGTTATCCATCGATTAGTCAACGTTTCTTGTCCAAGACGATACCTTATTGAGGGCAACAAGGGATGCATGAAGCGTTGGTACAATCCTGCGAAGCATTCCCCACAGTTGTAGAGTGACATTACGTCATGCATTAGTACGAATTCGAAGATAAATCAAATGGGTACTTATCTACTGGAATTAATGGCATGGCATGCTTTTAATATGTTTCATAAGTAATGACTATCTGCTCGGATTTTTAGTACATCGTGTGACTGTTTCATTGATTGAAGAAATACATTCATCGAGGAAGTTTGTCCACAGAATAAGAGCATTGACAGAGGGGGATACAAACTCGCTCTGTACTTCCGTTATCCTAACTCTTTACCGTAACCCTATCCCCTTAGTATGAGGTTGCACTAGGAGAAGAAAATGGGAATTAGACGACAATTGGAATGGGAATAGGCCGAATGGGTGATAACTGCGTTACCCTCTTCCTCCCCTCCTATTTTTCTTCGCTCTCGCTAATGGCTGGTCGAGGTCCTCCGTAGATCATTAGTAGGCTTGTTGACAGGTCGCGCGGCAAAATGTGCGTGGATGTGTGTGTGTGTGTGTGTGTGTGTGTGTGTGTGTGTGTGTGTGTGTCCGTGCGCGCCATCAAAGTCGTACAGCGCGTGCCAAAGCCTTGTGGAAATCATTGAGGCTATCGTAGGGTATATCGTCGATTGCACGGCTGACTGATACCGCATGTCATCGCGCCAGGCAATCAGAGGGAACTGGGGTGAACTGTCAATCAAGCGTTGGGGATGGAGAAGCGGGTATGTGCCTCTCCTCCACCCGCTCCAGGGCCCCTCTATTACACGCGACAATAAGCGATCGAGGGATGCGTGCAAGGGATAGCAAGGATGCGGCAATTTAAAAGGGGTTGGTCACTATCGCTCTGGTACAGCGGAAAACATAATTGAACGTTATTATAGTTTTATGAGAGACCGGAAATGGAAATTGTAAAAAGATTTTTAAAAAATGTCACTTTTCAGATGTTGCTGTAATATATTCAAACAATGCATGATAGAAAGAATGATCACACCTCAATATTGATGTTGTCCTATGAGATTAAACATCATTCATGTTATACCTATACATGCTCTTCGAATCAACTCCTTCGACCGAGCAGAGTCTAATCGTTAAAGTTGTTAGTTTTTGCATTCATGTAAGGAATCCTTCTATGACGAAATTTTCAACAAGTCTTGTGAAGCAAATAATACGAAACGGGAACATTTCTAATTTCTTCTCCATCATTGGAATATCTGCCGCCTTAAGTCTCCTAAAACTTGCGTGAATGCCAACATTTGTACACGTGACGTCATTTAGTATAAGATGACAAAGTTCTTCGAGGAACGGGTCGTTGAAGGTTCAGGTCGTGTTCGCACTTCGCAAGGACCCTTCTATGAGTTTGCGGTAACCTGTAAATTAACTGTAATAATGCTACCAGCACTTACCGGGAAACTGATGATGCATGGGCGAATAACGCATTGTTCAGGCCGAATCGGCTTCGATTTTAATTCGTCTGCAATTTGACCTAAAGGCTGTTTTTTTTTCCTTTGATATGAACCCTTAGCCGGAGTGCCCTGTGGATGAACTAGCGTGTAATTCCTCGTATCAGTAGCAGAGGATGAGTAACAGCGAGTCACTAGGCGCTTTGAATAGCTCCCAGAAATCGTGGAAATTATTAATTTCGTTTGAAAGGGATGCTAAGACTATGCTTCAGAGAGGAGATGAGAATGGTGATACACACAGTCCATCATTGATACAAGCAAGGAAGTAGCCTTACGGGATGTCCTGTGCTGCAAGTTCGTTAGCCAAATAGAATTCATATAGGCCTAACAATGATGTTCATTTTATTCCTAGGCGGCTGCTTTGAAATGGCAATCGCTAGATGGATTTGCATGAGTTTGGTTACTATCATATGTAATTGAAATATGATATTGGAGCATTATAAACAATTCAACTGCAGTGATGCTGACTTTGAAATACTGGTCAAACCGTCTCCATAACAATGAGTCATAATTCTGAGAAATTCCCCCTCTAGTCATGTCTGCGTCTGAAGAAAGAAGTTAAACTCACTTCTCCAGCAATTTCCATTTGAGTAGCAAATGAACTCAACAACTTCCCCCCTGTTATCAAACATCTGTCTACCTCTGGGAGCATGGAAGCACCCATATCCGAGATCAATCCCCAAGACCTTTTTTGCAACCGTTCATCGGAAATACTTCTCTCCATTTCCACCGTATCCAGCGACTGTGCTGCGTTAACTTTCGGTTTGTATGGTTGTTCCTAGTCAATCTTATTTATTGTTTTTACTCTTTTTTCATACTTAGTTTTACCAGTGAGTCGTAAGTTTAAATTTATTATTGTCTGGCAAGTTTGTAAAAGTAGCTCCGAATTCAATGCAATTGAATTCGCTTTATCAAGGAATCAACGAAGTTACCATACCCTTTTGAAATATCTTCAATCAACTTACATATCTGGTTTTACTCGACTGTGGTTAATCTAATGGATTGCTCTCCAATATTGGATAATTTCTTGTCACGATACAAAACTGTCCTTGAACCGAAGGTCACAAACTTTTTATCTCAAACTTGTGTGACTGGAAATGGGTTCCCGGGACATCAGACTCGGTGTTATGAAGAATGGAACGAACGCGCCTGAAAAAAAAAAATACAAGCCCTGCTCTTAACAAAATATGTCTCTGTTAGGGGAAGTGTTTACATCTCTATACTGTTCTCAAGTAATAACATTATTAGAAGTCACGTGATACGTGCTGATAGTCTTAATCGCAATACATGTTTACGTTTTTTGACATTTAAAATTCGTGAAAACTCGTGAAAGTCACCTTGAAATAAGAGGATAATGTTAACCTCTCCCAAGACTTGGGATCGTTGTGAAAAGTCATGCGAACGGAAATGCCCCCTTTCCGACATCAGTTTTTAGAATTAAAACTGATCATCTTCGGGATCATCTCTCCCACGCAATGCTACGGTCCCACATCTTCTTTGGGAGGGGGCGAAGCTACGGGGGCGGGATATGCATTACTACATATGCATACTGTTTACTCTCTGCATTTCCTCACACCTAGTTAATGATATCTGCAAGTGGTGAAGATCTTCTTCTGACAAGTGCGTATGACTCGTCGCGCTACGATAATGCTCTGACAAAACCCTAAACTTGGGGCTAACAATGAAAAATGAGATTTCCGCACAATTGGATTGTCGGGACTTTCTCTTCTTTTCTCTAGGACAAAAATGAACAGTTATAAATTATTCGCCTCGTAACATAAAGATATGCGATCAATTGCAAATTTGAAAGATGAATTCTGATTGGTTGCTGGTCAGTCTTTTGAACAAAAAACGCATGAAACAATGGTGTTGATTGGTCATTGCCATTTTGCGAATGATCGCAAACCTTGTTTATACGGGGGCCCACTTTTTTTTTTTTTGCATAAGACCATATTAAGACAATGGGGATACTTGTGTTAAAAGTTTTGAAGCTCATAATCGAATGGGTATAGGTTTTGGGTTTTAGAAGAGTTGGTGTTATTTATTTGCCACATCATGTCTACAAGTAGTGATGGGGAAAGGCGTAGACTAACGACTCGACGGAGAGATGGGTCTGTGAAGGAAGGCATGACCGTTTTTAAAACAGAAAATTCAATGGCATCCGAAAAAAAAAATGTAACAGTAATGAAAAACGTTTCTGCGCAGATATACTACCAGGACATGTCGATTTAAAACATTTTTTTGTTCAATTGCGGGTGCACGTTCGGCGACACCTCAAATGGTGTGAGCATGTGTGACGTCATTGCATGGACGTCATGTCCACAAGCTGGAGGATTTGTACATCAGATATGTAATGTATTATCACACTTCCTTTATAATAACCGTGAAATAATTCAATTCGGTTGACATGATATCAGAATAATACATTGTTTACATAGAAAACGTTTTTTGTAAAGAAAGTTTTAAAAAGAAAATATGAATACATGTGAGGGGGTGGGGTAAACGCTCGAGACGTTGATACAAATTGCTTGTTCCCAAACTTCGTATCAATAAAACAAACACATCACTATAATTGTTGCGTCATCTTTCTGATTTAAACAAAATGAAGCAACGGTGTATTATCATAAGTTAGCGTTTCATACATATGCAACGATATCATTTTTAGTACTAGTCCTAACAGGTCTTTTTCTACTACTACTACTACTACTACTACTTCTACTACTACAACTACTACTACTACTACTACTACTACTACTACTACTACTACAAGAAACTCATTTGTGATGCCTTTACTATTTGATTTTCATTATAAAATATAAATCCACTCGAGCCATGAGATTGTTTGACAATTTTAATCACAATATCCCCAATCCTCCTATATCTACCCTTTTCTTTCCACACTACCACGCCCCCCCCCCCCCCCTCCTTTACCCTCTCCCAACACGCCAACTAATTTCTCCCTCGTGTCTCCATTTCTCTCTCAGTGCGTATGTAAGTGTGTTTGAGAGAGAGAAAGAGAGAGGGAGAGAGAGAGAGAGTATGTGTGTGTGTAAGTGTATGCGTAAGTGTATGCATTTGTATATAGTAATATCTTTATTGCTTGGTCTCTCTTTGAGCAATCCTAATCATTTTAATAGTGCGTCTATTGTCATCACAAGTCAAACTAAGTGCAAGGTTACCCGCGTCTATTAATATTATAGTAAGACTGTGGGTTAGTCTTCTATGTGGAGGCCAAACCGATTATTATGATCTAAATGCCAATTACTGTGGTGCTTTATAAAGAAATAATAAATTGGTTTCGGACATTGTGTAATTGGAGCTTACTGCTGAGAGAACCGGGAATGTCGAGGATGAGTCTATTGTCAGAGAAAACGCATCAGAAAGAACCGCCATTGCCGAGCTGGACATGAAGGCTAAATATGGGTCAACCGGAAGTATAGATATCGTGAGGACATTTATGTTTGGAGGCCTGTAATTCGCGCTGCTGACCCAATAAAATCAGGCACAATTGGATACAAAATGCCATGGAAACAAGTTATTGACCTAATTCAGACGTCTGGGCAATGCATAGCGGATGTGGTTATTGCGTTAACTCGCTGAGCAAGTCCTGTGCACACTGGAGCCTAGGGTATTCGATTTCCTCATCTCTCTCTCTCTCACTCTCTCTCTCTTCCTCTCTATCTCTATATCTCCCCCTTTTTCTCTCGCTCTCACACATACATTCACGAACAACTGCAAACACACACACGCGATACAAAACAGACAATCGTGTCATGATTTACTCTATTTAATAACTTGAAATATACCTTCAATGTAGTTCAGAATGATTTTTAATGAACGACAGAGGGAAAAACTCAGTAGCGAATAACATTTAAGATGCAAGAAAACATGGATAAGATGGGTTTGACTCCGGATGTTGCAATTGTAAATAAGCGCATGACAATCCTCATAAATTATACATCGTACATGGACTCGCTTCCTAAGAGCTTTACGACTTTAGCAATCCACAAAATCACACACTCCATTGAATTTGATTGCTATATGTTATTATATAGGCCTATGAAGCATTTTTCACACTCAATCACTCATGACATTGTGTCCCTTTTAAATTCATACTGGCTTATTGCAATGGCGTTGTGTACATTCGTTTCCTTTCCTCAGCTTCACAAACAATGTTAGATATTCTTTTTAAATTATGACACATATTGCTACTTGGAATAGAGATGCTCGATTCCATTCAATTGTTAATCCTGCTTCGATCGGAATGCTTTATGCTATAGCTGGCAACTTTTACCATACAATTTATTTATTATTCGCCGAGGCTGCAGGCTACGCAGTGCATGGATATAACTATGATCCAGAGGGAGAATGCGTAGTCTTTCCCCGTGTTCACAACAGTTGTTTAACTTCACACGTGTACGTCACCTGTACTTACTTTATGGAACGCCAAATAAAACAACATGAAACATTATTATTGATTTAATAGCCTTGGTTGTTGCCTCGTAATCACTTCTGTAAATTGAGTTTGTCCACATAATTATTACAGCGAATGATTGAAATCACGCGCTGCTGTGATTTTGTGATGACAATCAATGATTTGGCGACAGTATCAGAGAATTTTTATGTTGCGCTCCATTAAGTTAAATCACCACCGTTATCAATACGGACCTTTGTTACCAAACATAGTGGTTAACTGTAAGTATTCTCCTTTAATAGATACATGCATACTTTAGAAAGTAAATTCATGAAAATGAAAATGTGGGAGTTTAATTTTCAAGAAAGTATGTGGTTCTCTCTGTCTATTTAGTCCGCCCCTACTGCCCTTGCATTGAGCTTATCGAGGCAAGTATTTATTGCATTTCTGGCACTGTAATCTCGGCATCCCGCGGTTCCCCCAACAGGCCGCTGTTCCTTCTCAAACATTGTTTTCATTTCCAACATGTCCAGGGAGAGTATTTGACGGGGCCTACCATAATTCAATTTTCTCCTCACCCGAATCCAACTCTATTGTTTATATCTCATCTCGATCGCCTTGTCTCTAGCCAATTTTATCTTGTTATCATGTCGCCTCCCTGCCCGTGTCGCTGCGATTGATATCTTCGGATGAAGGTGTCCCCTCCTTCCCATCCTCTCCTCCAAGCTCGATAAGCCCCTTCATGCTTCGTGATATCGAGGTCCTCCTTAAAGAAAGGGTCGCCCATTAGAAAAAGTCGTGAAACTCGGGAGGAATCAGCAGTATTAACGTGTATTAAAATTCACATCAATAGCTGGACGAAACTTCTCAGGAAAACTTTAAAATTATCACTGTTGACGTGTGTTTCTTAGCAACCATGGTTTATATAATATTCACGTACCGTATTGCAACGCTCTGGACGGCGAGCCTCTCGCCTCATCGCATCACCGTGCGGTGTGAAAAGTTGTGATGTGCGCTATATTGCGTATTGCGGTCTCCAGTCTCAAGGCGATAAATTTCGGACGACCCGTCCAGCTGCTACTCGAAATCTAGCAATCAGTATAACTTTGGTCAAAGCCAGTTTGCAGTTCTTTGATTGTGAGGGAAGTTCTCATACATATTTTTCTCAAATTTTCTTTGGTTTATAAATGACCTGCAAAAGGGCTACCCTTAACATGGATTTTAAATGAAACGAGACATACTTGTGGACAAGTATAAGGTGGTCTGCATTGGCAAATTCATGCACTGACATGGGCTAGAAAATGCACGGTGATATGGACCTTCAATCGTGACACCATCTATTCATAAGCAATCAGAGACTCCGCTCAAGAAAGCTCAGAGCGCACCTACAATGTCTACTAACGTACATTTCAGAGACATGCCTAAATGGTTACATGTATATTGTGCTAACATGTAATTAATAGCCACGTAAGATAAAGGGGCGAGAGAATAAGAATTGGAAAGAAAATCTCAAAGAGAATGACAAAGTGAGGGATAGAACAGAAGAAGATGGCAAAATAAACATTGCAAAAGGAATGCAAAAGTTGACACTACCCACTCCAGGAATCGAACCGGGGGCCTCGAGATCTTAAAACGGCGCCTCACCCAATGAGCCACACATCTTCCCATTCACTTAACACGTAATGCCCAGCAGGGGCTAGAATGATTAAGAAATCGATATTCAAGCTGAAATTTCACCATGATCCCGACATCTGATTAAAAAATGGAGAGGACGTGTCGGAAAGCTCGTAGACTCAGCTACAACATACTAAAATGTCAGAGTATCAGATTCAAACATCAGCGAGATACAGCTCCTAGAAGGTCGTCATGTCATTTCATAAATACCCCTTCCATTGACATAACACGGACATGCGCCCGATTATGACACTAATGCGTATAATGAAATTCGCACCAAGAAGACGTCATCTAAATGACAAATGAATAAAAATTATCTATAGAAGAAGGTCTCGGCTACATCATAGTGAAATTTGGGAGAAAATTGACCAAGGATTACTGAGATATGCAAAAACGGGTAAAAAAATTCATGACGTCATAATTCAAAATTCATTTTTTCGATTCATATGGCAATATGATGACGTCACCATGTACTTACCGGTAAAATGACACATGAAATGACATCTACATTTCATACTCTTTTCAAATATTAAGAAAAAATTGGGGGTCACCGGCCATTTCCAAGAGCTATGGCCGATTGAAGGTAGTCATGTTTTTTGCAATATTTGCACACAAAAGCCTATTGACGCACGCGCAGACTTTCAACTTTGACGGACCTGCACGACCTTGTTATTGCATGGAAATGGCTCAAATTAACAGGGTGTGATGTTTGTAGTGTCGGAAATATGAATCACATAAAAAAAACGGCATTTTGACATTGCGTTTGCGTTACGCACGGAAAAACGCGCGAAAGCGCGCGCACGCGCGGAAATTTTTGAAATGCTCAAAATGGCTTGAAACATATGCAAAACAATTTCCAGTTGATTTGAAGCATTTTAAAATTTTGCGCGCACGTTTTTGCACTAACGTACGCGTACAAGCACGTTTTTATTTATTGAAATTATTTGTCCTTTTATCAATTTTATGCATGTCAATTTTCATTAGCTAAAAATTATTAGTTCTAGAGATATATAAGTTAATAGGTTTTCATTAAATTTCTCGTAGATGACGTCACGGTTATGCCATGACCTTGAAAATCTTATTTTCGCAAGTTCACATGTATACCTATACATGGTAAAAATATCATAGAACATGACACGTGCATTGTTGAGATATCCATGCCACAAAAAAGTGGGGGGCAAAAAATAAAAATAAGATAGAAGATTCTGACGAAATTAGAAGGTGATCTGCCATGGCATGGCAGACCACCTAATAATAGCTCTTTCACAAAAGTCCTTCCTGATCACGTATATACAATTCTCACAGTCTCAGCTTGAAAAGCATTTTCAGGAAAATTAACAAATAAGTATCCTTCGTTACGTTTGAAGCGCCCTGTTTTGATGTAACCATGTAGTCTCCCGGTACATATACCGAATTGCAGCGGTCAGAGGCGCGATGCTCGCACTAACGTTTCACTGCGGAGTGCGGGTAAGTCTCTATGTTACACGAATCAACAGAAATCGAGCGATCAATATAATTCCGCTCAAAATCAGTTTCCAGTTCTTATATCGTGGGGGGGGGGGTTCTTATACAGGATTGTCTCCCATTTTCACAATTTCATTGCAAAAGAGCTACACTGCATTTGTCTATTGTGTTAACATGGTTTCTCTTCATATTATACGTGATACAACGATTGGCAAAAAGCACGTGTTTTATTATTGCAGTGGTAAAACAAAAACCACGAACGCTAATAATGGATTATGAAGCATGGGTCGAAAATGGAGTCAGAGAGAGTGCCGTAGCCAAGAATACTTAATGAAAATAATATCCTAAAAATCACAGATTGATGTTGTCTAGAACGCAAATCTTTACGAAATCCACATATAATTTAGAGGTCGGATGCAGGGATGACTATTCAAAATGAATGTTATTATTGATTTTGAATGCCAGAAATTATAAGCCTCTCACGTGGTTGTGATTGCCTTACACGAGGGAGGTAGATTGATGCATTCAGCAATGATGAGCGGCAATCAATTATTGATACAATGGAACATTGCAAAATAGGAAACCGCAAGCAAATGCGGTATTTACGAAAGGAATGTCGAAATGGCAAGCGAATTTAGACAGGATTTCAACATCCGGGCCTGCGGACAAATTCAAGGAACATCGATCGCGTTAAGAATAATCCAGTGGTAAAATATGCATTTATTTGGTAATGATTGTAGCGTCATGAAATGTGACATTTAGAGGCAATCATGCAAGAAATCATGACACCTTCACGAGTAGAGATTTAAGACACTTTGCGTAACGTTATCATAGTTTCAACGTAGGTAAATGTTTGACCTTGCCCCTTTCTTTACATCGTGAATGATTCACAATTCTGAGACATCGATCAAGTTTTCACCGGAGGTAATGAACAAACGCTCGCTGCATATTTTCATACTGTACGGCAATAACACTATTGCAAAGTGGTTTCGTGGTGATTTAATTTTTGTCGTGCGATGTTTCGGAGTTCAAAAGGTGAGGAGTAGAAAAAACACATGCAATTACTCAGCTCTGACACGATGGTGTCAATGGCAGGCGAGCAATAGAATCGATTTTTGTCTCAAGGAAAGGGAAGACTTTCGCCCATGCCCTTCGGAAAATTGAAGTGCTTAAATCTGCGGTCAATCTCGTCTGGCCTGGGATATCGTTGAAGTCGTTTGTGGCCTCAAGCAAAGGGCTGTTCCTTCCACTCGAGCACGTATACAACATCAAGAGGCAGGATGTAGGAGGTGGTAGGGAGATGACAAGCCCGCAAGCAGGACATCTCTTGATGAAAACGAGGAACAAATCCTACCGCTCGATGAGAACAATTATTGTGAAATACGCATGGCAGAGGCGGGGCTTACCAGCTGTTAACACTAGGTGGTTTCCAAGCAAAGGGGATTTAGAAGGAGCACGGATTGTTCATGAATAGAAACTCAGGATAGCAAATAGACAATTCACATAATTGCAAAAAAAGTCAAAACAGTCAGGATTCAGTAGGCTTGAAGAAAACAAACAACGTTTTCTCCTATACTTCACAATCGTCCACCATGACAACGCCAATTTGAATGTTGAGAAATGCATATTTACCATAAGAAAGGGAACCTGGCACACTGTAGGTTTATGAACAGGTTCCCCATTTAGCTTTCAAAAATAATCTTCCAGTCACAACCTTTCTTTTAGCAATGAGTCTTCTCTTAATGGAAGGAGCTTGGTTTTAGCCCAAAGTCCCCTTTAAATTAAGTTCTTTAGGCGGGCTAGTAAAACCCCACGAATTACAGGCCTACTTTGTCATCAAGCTTAGTCGTTCTCAATATGCGTTCCGGCAAAAGCAGAAGCCATATGTTAAAGGTAGCGCAGCACTTACCTACGAAACACGACATGGATCATCAATTTTCGTGGAAAAACACTCCGTTCCTCGGATTGGACGTTTAATAATGGAGGTCCCGTATTTAGAAGAGCCACACCCTATGCACGTTAAAGACTCCACTTCACTTCTTGATTAAGAGCCAGGTGAAAACCCGGTGGAGTGGATAGAATGTCTAGCGTGGAAGAGATGCAGACCCCTCATGATTCACCCTAGAAGGCTGTTTAGCCTGCAAACGATTCTATACGATATAGTGATAAAATATTCATTATAAGGAAAAGTGAAAAACAGTCCGTGTTTAAGGTTTAAGGTTTAAGGTTTAGCGCAGCACTTACCTACGAAACACGACATGGATCATCAATTTTCGTGGAAAAACATTCCGTTCCTCGGATTGGACGTTTAATAATGGAGGTCCCGTATTTAGAAGAGCCACACCCTATGCACGTTAAAGACTCCACTTCACTTCTTGATTAAGAGCCAGGTGAAAACCCGGTGGAGTGGATAGAATGTCTAGCGTGGAAGAGATGCAGACCCCTCATGATTCACCCTAGAAGGCTGTTTAGCCTGCAAACGATTCTATACGATATAGTGATAAAATATTCATTATAAGGAAAAGTGAAAAACAGTCCGTGTTTAAGGTTCAAACATAGCGTTTCGTAGAGCCCTTCTTCGTCTTGTACCGACCTGTGGTCAGCGGCAAGCTGGGCACTGTTCGCATAAAACGCATTGCTGCGGATAGCCATGATGTGCGCTATGCGGTTCCGATCTGTGGGCTACAAGAACCACGAGGTTTTGGACGATCCGCTCAAACCCTATTGGCAAACTAGCAATCAATATGCTTCGGTTCAAAATCATTATCCAGTTCTTATATTGTAAGGAAATTTATTTTTACATTTCTTCCATTTTCCCTGGTGTTTACCGAATTCTTTAATGTTTTCCCCCTAAATTTAACGTGAAGGTTTGCGTGAATCATAACACCTGTTCAACGATATGGAAGACCTTTTGTCATGTCTATGAAGATGAGTGACGTATGCCCTGTCCCCGTGTCACGACCTTTGGCAGAGATGTATAGACAATGACTCGTTCAGATTTACTCATCCTCTCCACCTATGTAACCCAAGTCAGAGGGTAATGAGAGATCCATCACTGTACAAACCACAACAATGTAATGATGATGCAAGCGTGAGGGTACTGTCTGTCAGAACCTTGTACGTATTAGCAAACACAAAATACACTCAACGCAAACAAAAGTGGTTATCGATTAAAGTTCAGTTATTTGACAATTCCATGCTTAATATAATTAGGGAGTATTTAGTCCTCTTTTAACATAACGTGCGATTTAGATATAGTCATTTAACATACGAATGAGCATACTCATTTTAAACAATGACAAGTTCTGAAAAAGACACTTGTAAAAGTGAAATTGATCCCTGTGTGCTACGGTCAATACACGGAGATAACTTCGCACATTAAGCATGTTAAAAGCGCTGTGTAGAAGCAGCATCGCCATCACGTGGACATGGGCAAGTGTTATCCCGAAAAGGTCGCCCCGCTCTGAACTCGCATTAACCTTTCCTCGCTGCGCAATAAAAGGCACCTCGATGGGCTGCGATCAATAAACAAGCCCGCTGGACGAAATGAGCACATGACGTAATCACGAGGCAGGACTGGGCAGAATTGGGTGGGGGTGAGTAGGGTTGGGTAGAGGTGTCATATAGCCCGAGGTAAGTGGTTAGATCTATGTTCTAAGTACTTATCACACGCCAAAAAGTTACCTCGTGCGAAATTGATGAAGGAAAAGACGATATTTTGCTCTCATACATGTCATATGCGTACTTGCGTAGCTAATCCTGTTAATATGCGTTCTGTTCTCCATCCTTGGAAAGAAGAGGAAAACAAAATCACCTTTAAACAGAGCGAATGCGAGCGAGGATGAGATAGAGAAGAAGGTGAAACAGAGAAGAACACTGACATTAAGGGGAAGAGAGCGAAATGGTGTTGCCTTTGATAACTATTTTAATTTCTAAAGCTCGCAAACATTATTGGTTCATTTGGAGATCTAGTGGCCCTAAACCACATAAACAGCCGCAGTCATACAGAGTAACTTACACACGCACACACACACACACACACACACACACACACACACACATACACACGCACGCACAAATGCAGGTGCAAGCACATGTGCACTGAACACACCTACACTCACACTCAGCCAAGCACTTGAACTTGAAACAGCTGTCCTTGTCTCGCAAAAAAAAAGAAGCTGACTTTGGTTGAAACATCTGTGCCCTGGTCAAACAAGCACAGCGGCAAAGTGCGTCTACGGTAGATATTAAAATAAATTAATGATGTCGCGTACTGTGATTCACATTCTGAAGTCCCATTGCATCCCCATTGCATTACTCTCGCGTGGCTATAGATGTGACACTTACGTATTTATTATAGCGGGGAACATGTAACACGGCTTTTCCGTTTCGAATCCTTTGCGCATTGGTCATGTCACGTCATAAACACGATAATGATGAGTTTCCATGACATCATGCCGGGTTAACAAGAGGCAGATGCGGGGCGCATTGAGTGGATCAGGTCTTAACGTGATTGATTAGAAAGACTTTTGATCACACAACTGCCTTTAAAAGAACAAACACCTCACAGGGCAGCCCCCCCCCCCCCTTCACCCAAGCCGCCCTACATGTCATGTCAATCATGTTCTTGTCACGATGAGCGCATTGTTTTAGCAAGCGATGCCGTTAATTCTCAAAATCACTGACATACTTATATACACACACACACGTACTCGCCTTTTTTATACTCACACGTTTTTCAATTAATGGACATCAGACAAAACTAATGGAACTATCCACTCACCCACACCTCTGTAATTTGATATCTGCTTTTAAGCTCAGAAGAACAAGTAGTCTAGAGAGGAAACAGTGACGAAACACAGGCTTTAGCCTGTAAAAGTTAATATCCACCGCAATAGGAAGAATAAAGCCATTGTGTTCTATGCATCATCATTCATCAATGCGACGTAAGAAGAGGGTTGGTTAACGGTAAGCCAGGTGAGTTGTCTGTGTACAGTCAGCAAGGCTGACTTGATTTCAAATACTTAAAGATCATCAAAAATGTTCTTCATACACTTTCAGACCATTACAAAAAAAAGGGACAAAAAGGCATTTAGGTTTTAGAATAGGTTGTTTCCGATGGGATTCGATGCTAGCGTTAATCATTAGAAAACTAAGGCTGCGGGCGGAAATAAACAAGTAGGACTTTTTGTTTGTATTAATGCGGGCATTTTTGTCTGCGTGTAGAATATGAGACTTTTCGTCTGTTTACTGCACTCGCAATGGTTAATGTTGATTAGAAAGCGAATAAGCAGCCTGGGCCATCTCGAATTCACATTTGCGATTGATGACGGTCGTAACTCTGTATATAGAGATAGAGGATTGGACTCTTTTTAAGTCGGGGCCCAGGTTCAAAATTATTACCATCTTTGATAAATACATTTGAACACCAATCATTATGATGCGACCTGACATTATATTGGCACAATTGGTACCGCTTCTAACATAGGTGAACCACGCTTCAAACATTTCTGACTCATCATTATCAACATTATTCGCAATTTAAAAAGGTATTTTGCCAGAGCATTAATATCACGAATATGTTTTACAATGGCAATGATAATTGAAATGTTAAATGGCATGGGTTTTGGCACGTATCAGCATGATAAGTTATGTTTTGAGTATTGTGTTTATGTGATGCATTCTGGGATCGATATTGACCTCATCTTGACCTCACTCACAGGTTACAATTATGACAACCACATGTCGTCTTGTCACGGTTCCCATTTCTCTCAATCTACGTGCTCGTATGCTATGAACTGATCGTTCTTATTATAATTTGACAATAGAGAGTCACAAACAGCTGTGTACCATGTCTACAACCTGACGTGGGCCAAGGTGTCAGGGGCAAGTAATGTCAGCGTTTTAGAAGTGATTTGAGGCTCTTCTGCCAAGATATCCACCCCTGAGCCTGGCCGGGCCAAGGTGACTAGTAATTAGAGGACCATCATGTTAAATTGGGCTATTCCTTTCGGAGCAGCGGCGGGCTGACTCGGCCTGGCGCGGGAAGAGCAGCGTTTCAGAGCGACTACAGCCTAGCAGTAGATAGGAACGAAGCGGATCGTTAGACCCAACCGAGTCACGTTTAGACTACACGGTAGGCAAGCAATGGTTTCAGGAATTCTCATGTTTAGATATGTCGTCCCATATTCTTACGAGCTATGAATGAGCTCATATCACGCCAGTCGATAAGAAAAGAAGACAGACAGCTGTTGATCCTCAGCAAACCCCACCCCCGAAAATTTGCAGAATGTGAAATCTTTCTTGCGCAGCTCGTCGTTAAGACTTCACCCACAACATACTTTGGAAAATCAAAACAGATTAGCATTTACATTTTCTTTTTCTCTTTATACTTTTCTAATCCCTTTAATTTTCGTTCTTTTTTTCTCCATCTTTTACCTTCCGTCTTTTTTTTATGTGTTCTCTCCCAAAGGTATATAATCGCCAGCGTCTAACTTCTTAAGCTTTGTATCTGCCACAGAAAACCTTTCTTGTCGATGTGCCTGTTCAATTCCTCTACATAGTTTCCCCCGAGTTTGCCATGATTGTTTCTAGACATCCTGTACCGGTGTGCACAGCGCGCGTTTGAAAGGGTAACTCACAGTTGCGTAAACATCGCTATACAGCATGTACGGCGAAGGAAACGCCATTTATGTGTTACGAGACCACTGCTATAATTAATTTACAGCTTGAATGAGGGAATTGGGTCTTAATGCCTGAAGTTGTAGGCCAAGGCTGTCCGATGGGGTAACATTTCGGTCAAAATAATTAAGCTGTCAAGAGTACTAAGTCTTTTTCCAATATCGTGGATATGCGCTTCGTTGGCCTTACGTTGAACCGCGTTCAAGCTGACTTGCCCTGTAGAGCCCCGGGCACGGATTCGCTATGGGTCGTCAGCTGTACAGAGCTGTGAACAAGCGCGTTTCACGCAAACTTTGAGAAAACAAGTGTTTCGTTCAATTCCGTTTTTCCTGTACCCTCCCAAACTCTTTGAATTCAAAAAGAAAACTTACAATCACGTTTTGTTTAAACTTGTATAAGTGGTGTTCAAAATGACAAATGATGTTGCGTCGTGCATTTAGGCTTGAGAAATTTCAGTCTACACATTCGGCACCAGGTCTTTCTTGGAACAAAAGTGATCATTATTTGGCCTTCAAATTTACAACAGTTTTTGATAATCAAATGTTTTTCGTAAAACGGACCATATGTGCTATTGTTAACTAATCAAACTTAAAAACATACACTTTGAAATAAAAATTGTGCCGTTTGAAGAGTAAAATCACAATTTCCATCAACCTTTACAGCGCGTTGCTTAATTGAATCTTCAGATATTAATTTTACCATTATTTCGCTTTGAAAAATCATGACAAAAGATATAAATACATAATAATCAACACCAAGGATGTATTCATCTTGTGTAGAAATGAACAAGATGAAACAGGGAAGAAAACATATTTTAGATATTTAAAATGGTCTTTAACCAAAATATAAATCATTAAGGTTTCCTGATTTGACATTTGTTTGTATAAAAATATATTAAGTCTGTAGCTGCTTTGTCAAGAATTACACGCAAATAAAAAAAAAATATTGTTCAGATTAGTCCTCTGAGTTTAACCATTGCATTTAAGGGGAGCCCTCTTTAACGTACTCATCAGCAAAATTTGGTGTAGATGTAATATATAATCAGATGTCATATATACATCACATTCACAAATAAAATCAAATGCAAATAGACGAACGAAGGTACAATACATCATATCAGTTAGATAATGACAGGCATATGGTAGAGACTACCAAATGCTTTTATTTATTATACATTTCATATAGTTTGAACAGATTGTTTCCATAAAGCCATCTTGTAAATGATACTTAAAGTGTTTAAAAATATAAACGATTGTCTAGGGTTTGTGTGAATGACTGATTAGCACTAAGTGTTAGCCTTTTAAGGTAACACAATAATGATAATTATTACGATCATGCAATTTTGACAAATGAACAATTTTTGTAGATTGATGCCGAATGTAGCCAAAGAACGTCACGTTAAATTGAAGAATTTATATTTTATGGATTAATTGATTGTGATGATCAGGTCTATTTTGACAGACTGGTTTACACAACCTGCTCAACAATGGCGTCAGCAAGCGATAGCGTTAGCAAGAGTGTTTCACATGATCCTCGAAACAAACGGCTTTCATGCTTACGTATCGTAAGTTTGTGGCGCCGTTTGAGGTCTCGTGTTAAAATGCTATTCAGATGAACTAGCAGCCGTACTCTCAGTTACGTACTCCGTTCATGCTCTCCTGTCAGAGCGAATGATTGTTTTTTCTTCACCTATCCAAATAGATTGTATTTCTAAAGATACAGGATGGTCCAAGACACACAAAGTACATCATTTTGAGATATAATTCAGATCAAATCGTTTATTTATAACGTTAAAACATGCTATGTTTTTACGAGCCTTTTGTGTAAACGCTGCTTCGTCAATTTAGAAGCTTAAATACGTGTTACTTAAATTACTGAAAGTAATTACAATGAAGTGATTATAGACATGTTTACATTTTTTCATCTGTAGATATTCCTATCACAAGAATGACAATAAAGTCATGGCAAAATATTGTTCGTCCTTAAACAATGGAATGTGTTAGCTTTTGTTTTGAATTCGACTACCCCGTAATCATTTAACTGAAGGATGGATGTAATCAGTGTTTAGATTTTACTAGTCGGGTCATTACATTTGACGTGAAATATGCATTGGCGGGAATGTCAAACACGGCCATGATGACTTTTATCGCATTTCCTACGCCCGTGATAACTGCTGGTGATTCCAGCGCCTAATACAATTCTATGTTCTAACAATTCATCAGTGTCTGAACGGGGCACTTTAGTTTCTTGATGACGGTTGTATCGTGTTCAAGGGTCGTGCAGGGGTCTGCTAATTGCTCACAGCGCCGCCGTCGAAATGCAACATCACCCCGAATATACGGCTCCGGAAAGCACAAGGAAAAGAAAATAGCCATCGCATCACTTGTGGCAATTTGACCTTATCAAATGCAGCTAAATACTCCTCGAGATTGGAATTTGGAGGTAATCCCTGTCGAAGTTGACCTTTGTGTGACATTTTCAATAATACAACGAGGATCATTTAACTGCCTTAATTTTTTTGTTGTATGCAACGCTAGGCCTGAAAACAAGCGGGCAATGCGTAATAAAGACACCGCTCTGATTGGCAAGTATTTGACCTTTTTACACTCGAGTTCAGCCCGTGTACGGGGGAAGGAAAACAAAGTATAATGTAATGCTTAACGAAAATAACCTAAAGATTAAAGGACAAGTGAAAATGTGGAAGGTGGAAAAGAGGGTTGTTATTATTCTCACTGATAGTAGTATGAAGGAGAATAAATGTTTGGCTAATCATAAAGGCGACAATGGTACATGATATAAGTCTAGCAAGAGGGATAAATAAAAGAAGATGGACGAGGGGCTTTGAAGCACCTTTCATTGCAAATTCAATATCGACAATATGCTTAGGCCTAGGCCTTTCCTCTCTTTCCTCTTTAGGTGCCATATGTACTTGTGTAATTGTAATGCGCATGAATCCAAGAGATAGTTAGTTTCTCTGGCACACACATATGAATGATGGAGGTAGGTTCCAGATTTGATTTTTTTTTATTGATTGATTTGTTTTTATTGATTGATTTTTTTAATCTATGGTACTTTCTGACTCCTCATATCCTTACAAAAATTAGTAAAATGTATTTATTTTTCTTTTCTTTTAATTGATTGCATCATTCATATTTGCATGTTTTCTTAAGTATTTTGTTTGTTCATTTGGGTAATAGAAAATCAAAGTTCAAAGTTCAGGTCGCAGAAGACACGTGTTGTGTTTTGAAGCAATGAATGGGGGTTTGAAGCCTGTTGATGCCTTCGTCACAATGTTGACGGTTAAGCTTTTATGTTAAGATGTCAATCCATCTATCCGTTCGTCCGTCCCAAGTCGTGTAAGCAATATCTTACGGATTTGCTTCAAACCTAGAACATAGACATTGAACGTTTTTCTAGTGTAACCACAGTTTTTTTTTTTTTTACAGTATAACAAGAAATCAAATTACTGATATAATTTTAGGGTAATGAAATAGCAAAATAGTGTACAAATGTTTTTTTTTTAAACTATAGACCCGGCTTGATACTGTCCACATGCACGCTGATCATTTTTACTGATGTACCAAACTTTCCATTCTGCAAGTACAGCCATTGCTAGCTCCTGTAGAGTTTGAGGAATATTGCCCCAATTACCGCACCTACCACATGCGACACGATTTTGCCACGATTCTTCAGTCGTTCGGGCAGACGACTGGAAATGTGACGTCACCTTCTTGCACGAACCCATCGACCGGGTCCTGCAATTCAGCCAGTCGCAGAGTCGCACGACCGATCGGATCGGATCGTGTCGTCTGTGATGGTCTTTACAGTAGTTGTATACCCTTTCAGTGCCAAACTCATCTCATGTAAACAAACAGTTACCATGGCAACCTGAATTTTAGACAGCCTAGTGGAGCGCGTGCTACTAAGGAAAATATGAAGTTGTCAATCGGTTGATAGTAATAACAATGTGAAAATCATAAGTCAATCGTTTTTTTAAAGAGAGAAATCGAAAACGAAAGTGACCAGGCATGCAAAGCAATAGCAGGAAAGAGCTCCTGTGATATTTGATACTTAAGGCTAAGTTGATACTTTGCCTCTCAAAAATCGCAATCTTCCTATCATTGAAATATTTCTGAATTTGATTTATTCATCGCTGAACTCCTTTTTCATTAGGAAAGTCCACCCTGAAGTAAAGTTAAGAAAGAAAAAATGTACATTTGAAGAAAGAAAATCCGTCAAATGATAACAGAGTTATGAATTTCCACAATCTTAACTTTGTAACGTCGTGTGCGAGGTGCTCTCCCATATGTTGGTACTATTTCGTTTTTAAATGTCCGTTTTCTTATAACGGATTTATACCATTTTACCTGTTCATTTGAAATATCATTAGACACATTTTTTTTACACACATACAGTTGGTCCTGAGATCAACATCACAGCTGATTGCAATCTATTGCAGTCAGATTGAAGTCAATGTATGGAGCTGATAGCATTTCATTGCAATCACTGTGCATTTGATCTCAGGCTCCACTGTACCTCTATGGAAATGTTATATTTCTTCATCCAAAAACAGAAAACTGGCCATTTTTAATCATGCAGAACTTAACATATCATGGGAGAGCACCTCGGACGTGACTTCACAAAATCTAAATAAAAAAGAACGCCCAATTTTCTAATGCTTTTATGGATTTTCGTCAAACCCTCGCGAATTCATAACTATCCAACTAGACATTCTTCTGATTTCCATTTGTTTACACCAAGAACTGCTTTAGCACATAAATCAATTAGATATGTAGGACCTGACATTTGGAACGTATTACTATCTCATATACGAAATTGTAGCACTATTATATCATTTAAAAGGAATATGAAAGAATTACTCCTCTCCAAATATTCATCATAATAGCTTTTGAGGTACACTTAAGTGTTTCTGTCCTTTTATGACAGGGTAAGGAGGTATAGTACGATATAAGGGCACGATTAACATTTTTTTCTTATTTTATTTGTTTTTATTTCTGTCGATTAAACGAAATCATGAATGTTTTATTTCAAGCCATGTTTTACGAAACTAATTTATTACCTACTATGTTATTCTAGGGACTCTGCGCTTCAAACATTTATGTTTATGCTTTGTTCCTACTATGTATTTTATTTTGATGTAATACGCTGTTCTTGTCAATGTGATCGTTTATTATGCATGGTGAAAATAAATAAACAAACAAACAAATATGTTGCTTTTATATTTCTGTCATGATTAAAACTTAATTAACTTCATGGTCGACTTTCCCTTGAAAAGCAATTAAGTCTCCGATCGGAATGCTCCTTCGAGAGCTTTCACCAATTCTTTTTTTTTCCTTCCATTTTTGCATTATTATGAATTACCAAAATATCGGACATTGATCGCTTCATCAACGTGTAATACACCAACTGTAAATATTTCCCCCTCACTGTTAGAATCGCCGATTTTCTTTGTATGTAGTAATGAGGCCTATGAATATTTGAGAAAGACGGGGGATTAAAGATAGACTGAATAGGGCTACATAATCAGAAGGACGAGAGAAATTAAGATTAAGGAACAAGAATATAGCATGTTTTTAGTAATAAAAAAAAGAAGAAGAAGAAGAAGAAGAAAATCCAGAGTCTTCATGAGTATGTATTTTGTTGCATTGCAGTAATAGTATACGTTTCCTAGCCTAGCTATGGAGAATGTTTCTTCATGAATCACTGCTGCAACAACAACAACAACAACAGATTTTGGACATTTATGATTATTCATGACATCATTTCACTTTCTTGAAGAAGGAAAACAAGTGGCGAATCATTTAATATCTAGTCTTATTTGTGTTTATAACAGCTGTGCCGAAGAAAGAAATATAACCAACAGCCTATAATAAAGGCTAGCATTTTACACACTGAAAACACTCCATAAGTTGCAACCTCCAGCCCTGCGATTGGTCGATTCTTGCCTTCGCTCCGCCCCTAGCCACGCCCACCAGTCGCGTGCCGGATACGCTGTGCCTGGAGGAGAGGTCAGCCGAGATGATTCGAGCAGCGAAGTGCGAACGCGATCCGGCCCGGTGGGAGAAGCGAAAATTTCATGGTAAAGGCATGCGTGAACTTCCCCTGAACTCGTAACAGTATTTCGCCCTCGCGCTCTGCCCACCTCCTCGATGTATTACAGCGCGCACACCGATCCGTCAAAAGCCGCACGAGGGTTCATAACGTTATGAAACAGTACGCAGTATTATAATAGTACGCAAGCCAGCGAGCGGACAGCGCGAACACCTACACAATATAAACACATACTGCGACAGTGATAGATGGATAGAAGTTCAATAGTTCAGATTGCTCGAACGGAGAAAAAGAGAGAAGAGAGGAAGATACATAAAAATTGATCGAAGAATAAGGGAGGGAGAGAGACCGACAGAGGGAGGATGAAAACATTGCCAAGCGATGTACGTTCGTTCAGAGCCCTGTACAGTTCGCCTTGGATCTCATCGGAGCGAGGTAATATAAATAGGAGAGCGATCTGTGTCGCGAAACAATTCAGATATCAGCATCATAACAAACGCATGTGACTGGCACGTTACGTCTTCCCTCTTGATCGCAGGCTCCCAGTATTTTACCCCCTCTCTCTCTCTTTGGCTCACGGTGGCTTGGCGGAACGGGTAGATCCTGTTCACGTGTAACCTACACGCTGTCATAGCGGAGACTTCCGCCTCGCTCTCAGCGTCGAAGCGGGGCTCAACTGCACCGTTTTCCTTTGCTTCGGTGTCATTGACTTCTGCGCCTGAGCTGAGCTGACTTCTTACAAGCTACTCAGCAATCTGATTTACGAAGAATTGTTTTGCTTTCATCTGCTGACACGGTATATCCGTACTGGAAATCAACCCTTTTTGCAACTGTGACGTAATTTTCTGCGTGTTTTACGCGTTGTGGTGAGTAAGCGATCAGGATTGTTTGAAGTTTATATCTTGCCTATTTGTATTTCTTTCAGTAACGTGAATATGAGTTGTCGTTTTACGAATAATGTCACAAAAAATAAACATGCTTGTCAGGACTATGTTTTGCATGTTATTTAAGAAATGTGTGTTTTTATACCATTTTTAACAGCAATCATACCAAAGAAAGTTGGATTTTTTTAACAATTTGTATGCGACACGGTCGATCTTAATATCACCCCGTAATCACCAACAGTTGTGATTAAATTATTTATTTTGCGTTTATAGTGTTTAATCTTTATGATAAGACGATGTCTTTTACAGTTAATAAAATATTGATATTTTTATCGTCTTATCATGTGATGATCGATAATCACGATGGAATTTACGTATACTTTCAAGTTTATTTCCATTTACGCTTCCTTGAGAATGTGTGTTTGACTCGTTACTTTGGTACTGTGTAGAGCCAAGTGCTATATCAGTACACAACCTTCACGTGGAAGAGAGATAGATTAAACAGAAAAAAATCTTCAAATGTTTGATTTTGTTTGCTTTCCATGTGTTTGTATGCTTCTTATCACCACAATATTTATGCTGATAGGGGAATGCCAGCAGACTTACGTATTTCCATTTGCCTTATCGGGCCTTTATGTTATTTCAACTCGTCTCGAACTTGCCAAAAGAGTGATATAAATACCTTAAGTTTGCCTGCGAATGCCAAAGTCCTTCGCGTAGTCTTGGTTTCAATGTCACGCCGTTGGAGTGAAGGGGTAAATTTAGCAGTGGGAACGTGCCGTGGAAGTAGTGACGGGTAACAACACGTCTGCCCCTTTTAAACACTTTAGAAGGGTTAAAGGCTGTGTTTATTAGGATGCGATTTTTTTTCCCTTTTGGCTTTCATATTGGCAACACTTACAATGAATAGTCAGATTTGTATCGGAAAATGGAAGGTAAATTCCGTTTTTAATTACCATAACATGTCATCAACAATATAGCATTTAGGAGAATATTGTGCAAATTCGAAGAGAAAGAGCGTGATTTCAACCTTTTCAATGTGTTACCAATTTGAAGATGCAGTGATGATTTCACTTTTATTTCGCTTGGAATAATCATTACGAAAGTGAAAACTATCACTAAGTGACAATAATGAGTTCATTTTGTGCAGTGCTCTTTCGTTAGATGTATCTTTAACTTTTGTTTGTTAATAGCTTATAGGACTATTTTATGTACTAACAATAGTATTGACAAATTGTAATCTACTAGTTTCATCTCGTGACTTTCCAATAACTGTCGTTAAAAATGACAATAATTATTGAGCATGAAGAGAACAAAATGCAAGGTTCATGCTGCACTGTGCATGGTTCCCAAACATTTTTTACGACTTTTCAACAAAAACTCGTAGAACCATCAGCGTATACGATGCAATTTAATGTCAGTATGGCACTGTTGGCGTGACCTATACTCTATAATGAAAAATACACAACCTTTCACATCTATAGCATCAGTTTGTTCAGATTTTGAACTCATATATATTCACAGATATTAGAAGCGCTGTACATTGCTGTTCTTTTGTACAAATACAATAAAACAGTAATTAAAGGCAGACAGGCAAAACATTGAAACTCTAACAAAGCAGATGGCCCTGTCAATCACCCTGTGTTATTTGTTTGGCTAAGAAGTTTTTTTTTTCATTTAAAGATATCGTGTGAGCATTTCAAAATGTACTCTTTAACTTGAACGCATAGTTCTTTTAAATAAATTAGACTAAAGCGAAAATGCTTAAATCTTACAGTGTCATCAATCTGAGTGGACATGGTACGTGATTACTCTATTATTTTCTAGTTCAGTATGCTTTGTCGTTTTTTACTTTCATGCTCATTTATCCATTCGGGATTTACATTTAAACTAGTGACCATGAAACATGCATTGAACATATCGACATAAACAAGCTCCGCGTTATAGTGTGTAAGTGTGTGTCCCTTTAAGGTATGAAATAAAGGGCTTACCACTTGCCAGTGTCTTCTGTACAAATGAGAAACTGTTTCCCGTCTAGACCAGAAGAATCCGAAGAACATGATTTATGTTATGTAGTTATACATGTTTACCGGGATGCCCTGAAGGTACATACTAAAATATAACAACACATATTGCCAAGTTGATTCCCAATGACACCAGTAATTTCACTATCGTTTCCAGATTTGGGCAATTCTTGCGATCGTAAGGGATTCGGTTTATGTGTAAGGTCATACGCCTTTCGTACGAACAACATCTGAGAACTTACAACATCTGTGCTTCTTTTCCCCCCTCCCTATCTTAAAACAGCTCTCCGACATTCGTCAACCACTTCGACAACTATGGCGATCGTGGCGACACTGTGGTCGATAGCTGTGCCGGCGTTGCTCTTGTACCTGATCAAGCAGCTGTGGTACCGGTACAACATCGGGAAAAGTGACCCAAACTGTTCGGCCCCTCTCCCTGGGGGTGACTTCGGCTGGCCGATCATCGGGGAGACCTTCCACGTGCTCTATCAAGTAAGCATTGACCCATCATACTCGCTCATTATGCCGAAAAAATGTTCACGAATATTAGTATGAGAAACGGTCAATTTATTGTAAAATGCATTTTAGTGATATTGGGGGGGTAAGGAACGTATGAACCGGCGCTGACTTTTGTAAGTCATATATCCTCCTTGAAGTTGTTAGTGAATCCCTCTTGGCAACAACCGAAATAGAAGAATTAAACTTCAGATTAAACTGAAAACGAAAGGTAGGCTTTATTTCCTTCCAGACTCGGGAACCCCGATTTCACCATCCATCATTATTTTAATGGAACACTGATCGGAACTACCCATAAAAGTTTACACGCTTCATTCGCTCATATTGTTGAACGTTTCTCCAGGGCAAATAATATTTATATTTGTTGTATAAAAACGAAACCGGAACAACTTCTTCACGTTTGAGTTTGTTAGATAGTCAATGAATATTGCGCCAAATAATGCAATCTTTCCCATTTGGCCGTTCGTCACCTCCAAACCATTCCCGTTGAACATGTTGCGAGACTGAACTCGCCGAAAGCTGGAAAAATCCGGTACGAACGCAGCAAAGGATGTGATGGGGGGAAAAAGACGGGTGTTTTCGCAATGTGACGTAGACCCTACGTCACAATCCTTAGCCATTTCATTCAGCCAATCATGTCCGCTCGCTGTCTTAGGTCAAAGAAAGAATCGGAACCAATGAGCACGCTCAAACGCCCGCCCCATGACCTCCCACATGCCTGGCGGGGGTTATGCAGAGTTCAATAAACTCCCAATACACGTTGCATAAACGCGAGCACTTTGCGTCAAATATTCAGATCATAAAGATGCGATTATTGTAGCATAAACGGGATTTTTCCCTACTTTGACAGTCATGGAGCATATCGTATTAACTTTCCCAGGCTTTTGTTAGTATTTCGAATAACAATTGTTAATTAAGTCCTGGATTACAGCGCATATACTCGTAAACGTGAACATATAAGGCCTCTCTTGATATATAGAATATCATCATCCTATACATTTTATTTTAATGTATTGATTGAACTTTTTAACATATTTTATGTGTGATTGTCAACAATACAAAATGGAAATGAAAGACTTGCGGGTTTTTATTTCTCTGCTTGGTTCGTAAATCGTTACTGCTTCATTGTCATACAGCAAGTATAGTTTCCTATCTGCGCTGTGGGCCTAACCCTATGTACGAGATGCAGCTTTTGGCACGACAACACTAGGGCCATGTTGCATGTATGTTTTCAATTATTATAACTTACCGTCAATGGTAACTACCATAGCAACAGCCAGTGAGCTCTCATTACTGCACCAGTTGCCATGGTAGTTACCGTTGATGGTAAGTTACAATAATTAAAAACTTATATGCAACATGGCCCAGCAGTTTCTAGTGATTTTTTTTTTATCTTCAAGGACAAGGGCGTTTCATACGTACCTATCGAGTAAACCCAGACTTGGTAATTTCCATTAATCATTCTGACATCTTTGCGATGCTTCAGTTTACCTGAGCTTATTCGAGGCCTGCAGTCATAGCAACACGTGGAAAACGTGATGAAAACAAACCCAAAGAAGGCCGAGATCTAATGACGTCATAGTCGAGGTAAATACCACTAATCAACTACGAAATTCCAACGGCAATATTTTCTTTTCAGAAACGGGATAACATAAGGAAAAATACCTGCATTCCACTGTCAGAAAAGAATATCACCGGAGGCCAGGGACATTTTAGAGAAAAGTGCACTTTGCGCAGAAAGGGGAAAATACAATGAGTGAGGCCCTTTCGGAATCGTTGATCAACGATTAAATTTGGTGAAGGAGGGCAAAGCTGTCGATTGTTCGACCCGATAGTACGCCAAGTGGAGTCAAAAGTTCACCTCGGCATTTGCACGAACCAAGAATGGGATCGGCGAGAAAGAATAAGGCACAAACAAACGCTGCGTCAGTGTATCATCGACGTGAAACGAAGAGCGCAACAATCATCATTCATGGCTCCTGTGGTGATTTATTCGCGCGGCCCTTGTAAAGATCTACTCAGACGTTCCACGTCTTTTGCGCTAAGTGAGGCATTATTGGCGTATTTTTTGCAGCACGTAGTATTGTTTCGAAGTGTGGCAAGACAGATTAAGGTAAGGGGGGTAAGGACCATTAACTATGAATTGAACGAAACATGTGCGTCACACGAGCTTTACCAGCACGTTTACCCCCCCCCCCCCCCTACACACACACACATACACACACTCACACACACACACACACACACACACCATTTTCTGTCTCTTTCTCTTTCTCTCCTGGCCGGAGAAGTTGAGCCATCAATGACGATCAGTGGGATAAATGTATCTGTTACGTAGGGAGATCCCAATGCTTCCCTACCTTTCAAAGAACACACAGGATGTAGCTAATTTTAGGCATGATGGGAACCCAAGTCGATTTTTTTTTTTGTTCCGCCGGTCAGAAGTATTAAAAAAAAAAAGAACCTGTAACAACGTTAAAAGTGTCTGACCTGTCATTGAGAATGATCTTACGGTTGTTTTGAATGAACGTTCGGGTTTCATGTCTTATATTTAATTTCTATATTATCCTGATTCCTATTAAATCATGCCTTCAAAGCTCCCCCTTTTTCTTATGGGAGAAATTGTTTTCACCTATAACCAGTTGAGAGGGTATTCAAACTGATACCCTTTCATTGAACTGAGCCCAAACGACCGTGTAATTTCAGAATAATTGTTGTGAAGATAACGCAAGATCCAATGAGATGAAATCGAGTTGATGGTCGTCCAATCGGCTATTTGGGCGCGTCGCCATTGTATCTACTGTAGATAACCCTGGATGAAGCGGCTTGCGGATTGGCAAAGCCGACCACAGGACTGCCCTGGCAGAGTGGACAGAATTTGATGGCATCGTTTGCGGTTATCCGATCCTTGCTTGATCGGTGCCGCGTCGAAGAGGCTTAGGACGAACGTGTTTATCTTGCTTACGAAAACAAGTCAACATCGAACGAGGCGTAGCTTTCGGTAGCCTTTTGCAAAGGAGTCTGTTGAATATGGTATAATCTTAGCGATAAGTAGGAGGGTGTATAGGATGATACGGTTGGTACCCTTTCTGACGTCAGAACACCGACTGTGCAGGCAAGCATCCTCACAGGTGAAATCTTGCATGACACAGCACAAACCCACTGGTGTCAGACATAACACTTCTTGTCCTGGTGTGTCTTCAGCATGAAGGTTTCTCAGGTTCCCGTCCAGAACTTGACGTTTCCATATCCTACATTTCCCATTTACTAACGATGCCTTTACCAAGTTCAAGTCACACGAAATTGTAAATGAAATCTTAGAAGAGAGGGTATTTTCTGCAAGAATATGAGAAAGTACACCCTTCGCCAAAAGATTCGTACCCTTGTCAACTGAACTGTAGAATATTAACGAAACGGAAGACTAATAATATAAAGTTGTATTGATGAAATCAAAACGTTGTGTTAAAATGATTGAAGACACAGTTGGTTGTATTGTATTTTGTCATATAACCCACATTTCCCCTGTCCCCTTTCTCACCCTGACTATCTATTATTTTGGCTTAGTGAAATCCTGCCATCTAACTCATCGACCATTAAATTCGTGACACTCCTCGCTTCACCGTCTTTAATCTGACGCCGCATTGGAGGACGACCCAGCGCCATCTTTGCACGGAGTGCTTTGAACAGCCCAAGGAATTCAAATAGCATTGAGATCAAGACACAACATGTTTACCCCAACACTGCCTTGTGGCATCCTTCTAGACACTTTCTTTGCATTACGTGCAGTGCGTTCATGCTTCACAAAAAAAAATGATGAGAAAATATCGGGTCCGACTATGGGCTCATTATTCAAATGTGATCTTTTCGGAGAAAATGTTCCGATTTATATCTATATCTACAACCACAAAAGCCAGAAGATATATGTACCCCCTTCAGCTCCAGAGGCAATAATCTCTGCTTATAATGGGACTATTATTGTATGGCAATATGAGGGTTTGTGAAGATGTGAATCAACCATTATCGTTGCTTAAAACCTACATAATATTGTAATCCAATTCTAGCAGTGTGACTTTTCGAAAGTCAACTAGGCTGATTACCGGAACAGAGAATGTATAAATATTTTTTTACGATAAATCTTTCTGTCACAACGAAACCAAGGACAATGGCGCGTGTACTATATCAGTTTATGCAGCTTAATCTGAGACCCCCTAGATACGAGGAAAGAAAATCATTGATTTTTGTCTGGTTGTGACCTAGTGGAATTTGAACTCAAACCAAGAATGGACAAGTCAAATTTGCCGCACAAATCATTTTATATTTCTTGTTTACTGCAATTCTCTGTAGCCCTCGTTGAGCTGGAATGCTCGGAATTCTAGTCAGTTGTTGCTGGAGACGGTGTCATTTTTGCCAGGTTTGGCCTTTTGGTCTTTAAGCACAGCAGAACTTGCCCCCACAAAGAAAATCACGCTACTCTCAAATTCCTCATTTTCTTTTGTCAGAAAAGCATGCTTGTGGAGAAAATGGCGTAGGCACGACTCAATGACATGAGTGTTTGTGTGTGTGTGTGTGTGTGTGTGTGTGTGTGTGCCCGCATGAGTTGGTATTCCCGTGTAAATAAGGGAGATTTTCAGAATGGTTCAAAAGACATGAGGAATAGCACGTTATGTAAATTTGATAAATTATATAACTTACAAGGGTAATTGTTTTGCTCCTTTTCCTGAGCTGTAGTTGGATGACAGCTTTCAAGACGCTCTAAAATCCATTATCATGAGTGTAAAAGTCACCTTTTTGGACGAATGATGGACCAACTACTTGATTATAGCCACGTAGGACGCAACTGTTTGCCCTCTCTCTGACCTCGCACGCAACTTACGCAGAACACATCCGTATTGTTTGCAGATCTCCGTCAATGCACTCTTTCATTATTTTGTGCAACTAAATAATATTTTGATTCCGTATACTTAGCATTCTGCTAAAGCGTGCTGAAACCGCAAGAACACCGTTCGACGAGGCGGGCATTGTTCACACACCCGCCCTTTGTCGGGCTGGCAAGCCTCGTAGAATGCCGAGAAAACCTCCACCTCAGGCTGACCCCCTCTCTCACGGTGATTCACGACGAACACTTCAACAGAAAATTGGCACACAACCAGAAATGCATGAAATGGAAAAAAAAAATGCAACTCTTTTCAGGCTCGTATACAACGCGAGATCGATGTTTGTCAACACTTGCGCTGGTTGATACAAGAGCTATTTGAGGTGCATAATTGCAGTCCGTGTCCTTTTTACCCTACCATCATAAAGGCGAGAGTTGTTTTGGAGTTGCCAGAAGGGTTTTATTCGAAGAGGCTTATGTAACCGTTTGGCTCGACTTAAGGGATCGATAAGTATAGACCGTGGACTATTATTTTGGTTATTTCTGGCATGGTGAAGGCAGTGTTTAAACAACCACGAGGCTATAATGTGTTGCGCCATTGTTTCTTCTTCGTAATCTTTAACTTTCTTTCACTTCACAAGGAGAGAGGCAGGGGTTGTTGTGAGTAGCAAGTAAGACCCGTTGCTCAGAGAGTCTGACGTGACCGTTTTGGGCTGATTTAAGGGATCGCTAAGCTCGGGCCCTGGTCAGATTAGCCTATTTGGCTATCTAGGACATAGTGAAGGCAGTGTTTAAACAACCTCGAGACTGCATTGTGCTGCAGCAGCGTTTCTTTCTTATAAACCCCTCATAGCCTCGAGTTAAGCCTTATATGTTCAGGTTGTGAAAACGCCAATGTTTCATCACATATCTTTTGTTAATCATATGGTAATGAGAAGGTTGAACAGACTCAATTGAACGCCGATGTTACACAGTGGTTTTCACATCACATCTTATATCTCTTCTGATCAACATTTCATGCGCCATTGCTTTATTTTTGCACAAGTTATACACCAATTCCTTGAAAGTTCCAATAACCCTGGCATACAAAAGGTTACATTGTTCAGATTATGCTCACAAAGAACAAAAGTTCATTTCGCACATTCAAATGTAATTTACTGTCTTCAGTAGATAGTAATATACCGCGTACCACTGCACCACCAAATCTTTGTCATATTACATTGCCATATTTCATTAAGGAGCGAGTTGGCCTATGAACTGCTCGCACATTTTATATAAAATAGTGTAAACGGGTAACATGATGTTCAATCAAATAATCATGGTAATGTTAGTCAAGCGTCTACCTTCCCCTCCTACCAAACAATCGACTAACCCGAATGTTTCTTAATGTTTCCCAGCCTTTTGGTGACCCCCGGCTGTTCTTTGTCGTCTGTTCCGTGCAGTGTCGTTTGGCAAATTGTCGAATTCCACCACCTGTCTATATTAACGGGTTGTTTTGAACGATCGCTGTCTATGATTGACATCTCCTTACGTGATCGGTTCGCGGGCTTGTTTTCTCGTTCGGCTGTTTGTCAGCGAGTCGAGTTGTTACACACTCAGGTTCTCACGGGTTCGCCCCTGTGCCAGGCATCTCAAGACGTTATCAAGACGAGGCTTGCTTTGGCAAAATCTGGAGGGAAGGAGAGAGAGTCTTATCAAAAGGAATAGAAAATGATTCGTCTTTGAGCTTACTTTGTGCGTGGACAGAAAACAAATAGAAAAGGAGCTTCATTTTTTTTTACAGATTGTCGGACACGAGAGGAAAAACTATTTAAAACAAACCCGCCAGCTCATTTTCCTTTAACACATTATTATCCACCTCTAGTCTACCGAACATTTTCTTATGCCGACCGCATAGTACACAAGGAACATTTCCTAGTGTGCACCGCGTCAAAAGCAGTCTTCAAATAAGGAAGACATGAGTTATTACTATGAGCAGCATAATAAACGTCACATGACGCCCTCACTATTAATGCTCCGGCGTTTTTAATCGACCTTCATTTCGGGTCAAACAATGTGTACCCAGCAAATCACATTGTAAGCAGGTGACATTGATGGAGGTCCCTGGGAAAAAAAAGGTCGTCTCCCCCTTCCCTCATGCACTGAAAGTAGCCAGATTTGGCGGTACGCATCTGTTCTTTCAGAACTTGTTTCGTAGCTCGAATCATCGGAGGAATTGCTAAGGTGATCTCACCAAGACTAAGGGTGGGTTAGCTGCTTTCGCGTAGTGTTCGTGGAAAAGGCAGGGGTTAAATAATTGCAGGAAACATTTGATAGGCAGTGAGAGATAGTCGGATCCCCTGTCGAGTACTAGATCACCGATCTCCCGATGCTGCAGTGGACAATTTAAAGGGAGACCAATCCGCCATTCCCGTAAAATAAACGAACGTCTTTTTTTTCGGGCATGCAAACGCTCGCTGACTCGAAATTCGATTCAAACGTGACATAATGTCATTATAAGCGTACGGTCCCTCCACACGATGTTTGACGTTTGTATCGCCCCCTTAACTGACTTGAGAGGTAATTCTTGCCAGGGGACCCGGAGCAAGGACACTCATGCAGGCTTCTACGTTACTGCACACCAGCGGGATCAACTTCCATGACGTAGCTAGGTGCGAGGTGAGCCGTGCAATGGATAGGGGCCCGGTCAGATGGCCTCATCATCGCACGCAAATCTCAACGTGTTGGTTTCGAGAGGCGCGAAGGGCAAGGAGGGGGTTACATTTCGGTTGGCGCAGGAGTATCGTTTTTTTCACCGCCCTTCCGCCCCCTCCCCCCACTCGCCCTCCTCTTTCACCTCGACCATCCCCCTCCTACCACAGCCATACACATTATACAGAGAATGACAATAAGAATTGGAGGGGGGGATATTAGCGATTACATATAGTGAGCATGAATGCATGTACACCTAAGGCGAACTCCACCAAACATATCCCCCCCCCCCCACCCCCTCACACACACACACACACACATACACGTGCACGTGCATAAACACAGCGTGCTCCACTCTGTGTCTCCTCCACATAATCCAAGCACTTTCGTTATTTTACACCTACCCTACATACAGCAAGAACTTGATTTATGCTCATGTCATATCGCCCCCAGCGTCACCACGATCATGCTGTGCCCAGCAGGCGCAGTAGTGCGTTTCGTATACATGACTTACGCACCTGTTCCTATTACGCGCAAGCGCGCGACCACGCCCGGTTATTCCAAATATGCTCTTCACCTCTTCCATTTTATTAAATTAATGAATATATTCCTCAAGTACTTAATTAGATTATTCAACCTCCTGATTATTTTTTAATTACTTAATATTTACAGATATTTCTTTAGCTCCCGGATATGTATTAATTCCAGTCATCATTAGATGTATGTGGATCTTATCGCTATATATTCTAATGCCTCCTTCAAAAAATTGCATAAACCTTGCCCTTCCCTCCCGTCCCGTCCTTTACGTCGTCGCCGACATGGTTAAGCACGAGGTGTCGCAACGAGGGTTGGAGCGAGGGACGGGATGAGTTCCCTCCTTGATCAGCCTCTGATTACTCCTGGCAGATTCAACCCGACCTACTTTCTCTTCTCCGTCCGTCTTTCCTCTCCCCTCCGTCCACCCCGTCCTCTATCGGGCCTACTCATTCTATCCCTCACCATCCCTTCATCCTTGCACTTCAGTCCTCAATCGATTGTGACATTCCTTGGGCAGGCTGGGAGGTGTCTTCAGGGTGTTGGTCGTTGCGATCCTGTTTGCCTTACAGACTTTTGAGCCTCCAATACAAAAAACAATATCATAACAGATATTAATAAAATTACAGTAAAATTACTCTTTTCTCTGTTTCCATTTTCGATAGAATTGTTTATGAATATCCGATACAGTAACAATCAATTTAGATTATGGATATATTAATTATATACACATTGAATTGTAGTTAACAATTAGTAATTTTGATACTTTGATAACAGATTGTTAAAGGTATTGTTAGAGGCAACTAACAATACAACTGGCAACACAAAATTGGTTGAACAACTGTTGATACAGGACAGAGGCAAAATTCCTTTATACCTTTATTGCGAAGTAAAAATATTTAGTCGTCAAAGGGAATACCCTCGTTCCATTCAAATTAAATCTATAAAAGATGGCGTTGGTAGGTCTCTCAATAATTACGCTAGATCCGTTTGACAATAAAGAAAATATTAATGACCTCATTTCAATTGGCGACAGAAATACATCGGAATGGTCGATAAATTCAGCTATAAATACATTTCAAAATGAATCCGAAAAGGAATGGACAATTATTCCGAGTTGTAATAACTAAACACATGTTCCCAATCAAAGCTAGTCGCAGGTGAGACCGACCTTCATTTTCACCATCGCCCGAACCTCGAGGTGAAATGGGCTGTGAAGAATCCGTGTCAGGTGCGTTGTGCGATACCATTCTCTCGCGCTATTTATATTACTCTCTTTGAATTGACTGATTATTTCCCCGTCACTGGCAGATGTGACGCATTTTGTTGATAAATAAATACCGCAAAGTAGTTTTACGTGCGGTTGTGTTGCTGGGATGGGCCGAGTTGTCGGCAAAACAGTGCGTGTCAAATAAAAACGGTTTCAGGGAAATCCTCTCGAAGCCACTAATCAAGTTGGATACTATCATCTCTGGCAGTGTTTCACCTATTGTTTTATCAATGATACCTTGGTTCAATAATAGGATCAGTAGCTGCCACTGGGCACCATTTTCTTGACATTTCCAAAGAGAATTGCGCTTGGCACACTCTCGTGAACAATTTGTTAATTTTTTATGGCATGGCATTGGTTACAAAAGCTTAATGAAACTTTCCAGTTTTGTTTTCATGTAGATTTTGTTGAAATCACCAAGCGATTATGTCAATGACTATTTGAGCTCGCTGGCAGATAATGATTGTAATGTCCATTAATCCATTAATTCTACATTACATCATGTCATCATTTTTACATTTCATTTCGTATTGGACAATTGATTTGGGAGAAAGGAATCGAACTGCAATATAACTGGTCGTGGTGGTTGTGCCATGACGTTGAATCATATCTTCTTACCAGCATTCAGTGTATATTCTCATTAACTATCATATATAAATCACACACACACGAACCATTAATGATTCATATGGGCTATCAATTTCACATACCTCAAGCGAGGGCAAGGATGTTCACGTACAAAGGGGTACCTCCATTGTTTCCTTGGAAACAAAAACAAACGAAGAAGGGTGATATCAAAGGGTGGGAATATCAAAAGGGTGGAAATTCCGTATAAGTCATCACATGGACGGTGTAATCTGAGATGTGTGAGTAGGTGAAATGGAGACCCCTTCTCCCCCTCATTCCCCCCTCTCGCTCTGCCCCTCGCTCTCCCCGTGCGGAAGGCCCGGTGCTCGGAGGGCTGTGGCGTCTGATGGAATAGTTCCGTTCTGGCTTAGCCAGTGAAACTCGATACGCTTTGCCTAGGATGTGCTTCTCGGCTTGATGAAGTAATGAGGGTTGGTGAGTGTGGATTTCGGGGCTTCTGGCAATGACTACAACACATTCAGAGAGAAGGCTGGGTGTTTCCCGAATCGTTTTGCCGCTCGGAGCTTGTCCGAGGCAGCGTGCCAGCTTTAAGTAGCAAACTTAAAGTAAGAGGACTTGCGTAATAATTCTGAGATAAGGCCAGGAAAATGGAAATAACACGACCTTCAGGTCAGTTAGCGGCTGTAATTAATTTATAAACGATTGCATACAGGAAGCGAAGGTAAAAGAAGAAAATACACTCCATTGCCAAAACGGCCAAGGCACGAGTTGAAGAACATGCAGTCATTGCCAATTACAAATCGGACAAGATTGTTCAACTGCACTTTGTGAATCAATCTTGGTCAATTGAATTACAATCAGTCGAGACTGATCCGAAGAGATAACACTAATTCAAACCTGTTGTATATGTAGGTAATTGTCTAACGCTTGTCAGTATTGATGAATGTATCATTTGCTTCATGGCGTTATGTTAATGGATCAGCGAAATGTCCAATCGCTCCCCCTCCCTCCGATTGGCCAAATTAAACGTGCACCTGCACGTTGACATATTGAGTAGCACTGAGGGAGGGGCGCCATTTGGAGGAATAGCGGTTTTTCAACCCATTGACATGATTGATCGAATATAACGCATACGTTGGAATGTATTCAATAACTTTGCAAGGAAAGAACCAATTGAGGTACAGTGTATCAGCGACTAATATTGATAATATATCATCATAACCAAGGTTAACCAACGGGGGAGGAGATGGCAGAATAAATGGACGGAACTTTTTTCTCAAGATTTTTTATTGTTCAATAATGTTTTGTAAACAATATATGAAAATGAACTTTTCTCTCTTTTTTAAATTTGTATTACGATTTATGTTTAATCCAAAATATAAATGTACAATGTATCAAGTTTAATTAAGAATGATTTGTTCAATTGATTTGAGAGAAAATATTGAAGATATATACATGTATTACAAAAAGTTGTGTAAGGACGGGTGCATCCGGGTATCCGGGTAATACACATAAAACAATTTTGTACGTAAAGATGGGTGATATGTTTCGAATGCAAGAATCAAATATTGCATTCCTCACCGGGAGGCGGGAAAACACGTCCTCGAAATCGAAGGAACACGAGCGGCCATACCTCAATGCGGTTGACCTCAGAATGATCTCGGGAATTATCATACATACAAATCAATCTCGAGAGCGTCAAGCGAATCGATTGAGAAGTGGGCCGCGTAGGGGTGAACCAGGGGTTAGGCCGACAACAGAACTTACGGCATTCTTTGACACCGACGCACGAGAACAGAAAGGGGTGTCGATTTAGCGGAATCCAAGTTATTGTTAGCCCAGTCGGAGGTGTAAAAACTAGTCGATATGCCCCACGTGACGTGGTGTACCATCCAACTTATCGATAGCCTGTGACGGAAATCGATATATGCTTACTATAACGAGGTCGGTCCGTGTTTACTAATAACGGGGCAGGAGCGAGTATGTTTATCCGCAGGGTGTATGCATCATCTCATCACGGGGTATGCAGAGTGATAGCGCCCCAAAAGTTCGTCAGAAAAAAAAAGACGAGCAACAAAATTTATTTGAGGGATATTATGTTTAACCATAGTCGATATTGTATGATATTGTATGTCAATTGTCAGTGATATATGTATATTTTCGTCATGCGTTACGTACATTACTATAACCCCCGACATAAACGATTTACTTCACTTTCGAAAAAGAGACATTTAAACATTGACCTCGACAATACTAGATGATGCTTCTTTTAATCTGAGGAGAGCATTCGATCCGCATACATACCCCATGCCCATGTATTCGTAAGGCTCTGAGGAAACTCCTGAAACCATTTCGATCCAAGGCAAAGTCATTGAGCTGCTTTAGAACCCACCCAACTTTGGTTCTACAGGGAAGGTGAGACGAAATACTAATCAACTTGCATCTTTCTCATTTTTTTTTCTCTACCACAGGGTCCATCATTTTACGAGAAGAACTTTGCTAAATTTGGCCGGCTCTTCAAAACTCATCTCTTTCTGAACCCAACCATTCGTGTCTATGGAGCAGATAACATCGAAAAGATCCTTCAAGGTGACAACGACATCGTGGCAGCAAAGGTGAGTTCAAGTGAATTCACCAGTTTATGTGCATAATTTGATCAATACATTGAAATGCCCCCTCCCCCCCCCCCCCCCCCCCCCGTTGTATCGAGTTTTGCTTCTTATCCACTTCCTTTCGTAAGAAATGTCAAAGTCACTCGTGTTTTTTTTTATTAATGTGTAGAAGAGGTGACAGTAGTTGTAGCTACATGAATGATGGTAGAATAAGTACCAACAAGAGTCATGGCAGTAAAAGTAAGAGTAGTAGTAGAAGTACTTATAGTAGTAGTGAAAGTAGTCATAGTGGTAGTAGTAGTTGCCTAGTCATAGTTGTATGAATAATAGTAATATTATAACCAATAGAAGAAGTAGCGGTGTGCTTACTAATAGCAAAGGCTCACGTGTCTTCTGTACTCCTCATATTCGAATCGAATGTTTGCGATATAAACCTTGACGTGAACTTCTTGTTGAAACCAAAATAAAAACACTAAAAAGTGCACTTACAAGGGTTAATAAACTTTGTGAGTTCACGGTGACATTGCAGTTTTGAGGAAAGCTCATGCTTTCATCGTTATCCTATGCAAGATCAGGATAAAAACGAGAAATGATTCTCGGCACATGGATTCGTCAACATCCGGGCCACACAGGGTTTCTGGTTTGTAACGAAACTTGTCAACTTCGCCCTTTCGGTATTTGTTTAGTATCTTACTCTTCCAAACGAAATTAAATCAAGTCTGTTTGAACATGTTCGTCACATTTGATTTGTCCCGTTTAAGAGGGGGAGAGGGTGGTAAAGACCCCGCCATTTCTTTTTAAGAATTGTGAAGCTGTCAAATTAGTGGGGGTTATTTTCCTCGTTCTATCCTTTTTTCACAACTAAGCAACGGGGAAATGAGTATCGTCACTGATGAAAAAAAAAGGCCCGATAAAATCAGTAACTTTCAGCACTTCACGGAGGAAGCTTGGAGACGTGTAATTGCAATGTCTCCAATGTAAGCACAACCTTTGTTGAACTTTCACTTACTTCGATTCAACATCTCCCTTGTATTTGATCCCCTTCTTCTCTGATACACAAATTTCTGCATGACTGCTGCCAGTTCAATGCGCTTGGAGTAAATGGACCGTGTGTTCGTGGACTCACCGTTAAAATGATTTAATTAATTAAGAGGATTGCCCATTGTGGATCTCTTTATCCTCTTCAGATTAATTGGATGGGCGAATGTTCAGCCACTTGTAGGTTTTACAGACCACAATTTCACGGCGCTTAATTGTTCAATCAAACCTAACTATATACGGAACATAAGAAGCTTAGAATTATGTTCAAGCTCCTTTGTTTTGTTCATGTTTTTGTGACTCCGTGAACTCTGATTAACGTTCTTTCTTCGTGGTGTTGTACTAAATGAACAATCAAACAAATACGTCTGTTACATAAGCAGCTTAGAATTATGTCTAATCTCTTTTGTCTTGTTCACGTTTTTGTGGAGCTGCGATAAACGTTTTTTTCTTTCATGTTGTTTGAAACAATCGGCACAATTTTATGCTAGTTGGATAGCCTCGCAATGAAGCAAAGGAACTAGCTTTTGCCCCGTGCTTGCTCACACTAAGCCAACTCATCAGTTCACACTGATTTCGGAGTTTGAAACAATTCCAACATTCTCCACAGCCCCATTGTTTGACTGAAAAGGAAGCGGGGTACTTTTCAACATGTACACGAACTTTTCCCAAACGCGTCCCTGATGAATGATATTTGATATGGCAGTTGCAGGCTTTGCATCAAGGTCATCTTTTGCTGAAGTGACACGGAGAGCCGTTCGAATCAGAAATGGAACATCCCTATGGGCCATTAGGTCATACATGATTTCCCCTGCCCGTGATTAGAAGAAAACTTCAGAATTCGTACTTCTTTGTTGACAGTCGAAGATTTATGAAACGCAATGAACCTTACAGTGCAAATTCTTTCCCTGTCGTACATTTCATTTCTAATTTCTTTTAAAAGTAAGTAATTTGTAGAGCATTCCCTCCCCCTAATAAACGTTTATCTTTTCTTCAGATCTCTTGCGTTTTCTTTCCCTCTAATAATCTCCGCCATGTTGCATTCAGAGTCACCTACGTTTGTCACGCTTCTCTCTGATAGTGAAAATTCTTTCTTTTTCCCCATCGATTCATCTTGTCCAATGTGAAAGACTTTCTTTTCTCATTTTCCCCGCTGTCAATCATGACCTATCTGCTGCCGATTATGTCATTTTATTTGAGATCTGCTCCCCCCACTTGGCAACCCCTCTGCTTCATACTTTCAACGGACGTTCACCTAAACGTGTGAACCCTGCTGCTTCCGTTGTCAGTTAAAGATACAGTCGAGCACCACATCTTTCTACAATACTTCTCAGTAATTTTTAATGTCGGTGATTCATCGAAACAGTACACATTCCAGGATCCCGAAATATCTCAACTCACTTTGGCTCAATGTTGCTTGGGTGAGGTTTAGATGAGAAGTGGGAAATGAAAGGCCAGACTTTCTTGAGCCAGAAATATTGGTTTAAATAAGTTGATTATTTATACAAAACGACACATGTGAATCAAAAGTACACTTGAGACAGGAACAACCCATAAAGGTTGGTAAGCAACATTAAAAAGGGTCATTCAAGTACTTTGAATTAGTCTGAAATAATTATTCTTTCTTTTTCTTTTGATGTTTATCTCTTTAGTGGCCATCGTCAACGCGTCAGATTCTGGGCAAATTCACCCTGGCAATGGTGGACGGCGAAGAACATGAATTCATGAGGAAGCGGCTCTTTACAGCCTTCTCACATTCTGCTCTCTCAGGCTACGTCCCCATGATACAGGTAAGTCTGTCAACCAACACCAGGATTGGTCTGGGACCTCTTTGATAAGCGCATCTTGGCCACTCTCTGCTCAGTTAAGAAGTCACCTGTCCATACTGTCAGATCTAACAAATGGGGTGCCATGACTCATTCAGAGCTGGGCATCAGTGAGAAACCACTTCTGATTGTCTGCTGCTTTGAAGAAGATACATCACTGCGTGCCCATTTCGGGAGATGTATAGAAACTCCCCTTGGGACAGAGAAAGAAACACCAATTCAGCTCAGCTTCTCCAATCGATTTTGTACCTTCAGCAATGAGCACCAAATTGAGTGTGGGTATCAGTCCAACATATCACTAATTTGATGACTCAAACTCAAAGATATGTTACCTCAAATGTATTTGTGTCGTCATAGGTCAACTTACATGCTCCTGCAAACTTTGGAGATAATCTTATAGGCTTTTGAAATAAGCTGATTGTACAATAAGTAACATACCACTGCCTTGATTTGGGTTGTGGAGATATGGTTATTGACCTTTAAAATAAGATATATATTCCTGCACACAATTTCCCTTCTCCCCTGCTCACAGAAACCTATTCGCCAGGCCATTGAGAAGTGGTGCGAGTCGGACCAGGTCTTGGCCCGAGATGTGCTACACCACCTGTCATTCCGGGTTGGGGCTGACGTCCTCTGTGGCTTCCAGTATACTGATGATGATGTCACGATGCTGTGTAACAAGTTTGAGGACATCCTCAACGGCATGATGAGCATACCATATGACATTCCCTTCTCCAGCTTCAGGAAGGTGAGCGTCCGGCTTGCTAAGCCCTTACTCACTTTTTATTAAATTCTTACTCGGTTCTTATTAATAGATCTTCCGCAGTTCTTACTCACTTCTTATGAAATTGCTATTCCGTTTTTCATCAAGTTCTTGTTCAGTACTTATTTAGTTCATATTTAGTTCTTACTCAATTCTTATTTAGTATTTATTCAGCTCTTAATCAGATCCTACTCTGCTCTGACTGATTCTTATTCAAACCATACCAAGTTCTTACTCACTTCTGAACCTCGTTATTGAATGTCTTTTCTTGTCTCTGCTTTGCTGTAGGCACTTAAAGCTCGAGACTTCATAAAGCAGAAGCTTGATGAGAACGTCACGCGGAAAGCTAACATGGACCCAGCAGAGGACACACAAGATACCATGCGTATCCTGATCAACCTGGCAAACAAATCTGATGAAGATTCACTGCAAAATCTGTACGAGGCCATCAAGAATCAAACGGTAAGTCTTAAGGAGGTCTGTTTTATCATGTTATCATGTTGAGACAAAAGCTAGGACGGCTGTATCAAGAAGAACATCCTTTAGTTTACCAGTGCCTTTTCACAAATCGTGCTCAAGAAGCTAGCTCAGATATGCTGGTTGCATACATGCATTCCACAGTTGTCAGGGTTTTACCATTTCCTTCATTGTTTTTGTTTTGATCCACTCCTGTGACTGTCCTGTCAGATCTTTGAGATTAGGAGGGTACTCTCCACCTCCTGTAGGCTATGCTTTATATCGAACAATTTGTGCGAGGATGAGACCATGTTTCCTTTATCCAGAACTAAGTGTTAAATGGGATTTCCCCTCTGGTTTTGCACCGTTTATATTTCAAAGCCAGATGACCCCAATAGACCCAACTCCTCTGTTTTCCGCACCTCAGATTGAGTTCCTGAACGCAGGGATGGTATCCCAGAGGTCTGCAGCGGCGATAATGCTGTACCACCTGGCCAAGAACCCAGACGTGCTGACCAAGGTCAGGCAAGAGCTGGACGACCAGGGTCTGCTTCATGACTACACCCCACTCACCATGACCAAGATCAACCAGTGCCGCTACGTGTCGCAGGTCGTCAAAGAAAGCCTAAGGATCTCACCGCCCATTGGGGCAGCCTTCAGGACAGCACTGAAGACCTTTGAGCTCGATGTAAGTAGCCCAAACCCAGTCTCTTTGGTGACGTGCATGGTTTCTTAACCCATTTTTCTCGGATTTAATATGTGAAAAACCTTGCAGAAATATTTCTTTGTAACATTCGAACAGAAAATGTTTAATATACCACAAGCATATCTAAAAAGGATGAATGGTATATGCCAATGAAGAAGTGTCTAATAAGCAAAACATGTGTTTCTTTCATACAAAATTGTTCTATCTGTTGGCTCTCTTGGTTCTTTCAAACTATATGTTGAGTTTGCGCATGGCACAATTTGTTATTGTGTTGTGGATGAGTATGGAACTGATATCCCTTCTCACAAAACACACACCATCTGTAATTCAAGAACATTTACAAAACTGTGCATCATGAAAGTTAGCAATATGGATAGGAATCTAGAGTATATCTTTGCTAAAGGCTTCTTCCACCTGTTTCTCTCTGATGCTGCAGGGCAAGCAGATTCCCAAAGGATGGACAGTCTTCTGGAGCGTGCGGGAGACCATTCACCTGTCCGACACCTTCAAGGACACCCACAAGTTTGACCCAGACCGCTTCTCACCAGAGAGGCAGGAGGACAAGGCGGCCGGGCGCTACGGCATGCCCGTCTTCGGCTCCGGCCAACACAGCTGCCTCGGTCAGAACTTCTCCATGCTCATGCTGCGCATTCTCCTCATCGAACTGGCACGCATGTGCAACTTTACAGTGCCAAATGTGGATAAGGTCAAATTCTCATGGATCCCTGCGCCAATTCCAAAGTGCGGGATGCCCACGCAGTTCAGGAGGTTACCCCTGGTGGATCAAAATGAGAATGAGCTGAGGAGATGCTCAAAGGACGTGTGTCTGTCGCAAAGATTAAATGGTTCCTCACAGGAGTCTGTGTCACAGCAAAGCACTACATGCCATGCCGCATGAGCAATTTATCCATTGCATCATTGAACGCAAAGTGTCAAGCAGCTGGACAGTCCGCACGCACAAAAGGTCTTCGAAATCAACTTCCTTGATTCTAAGAAAGGATGGCACAAAGGCCTCTTGCTTGGCAGTAGCAGGTTTGACGAGTGATGCGAGATTCGTTGTCAGAAATATGTGATTGACTGCTTGTTTAAGAAACGTTGTATTAGTACAGAGACGCGACTTCTGCTCATACCTGAGGTTTTGTTAATCTATTGCATACATCATTGAAACCTCTTGCTGAGACGCGACTTCTGCTCATACCTAAGGTTTTGTTAATCTATTGCATACTTCATTGAAACCTCTTGCTGACGGATGCTACGTTGTGATACAAACGCATCATCAGCTGCAGTGTAGAGCTACTCAGAGCATGGTACTCTTTGCGGAGAGGACAGGTTGCTTCTGTATGCTATTCAGGGCGGTACTGCGGTGGGATGTTCTGCTTCTGAGGACTCCCTTTAAAGCTGAAGCTGGGAATGTGCTTGTTGACTCGTGAATGAGCAAGAATTGCTTCACCAAATATTGATACCATAGTTATCACCTTTTCAACTCATGTTTCTAGATGTCTATGTATACAGATCGCTAAGTAGTACCCTTGGATATCGAGTCATGCCTTCAGAATTTGAATGTATTCAACAGCTTTGTACGTTGAAACAATGCTCTCATCTGTATTCACTTCAGGTGAAACACGCTCCATGCATCATTCAATACGCTCAGCCACATGTATTATGCGAAACATATCAGCGCTGTATCAGTGTATATAGCATGCATACATGTTGTCTTTCTAGCGGTATCTGAGCACAGCTCTCTTTCAAGGCTCAACGATGGTATCAACCATTTGCAAAAGGCTCCAGCATTTGTCCAAAGATCAATTTGTAGACTAGGATGTTAAGATTATGTAGTGAGGGGTTGCGCCCATTGTTTTCTCAACCTCTCAAGAAAAATGGGAATCTGTGGTTGGCTGTTAGAGAATGCATACCTGGAAACCTTTAATGTTGAAGTAAGTTGCTCAATTATTCTCCATCATATTTCCTAGAATCTACACATCATTGAAAAGCTTGACATCGCCTTTGCTTACTGAGCAGGGACAATTCCATAGGTTGTCGACAAATTATGTGTACTTATCTTTTTGAGCTGCATGGTCAGGCAAGCTTATGAAAATATTGAGCTATAACATCTTAAAATCTATAAATGGAATCCACTTGTTTCAACCGATGAAATTTCTAACATTGCACCTTCAACCTCTATGAAATTGATTGCACATCATCAAATCATCATATTCATGGTATCATATGAAAGAAAACATGACAAGGCTCTATGATATGACTTGTGATTTGTTTCGTAGGTTGCTTTTCAGATTTTGATTGTGAGCTTTGCAAATGGCTGATCCCTCCTGTAATAGTGATCTAGGTTTGGCGAGTCTTGTCTTCAATATACACCAGAAACAATACTTTTAATAAACATTATGTTCTCATCGCAAATAAGATTGAATCTTGAATCTTGAATCTTGAATGATTCAACTCATGTCGCCGCACATTCAAAATATGTTTTTGGATGGTATTCATCATTATTTATTTCCGATTGTGGCGAGATGGCACTGATGACAGGTTTGCTAGAAGTATTCAAAATATACCCCAGATAGTAAATATATATCTACTTCTGTGCTTGATTTGTGTAAATACATCTGTAAATCCACGGCATGTCTTGCCTTATGTAGAAAGTGCAGGACTTGTAAAATGCTGGTCAGACTCAAGCTTTATGATTTCAAAGCTCGAAAGAATTGCATTTTTGCTTTGGTTATTTTGTTTTCTTGTCTTGTTAAGACTTGTTATGACGTGGGTGATGTCTTCACAGAATTGCCAAAATAAAATGTGTTTTTTGTTGTTTCAAATGAAAGAACAAATGTAAAGTTATTTGACAAAACGGGTATTGTAAGTGGCTATGTACATTTCATAAAGCAAGAGAGATCATAGGGCCATTCCAGTCCCTGGTATTAGTATTCGTGTTGTTGATCTCCTTAGGTAGTGAAGCGTGAACCAGAAATTCTGATTAGTTTGTGCGTTGCTCCGTGTCACACAGACAACGGTGTATTCTGATCTTGACGTGAAGTTGCCAAGTTGGGAAATGATTGCTTGATTCTACTGTGTGTCTGTGTGTGTGAGAGTGTGTGTATGTGCATGCACACACACGTTTAAACCAGGAAGAAAAGGATGAAGGCTCCTTTATCAAGAGTTCTATTCGCAATGTGTGTGGGGTCAGACCCTAGGCTGTTCCCACTGGTCAGCATTTTGTATCTTGGACACTGGTGTGAAGGCGCCCAACCTTTGACCACCGTGGGAGGATTGTGGAGAGGGGGGGGGGGGTGTGCTTATACACCAACACTAGCTGTCCGGGGTAAAAGATGTGGACAAAGTGGGAGCTGGTCTTTGCTCTGACATAAAAAGTGACCTTAATTCAAGGTGTGTACCATCGGCACAAGACTTTTCTATCAGATTTGTAACTTGAAATGGGTAAACGAAGGAAAAATGTTCAAAATGTATATTAAAAACCAGTATTGACTACTTTTTGCATCTTTTTTGTACATTTCCGTCATAATGTATCGGATATAATCTGTATTTTTTTATACAAACATATATTTAAACTGTGTTGTGTGCTGTTCCCTTGTTCATATTCATGTCTGTACATAATATGCATATACACATGTACAGTATATCTGCCTACGGTTTATTTTGCTGAAGTAAGCTAGTGCTGGAATCTAGAGCTGGAGTAGATAGGAAAGATGAGCAAAACATTAATTCATGCAATTGTACTCTTTTATGTGCTTTCATCACTATGATTCTGACATCTGCACCATGTCTTTGACACTATATAAGAAATCTTATTAACAAAGAAAAACATCTGCATGTGCCAAAATATGTTCGGTACTTAGAGTTCTTTCTAGATAAAAATATAATTCTTGTATTCAGAATTAGATTTTCTTTGGTAGAGACAGAGATTGTTGCACGTAAAGTCTGTTGACACACAGCTACCCTTCAATTGTAAAGGAGATGGCATGAATGTACCAATTGATAGAACGGAGTAATCTGTGGTTCTTTGGCAGATGACTTCTCAATCTATGGCAATTGGAGCATGACAATTGTGAGATTGAGCTGGAATGCTATGTAGAGATGTAGGTAGCGAGCAAAGTTCACAGCGATGTTTTCATGGGGGCGACCGAGGGCATGTTTCTTGTCTCCTGATGTTGTGTTGCAGAATCTGGCTTGTACATAAGTTCATAAAGGACTGCTTCAACCTGCAACAAGCCAGATTGGGCTAGTTCATGTGTGTTACACATATCATAGCGCACTTGCATCTTATAAAGGTCAATAGACAATGAGAATGACTAGACCACAGATAAAGGATGAGTACAGGTAACAACTTTTGTGTCATCGTAAAGGATTTGTCTAGCCAATTTTGGGTCAGTCCACTATGGTTCCTTTTCATCTCTGGCTCCAATGGAAGACTTTGTGCAATGTAAGCATGGGTTTTCATGAACTATGTAACATCGAGTGGACATGTTGCACAATTCAAGTAGGGAGTTTGGTTGTTGTTTTCAGCAGACCTACCACCAAAAACCGGTACTCCGAAGAATTAAATATGTGTATTCCCGCTTACAGACTGACATGAATGTCTATGAACACACCATTTTACCTAGCCCATTATCCACATTCAGAGGTGACATTGTTCCAAGAGAAGTTGACAATTATGTGGATCGGGTCCTAATTCATCCTCTCCCACCCCATACTTCACCTTAATCAAATCAAAATGTATTCATCGCCCATGACGACTTGTGCATTCAACCTTTAGAAACTAGAAGAAGGCAGCCATGTAGCTTGAGAACGATTTGAATTAGCATTGTATTTTATTGATGTATATCTACTCAAAAACCTGTTTGTAAATCTACATTCATGTTGACCTTGGACTGAGCTTTACTTGTTAACAATGATGTATTCCCCTTGTTCTCTTCCCATGGGGCATGCTATAATGGTGTATTTCTGCTAGAGGTATTATAATTATTACTTGTTTCTATAAATGTTAATATCTAATCAAATCATAACTATTATATATACTTCTGTATATTTTGGACAGTTGTTTGACATCCATGTAACATATATTTCTATCATTTTTACTCAGTAAAATATTTATGTGTATCAAAAGTATGTATGGCTCGGTAATTATGTAGATTGTTTTGATATGATGAGGAGAGAAATGAGATGGGAAAAGGTGGAGTGGAATAGAGATAGATGAAGAGGAGAGAGAGAGAGAGAGAGAGAGAGAGAAAGAGAGAGAGACAGAGAGAGAGAGAGAAAGAGAGAGAGAGAGAAAGAGAGAGAGAGAGAGAGAGAGAGAGATGGGGGGAAGGGAGATATGTGGAGGAGGAGGAAGAGATTAATTAAATGGATAAGATAAAGAAAGTTCACAAATACAGAGAGAAGTGAAAGTTGAACACACACAACACAAGCACAGAAACATTCTACACACACTCACAAACACTTTTTTTTTATCTACTTGGTAAGGTATCATTTATTAATTGTATCTATAATTAAAAACTCCAGGCCTTTCGACAAATTAGTTGACAAACTATACTATATTATTGCCGAATGGTGAATGGAAGCGTACATTGGAGACAGGTATCATCTGGTAGTTCTGTCTTATTTTCTAGGTATAATTTACATTATCCAAATACAGCTGACAGCAATAAGCACGTGTTTATTGATACCTAATGATTTATTTTTGTGTAGGTATTTACATCATGCAAATGCAGCTTACAACAAATATGCACGTGTTTATGCACAAACACACCTCTACACACACACACACACACACACACACACACACACACACACACTCACAAACACACCCCTACACACACACACAAACACACACACACACACACACACACACACACACATACACACACACACACACACACACACCACACACACACACACACACTCACAAACACACCCCTACACACACATACAAACACACACACACACACACACACACACCACACACACACACACACACACACACACACACACACACACACACACACACACACATTAACACATCCATGTATAGACCAAGAGAGGAGGAAAGGAGACCATCCAAACACCGACACACTTTTGACATAAGGTAAGAAAACAACAATTGTAGTTCTATGACATCCAGTGATGGACTTTTTAATAATTGGCAACAGAAAATATTCTATACGTACATAGACAGCAAGAAAATACCCGTTGCACTCTACCAACCTCTAACCCAAGTCAATGTAAGCTTTCCATTAACAGCTTAAGCTCATTCAATCAAACAATCATATTGTTCTAAATAACTCATCTTTTTCTACAATATCGAGAAGAATATCTCCTACTGAAGACCTGAATGGAATAATAGGATTAAGTAACATATGCTCTGATTGGCTCCTTCGCATCTTTGATTGGCTAGGATACAAAAATCTAATCTACAAAATAAATCACGGATAAATGGATTACAGTAACATGATCTCTCTCTCTACTTGCTGGCATTTTCCATATGTATTCCATTGGATGTAAATGTAAATAACACATTCATAGTCTCACTCTTCTCACACTTGAAACATTTCTTACAATGCTTTCATATTATTCTATATGATAAAGACAATTCTATTTTTCTTTAATAATGTGATAATCATGGTAATAAGGCATTTGATAACAATCAAGGCATGATTTCATGAAGGCATACTCTGACGTAAATTGATCCAAAGTGATTGTATTGACATTAACAATTACATTGTGCTTCACAATGCTTCAGACATTATTTACATACAATCATATTTAACATTTTATACCTTGGGGGATAACATACAAAATAGTAAATACTTGAAAAAAGGGATTCTACATAGAAATATATTGCTCCATGTAATGTGTTTGATACTAAAATATATAGATATGTTTTTATTCATAGTGATTGTCTGTTTAGAAAAGAAAACAGCACATGCTATATCAGCAACCAGCAATAATCAATCTGGTACATGTATAGTATTTACTAGTTTACAGAAATAATCAAAACATTGATTATGCTAAACAGCTGGTATATGGTTGGGATAACATATATTATCAGCATATGTATTGTGCTTTTACTTCTGTATCAAAGTGTTGGTACAAAATATAGTATATTCAAGAATAAAACATTGAAATACAAAGTTGGAATAAAACAGTGTTTTACTAATTACAGGATTGACATCATTTTGAATAAGACTATCCACATGATTAGATGACAATCGTACATAATTAATTGGAAGATGTATAATTCTGTTCATAACAATATGCTGACTGAAAGATTATGGTGTTCAATGCCATGATTCATAACACAAAATATATGGATGATGTTACAAGTATAATGTTTTTAAGAGAAGAAATGGGCTCTTCTTAAAATAAATATTTAAGATAGATATTGGCAGATTTTCTTCAGTTCTACTAAATGTATTCAGATATCCAATGTGTTACTATTGCTTGGTAAATACACAACATACAACTAAGCTACCAACTGAAGTTATAAACCCTGACCAGTTGTGTCATGAAAAATATTGTAACACAATACATGGAATATGATATTACATCATACATTCACACCCTTGGCCTTGAATCAAGAACAAAAATAAACATGAGTGTTTTAAAGTCACTTAGGCGACAGTAAATAACATGGGTGATATGCATGCATAAAGAGACTTAAACACAATAATTGAAGTTTGCACAAGTTGGTTTGAGGCCATATATAGTATGCTTTTTCCTGAAAGAGGATAAATGTGAGGGCATGAGTATTTATTGAATTGTGAACTGGCAGTTATGCACATGACACATAATTTTGCACAATCCGTACATGGTTTCTTTGTGCATTAGCATAGAAAAACACCCTATATCAATCTACATGCTGTTGACCACTTTTTATCATATCAAAATATAATTTGGTTTTATGATACAATGGTATTGGAAATTACTTTTCACATGATTGATACTTCTAGTCTACACTGCTATGTGTAAGCTACCAAAACTGGAAGTGTAACATCTGCATACTGCACTTAGTCTTGAACAATTCAAAGTACAAAAGCATACATGTTTTTACTCATCTTCCTATTTTCAATCACTATTCGAGGAAAAAATTAAGTATGAAAGAGAAATTATGCTAATATGTGCAACGTTTTTATTATCCATTTTTGCATCTTCATAAGAAGATGTTGCTTGACCTTCAGGTCAGAGGTCAAACTGACCACTACTTGAGAGGCTCTAGATTCCCCAACACCACTATGTACAATTATTCCGCATCACATCATTTGCTGTACATTGTAGACTCCAAGTGGCCACACCCTCACCACATTGTAAGTATCTCGACCTCTTCTCTCTCGCTGTCACGGTAACGAGAGACCTAAACTGCATATTTCTCCTCCTGCTATACACTACATAGCAGACATCCTGCTCCGTTGGCTGATGCGCCACAGTGACGCCATGGCGACACATTGGTGCCACGCCCTGCCCAGCATTGCTCCCACTGCCGGGGGTGTTGTTTTCGCCATCTCTGGGCGTTGGTGCACTCACCTCTCTCTATACCTCCTCCAGGCCTGATTTAACCCACCCGATCCCACAGAGAGTAAGGGGGGAGGGGCACGCAGAGTCCCGGGAAGCACGGAGGGAGAGCGACTAGATGTTGCCGAAGAGGCTGTTGACGCCGGCTCCGGGGATGTTGTAGATGATGAGGACAATGAACGCCACCACTAGGAGCAGCAGGAGGAAGCCCAGGATGTACCACTTGTAGTTGTTCCAGATGATGTACTTGAGGGACTTCCAGGGGGAGGTGATCCACAAGAAGGAAGTCTCAGGACGGCTGTAGCCAAGAACGGGAAAACAAGGATAGAGACATTTGGTTATTACATATCCATGGACATACTTGCTGTGGGTATCACCCCTATGGTGATTCAATTGGTTCAGTGTCATTTTGAAGTACGATGTAATCTTAATGTGCATAAATACCATTTCATTTCTTCTATGTAGTATTAAATCCTCTCTCTCTCTCTCTCTCTCTCTCTTTTCCTTGACTCTCTTTCTGTTTTCATCCTTTCACTCTCTCTTTGACGCCTCTCTTTCTTTTCTCTTATCTTTTTACCCCCATATATTTGTGTAAATACAATTTCATTTCATCTATGTACCATTAAATCCTTCTCTCTCTCTCTCTCTCTCTCTCTCTCTCTCTCTCTCTCTCATTTCCTGTTCTTTCTTCGTTTTGTCCTTTCACTCTCTCACTGACACCTCTCTTTCTTTTCTCTTCTCACCCTCCCTTCCCCCCCCCCCCTCACTGTTTATCTCTACTTCCTTTATCTCACTCAAGCAAGTAAAGAAGGGAAACCCCCAATATATAAAAGCCAAGTTCACTCAAACATGCACTTGTTTAGATATACACAGACATAACAGCAACAGCTGAATAGAAATATCATAGGATAAAGAAGCTTCTTTTTAACTTTGAGATAATGAGAAGTTCATTTGGAGGTTGTTACAGGTCTGATTTCAGGACAAATGGAAACACTGCTCTTATATCTTAACAGCCACTTATGCTGATTAAAAAAAAACACAATTAATTTTTCAAAGAAATTTTAGGCATACACCCAGTAGTAAGGATAGCATGCTCCATCCTGTAAATGAATGAAAAATAAGTCAGACAAAAATCTTGGAACCAGACGGGATTTGAACCTGCAATGTACTGCTTACCGGGCAGCGACTTAACCACGCAAGCTATTTCTAGATCTCGGGTCAAGACACGACAACATGGAAACAAATACCAAAAGAGTCTCATTAATATTCATGAGTAGTCCGCCGTAGGGAAAATTCAGCTAGATTTTAGTGAAAAGGCTTTCTGGGGCAATTTCAATTAAGTCGCTGCCCAGTAAGCAGTAGATTGCAGGTTCAAATCCTGTCTGGTTCCACACTTTTTGTCTGACTTCCTTTTCATTCATTTACAGGATGGATCATGCTATCGTTACGACTACTCTACTAAAATTTCTTTGTTAATTGAAATTACCCCAGAAAGCCCTTTCACTAAAATGTATTTTTCCTAAATGACTGACATCCAAAGATACTGTACCTCTAGGTTGGGTGAGAGTTAATTGGCAATCACTTCTTGGGGTCAAAAGGTGAAGAGATATTTCATCAGTGCAAATCTTCAATCAAATCTACTGTATGTATTACCTATGAATGTATTATTACCTATGAAAGAGTTAATTGGCAATCACTTCTTGGGGTCAAAAGGTGAAGAGATATTTCATCAGTGCAAATCTTCAATCAAATCTACTGCATGTATTACCTATGAATGATACACAATGATCTGGAGTTAAGAGCCATACTGCTGGCATTAGGAGACTGCATAGACAGACAGTAGCAGGCACAATCGTCTGAAGCATTTATCCCTCGATTATCATAAAGCAACATAAAGTGGCTGGGCCCGGTGGACCCTGGGAGACCTAGACGCCACATGTTAGCCAGGCCATCTTGTCTCCTCCTTATCCCCACAACGTGATCACCAGGACACCACAAGGACAACATCTTTGCAACATCTTTGCATCCTTGGCTGCATCCCCGCTCTCTCGCTCTCTCTCTCTCTCTCTCTCTCTCTCTCTCGCTTTCTCTCTCTCTTTCTCTCTCTCTCTCTCTCTCTCTCTCTCTCTCTCTCTTTATCTCTATCTTTGTCTCTATCTCTATGTCTCTCTCTCTCTCTCTATCTCTCTCTTCGTCTCCAACTGTCTATGTCTCTCTATCTCTATCTCTCTCTCTTTGTCTTTATCTCTGTTTGTCTCTATCACTGTCAATTTCTCTCTCTCTCTCTGTATCTACAGTACTTTTCTCTCTCCCTCTCTCTCTCTCTCCTTCTCCCTCCCTCGCTCTATCTCTCTCTCCATCTCTCTCGGCCTTGCAGCAGTTGGGAGAAATCACGTTTCCACGTTCACTTAACAAGTCCCAGTCTATTCGCAGCACGTTCCATCCTTTCGATTTTCCCATTAAGCAAGTAACTGCCCCCCATCTGAACTGTGATAGTGAATTCCCCCTTTTTGTTCTCATTATTCAGCAAGAAAGCAAGTTATCAGCTTGGTTTCCGGTCTTTTACGTGTACCTAGACATACCTGGTACCCTACCCTACCCTGGCAAAAATCTCCACCTCAAGAGCCATCTTCCTTCCCCTCCCCACTTCAGTTCTATTGATCACATTGCTTTCAATGTGAGGAGAGCCAACAAAAAGCAAATACAACCTCATGGTGGCTATATTCCTGCCCTCACTTATGTATGATATTATACATGACTGAAAACATTGCTATTTAGGATATATGTATGTTGTTGTTAAATGCGTACCTGGGTATAATGTATAATGACTTAAGGCCAAGATGCACCAATCGTTACACAATCAAGTCCCTGACTTGTTGGCAGGTTAACCAGGCTAATCCCCTCAATGCCAACTATTATGACAGGGATTATGGACTTAGACCAAATACTTAATCCTCCCAGCTTAGGTAAATCCTTTGGGGGGAATGATTGTGGATTGGCACCAAGTGGCGTGCTAAAGTCGGATAAAGGGGAAAATGATACCCTGATAGAAAGTTGACTTGAAGGAAAGTGGAAAAACCAGTGAACCGGAATGACTAAAGAAAAAAAAAACCTAGATGCTTTGAGGATATCATAACAGTTCTACCATCTTTACAAGCCACTATCTAGTTTGATTTCGATAACTTAATTTTTGTACATGATCACATGATCCTAAAATCAAAAACAGAATTGCCCTCATTACGATCACGTAATCTTCACCACACCAATCTCTTACTTGAATAACTTATTTTTTGTACGAGATCACACCATCCTAAAATCCAAAACAGAGCTGCCCTCGTTACAGATCAGGTAATTTTCACCACACCTATCTCTTACCTGTAATATATAATTTTAAGTTTGTGCATGTTCTATTGGGACTTGGCCCCTATCGCTGTTGGGCAGTGCATGACGCAAATGGCTCAAACACATTACCTACAAGTACATAAAATTGTAAGGGGAGCGATTTAAAAATGGGATTGGAGTGCGATAGAAAGACCTCATTGTTCTCCAATCATCGTCACATGGTATGTATTGAGGTGACTTTTGACAGAAGGCGTATGTCAATGTCAATGACATACATGCGCACTTAGGGGATATGAAGTCAAATCCCACACAGACTATGGCTCTGCATTCCGGACTTTGCTCAAAATGACTTTGGTTTCAATGTACTTGGGGTGGGAGGTAATAGCACAGCATGCCATGGTAAGGTGACAGGTTTCTCTCGGCTTTGGTCCTGCCGTGAGAGATCGTTACTGCGTTAGATTTATCAAGCGCATGAAGCATGCTTCTTCCTCTTAAGGAGACAAGAAGTGGGGTTTTCTTATAAGTTGCTCACTCCGTCTCAGCCTTTTCAGCCAACTAGAATCGGCCTCACACTCCATGCCGACAGAATTTTCGGCTGCATAAGTTGGTGCTTTTGGTGCATCTATTAGCTTCTTTGGTGTTATTTGACATCTTCCTTTCTTTACCACAGCTCTTGTACCAACTGAGAAGGTACGTGGAATAAAAAAAAAACATCTACGAGAGAGACACGCAAGGTATGTTCTCTCCTCCATTTACACAGAAGGGTCTCTCATCGAATATTAAGAGTTACAATTCTGACATTCTGAAAGGCCAACCAGTGGTAAACACCAATTTGACAATAGCTCCGTGAAAGGGGAACATCAACAATTACGCATTCTTGCCCTGCATTCTTCAAATGTCCCGATAGTGCAGACTGGTGAAAAGACCTTAACAAACACAGACTGTCATAGAAGCAAAACAAAATACAGTATTCACATTAATCTGCTCTGATTGTGGTCTGTGACTGGCAGAATAACACATCATGGCTGTGCATTCTCCACGCTCATGTTTCTCTGCAGAGAGAAAAACAAATCAAACTGAGATAGAAGAGGGGCTTTCCGAAGCTTAAGTCTACACACTCACAAAAAAAAATGACTTGGTGAAAGGTGAGAGAAAGGACACAGACCTAGGTCTTAACTCATAGAAGAAGCTGGAATTCAGTCCGAACAATGTTTAATCAATCAATACTTGAGCTTTCTTTCTAGTTATGGAATAGAGGAATCTAAAGAAAATAAACAGAGCATAGGTTGCTATAGAATATTTTCAGAAACCAAAGCATTTTTCTTTTCATTTTTGTGGCAAACTTGTTGATGGGACAAAAGCTTGAGTGCTCCTAGAACTAATGGCCAACACCTACACACATAGTTGCCATTGTAACACAGTTGTCAACGCTGGATGAGGAATTGCGAACAAAAAAACAATACTCCTCTCTCTCTCTTTCGACACATAACACACAGGTATTTCAGAATCAGAGAAATGTACCAATGTCAAATGCCAAATGCCAAAATGCCAAGCTCTCCCAAGCTCTAGTTTTGCGTACGACCGACCCTAGTTGAGAAAGAAGACCCTGGTTTGTGTAAAAAAAAAGAAAAAAAGAAAGGAAAAAAGACGCTTTCGTTGCGCACCACAGTTCTTCACACTTTCTCGTCTGGACGGAAGATAAGTGTGTTATACACGAGTGGTTGGTCCCGCTGTATAAGCCTGTCCTGACAAACGGCAGGCAAGGATGCTTTCTCGGAAGTTCCAATCATCTTTGGACTCTGTCTTCTACTTTGTGAGGAGTCAAAAGCCCCCATTGTGTGTAGAGGTGTTGGTCTACTCAGATTCCAAGCACGGCTTCATCCGCTTACACTAAGGAACAAGAAAATCTACTTTCTTAGCCATCCTCTTTTCTTTCTTCTACAAGCCTCTTTTTTCCATCCTTTAAAAAAAAAATTGCAGGGTCTGCACCAACTCAAAAGAGATGGAGATAGAGAGAGGAAACATAGATAAGCATAGAGAGAAGAGGAAAAATGCATGTGCACAAGAGAATGAAAGAAAAAACGAAAGGAGAGAGAGACAGAGAGAGACAGGAACAGAGGACATAGAACAAAAAATAGAAGATGATACCTGTGAGGCATCAAAACACATGACAGATGAACTGAGATGAGATGACATGTCACTATTACATTCCATCCTGGAGAGAGAGAGAGAGAGAGAGAGAGAGAGAGAGAGAGAGAGAGAGAGAGAGAGAGAGAGAGAGAGAGAGAGAGAGAGAAGCCTTAGCATGGTGATAGAGTAAGACTTCAACGGAGGTGAGGGACAGGTCACTGAGAGAGGGACAAGCTGAGAAGGGGGAGGAAGGGGGAAAGGCTGACAAGGGAAGGGACACTACAAAGTGGAGAAGACTGACAGAAGATGAGAAATGGGCAAAGAGATGACAGAAAGGAGGGGAAGGGGGTGAGGGAAGGGAGAAGAGGTGTGGAAACCAGTAGAAAATGGTAGGGGAGAGAGAAAGGGAAGGTAAAAACATATGATGGAGTGATATAAGAAAGGAAATAGTGAGAGAGAGAGGGAAAGAGAAGAGAGAGAGGAGAGGAAAAAGAGAGCGAGAGAGAGAGAGGGAGAGAGTGTGAGAGAGAAAGAGAGGGAAGATTGGAGAGTGAGAGGAGAGATAGGAGAGAGAAAATAGGAAAGAAAGAGGGAGTTAGGGAGAGAGAGAGTTTAATTGGAAAAAGAGTTTACTTGGAGAGGGAGAGAGAGGGAGAGAGAGGGAGAGAGAGGGAGAGAGAGAGAGAGAGAGAAGGGGGAAGAGGGGGAGCTTAAAAGTATAGCTAGAAAAAGAGATGAGCACTGTGATTGAATTGCATGTCCTGGCAGAGTCTAAATATCAGTCAGCTTCAAATAATCTTCACATATAAAAACAGAAATAGAAGAGTGCTGAACACAACCTAGGGAAATACCTGCAAATTATATGATGCTCTTCCCTGTAAGGCTGTACATTGTAATTCGTCTCTAGGGGAAAGGAGGGGTTATGAACTTTGTAAACACAAACAGACAGACAAATAATCTGTCAACAAAAAGCAAAAATAGAACACAAACAGAACTTGTTTTTAACCAAACAACAAGGGCTATATTGTTTGTATTTTGTAAGTAACCCTTTGTTTTTCAATCTTACTTGTTTCTAAAAAAAGGAATCACAGAAATATTTTGATGAACAAACAGCTCAGCTGTTCATAGGGAGATACCAGAACAATTCATCCCAAAGTTGTAAACATAACCATATAATCTCTGATCAGTTCCAGTGTGCAGTGAAGGGTTTCAGCATACCCACCATAAGGTGCGTCTTCATAAGCCCGATCAGACGAAATAGCGAGCTATTTTGCTGATCCGGGGGACTAGCCTGAAGTTGCAATCGCGTCTTTATTAGCTTGAAACTCGGGATACGCAAGCTCGAAACTCGGGATGCATAAATTATCCCTATGTTCGCACATGCGCAAGTGTGCGACGGGAATAGGCCAAGACCGCATGGCTTCGGTTGTAAGTTCGCATTCACCCACATATAAAAACCTAACGTAAACAATGCCCCGTGCGCGCTGATGCATGCCGAGGCAAATTTTCAGGCAAATGAAGACGCTCTGAACTAGCTCCATTTAGCCCGAGATTTCTTGGGAAATTTTCTCGACGAATTAGCTAGCTATTTCGTCTGAACTGGCTAATGAAGACGCAAATAGCTAGCTATTTCGTGAACTGGCTAGCTAACCCAATCAGAATAAGCTCGCTATTTCGCCCACATCATGCAAATGAAGACACCCCTACAATGTGTCGCTCTCATCATAATCCCCGAGGTCACAAAACGGTCATTTTCATCAGTTCCAGGTGAAAAAAGAGTACTCTCTCTCTCTCTCTCTCTCTCTCATTCCTATCCTAGAAATTAGCCTAATAAGAAAATTGGCCAAACCAACGAGTAATAGGCTTCATCGGACACAATAGCAAGAGGATTTTCTAAGGAAGCTTGAACAGAATGGCATTCTTTTGCACAAAATGACACCTATGCATTTCAAAGATCTACTCCAACTCTGATTGAATCAGTATAACAGCTCTCTCATAATGCATCATGTATCATATCATATTTCTGCCAAGCAGCAAAAGGTGGCACATGACTTGATGGTTGTCATGGTAACTCACACTCAGTTGGCGTGGAGTGCATTGTCCTGGGGGGCGCAACAGGGGCGCAGGGATCTGCTTTACAGAGGGGGGGGGGGGGGGGGAGCAGGTTTCCGGCTCTGACAGCGGAAAGCATGTGATCTTGGGATGAACACAGACTGACATACAATGTCTCAATCCAGCAGCTGATTATGCTTGCATGTAGTCATCACAAGAACATCCTTCTCGGAACATGAGGGCAACGCGTGGACTGATTCCTCATAACAAGCCTGAGATACTCTGCCTTCCTAGCAGAAACTTTGTATCAAATCTAGAAAAATGCATCATTTAATAACATAAGTCCTATGGATTATGGTTGAGCTATTAGCTAAAAAGAGAAACGTTATCAGCTGAAATATGAAGAAAGTCAAGATCATCAAGGATATCAGGTCAACGACCTGTCTCTGTCTCATAAGAAATCACTTGTTTTCTTGAAGAACACCAAACTGCCTTATTCAAGTGAGTCACACAGACATTCTTAGTTTTAGTTGACAAACAATAATGATAGTCCTTTTCATCAAACTGACGAAAGTCATACTCATTAAGATTCACAGATCTTTCTCAGAAATGCATTAATCCAGAAAACGCTTTTATTAGCAAGCATTAGGCACAAGGATTTTATTGATATTAGTTGGAAAAATAAAGGTTTCTTTTCCATCAGACTCAACATATCATATTAAGAACATCTGGGCCATATGCCCATAAACCCACATCTGAAAGTGAAATAATATTTGTATTCAATTTGTTTGAAAAGAAAATGCTTTTTAAAACACAGTAATTTAAACTTGCCCACGCTGCATATTACGTGTACAAGTTAATTTTTTTGAAAGCAGTGCTCACGTTTTGGTTCAATAAGTCCTTGGGCTGGCATGTTAATATTGATCATCATAGATCATCTAGTACCCCCCGCCCCCCCCCCCCCCCCACCCCGTCCCTCTTCCCACCTACCACAAGAAGGGGTAATAAATAACCTGCTATGCATACTGCCAAAATCTTACAAAAAAAAATCAAATATTGTTAAATGTTATTAATCATAATCAGTATGAGCATTGCAATGTTTAACCCGCTCAATGCCATTGGTGCATGAAATGTGAAATAGAAGAAAAGGCTTTTCCTGCCTTGGTAGTGAGAGGCTTAAACAGTGTTCTCAGTTTCTTTACATGGAGGTAACAGTGGAAGTAGAGTGCATTGTTACTAGGCACAGTAGCCAGCCAGAGCGAACCAGTCGTCAGCTGAAGACAACGACGACACCAAGTACCAGGCGGAAATACCAGCACAATCCTGCCATTTATTGTTTCCGTAATGAAACCTAAATTGAACGGGTACTGATGGGTTTGTTAACATACAGTTTCTCCACAGAGCAAACAAGTTTAATTCACATATTTTATCTCTTTAGACATTTTAACTTAAGATTTTTTTTTCCATTCATAAATATTTCATTCATATGACTTTTTGAAACGTGATTATTGTTTACTTCTTCCACACACATCTCTGAAACAATACTGGCCTGTTTATTCCAAAAGCATTGCACTGATGTTAATCCTTGGAATATGTCACCCCTTTCAAATCCTGAGCAGGCAAATTCTACCACTATCAGATTCCTTAATCTTGAGATTAATGTCAGTATAGTTTTTAAAATGTTTATATTTCCCAACATGGATAATGAGCTCTTTCACAAATACTTGCTTTGTGGTTAAGATGACATTCCTTGATGATAAATCTCCCTCCACCACAATGACAATACTCTATTCAAACAAAACTCTGCACGGGTTTGCCCTCAGGTCTGATGTTAACTCCACCCTTTAAAATTAAAACACACTTCGACAACAGTTGCAGGGACGAACAACGCACGCACGGATCTGATCGAAAACCACAGCATCACACATGTGAAGAACCTATACCTGAACTCCAACCAGCCCATGTGCATGTATCTGTCAACGTGCTCATGGCATGAGAGTTAGTCCCTTCACGTGCTGCAGTACCTTCAAGCAGCAACTAATCCTCTATTCTATCTCCATTCAAATGAAAACAAACTACTGAGCACACTACCTCCCAACAGGCAGACTAGAACCATCTTCATCAGCCTGGAGCAGCAAAATAGCGGGCTACTTCCTGATCGGGTGAGCTAGCCCGACCACAAAATAGCCTGATATTTCCTTGTTTTGGGGCAGAGAAAAACGCAATTGCAATTTTGCGCTCAATTCCTAGATCAGAAAAAAACAATTTCGTCGGCCGCAGACTGATTCAGAGGCATCAAATGAAACTTCACCGACATACTACACAAATATTATCATCCAGTTTTTATTGCAAAATTAGCCCAATGTAAAAATTAAGGAGCATGCTTTGAGTTTGTGAAGTAAACCACGTGAGAAATCTTCTGATGCAACTTCTTCGTTAATCTCTGATCTTACACCATACATAGCTTATGCTGACAGCTAATCAGGTTTACTTTCCATACAGACTGGTAGCTAAGACCCATGTATTCCGCGTTTAGAACCAAACAGGCAGGAAGAGACTACCGGCTTAGCAGAGGGGATTAAAGCTTAATCCCGCCTCCCGATCTCCTGGTGGAGCACTGAACCAGCCTGACCTGAGTATAACCCCATTAAGCAGCATCCATGCTATGATACTAAGCTAGTTTCCCCTGACAAAAGGAATCAAGTAACAAGAGGCGTGAAGACTGGAAATGGTTTTGTGGGATTATTCTAAATAGCTTTACACCTTTACAACAAAAAGGTCACCGTATAAGCCATATACCACTGAAAGATTTGAGAGGTTACCAAAAAAACAATATCTTGACTATTTAAACTGTACATAAGTGTGAAAATAAAGACACATTTCAAGAAATTCAAGTGAAGGCTCTTTTAAATTTAGATTTTATTTAAAGGTAGAGGGTACAAGTAATAAAGACTGTGGGATATGTCTGAAATGGAGTGCCATTTTGCCATGACGATAGTCCCTTTTTTGTTTGATTTCTGGATACAAGGAAGAAATCATCTCCAAATGATACAATCATGGAAATTTGTTCAAAATGTGGACCCCCGTGATGATGGCAAAACTGAGTCAAGTAGAGTTGAGCTGGATTTAAAATGACTATCAAGCTGATCGCAATTTTATTCAGCAGCACTTACTGTCAGGAGAGTAAAATGGATGTCAGATGTTAAGATGAAGAGAAAATATCCCCTACGCTCTCTCTCTCCCGATTTCTCTTCCGCTCTCTGCTCATTTCGCTACCGTCCCTATTTCCCGCCTTTCATACTCGACATCATCTTCAATACGATTAGTAAATATTGCCATTACCAGGATGAAATTCCCTTCCGGAAACCAGAATGATCTTTTATAGAAACCGGGATTTCAAAAGACCTCGATTTCTTCATGTAGACTTTCAGACAGGTAATAATATTCTGCAAATAAGCCTGATTTTTTTTCTGCAGTACAGTTGATGGAAAGGTCAGCACCATCACAACTCAGGTAGATCATACATGATTTCATCACTACTCCTAGTCACAGGCAAATAGGGAATATCAGTAATCACATCATATTGATTTCATTTTCAAGGAGGAGGAGGAGGAGGAGGAGGAGGAGGAGGAGGAGGAGGAGGAGGAGGAGGAGGAGGAGGAGGAGGAGGAGGAGGAGGAGGAGGAGGAGGAGGAGGAGGAGGAGGAGGAGGAGGAGGAGGAGGAGAAGGAGAAGGAGGAGGAGGAGGAGAAGGTGAAGGTGAAGGAGAAGGAGAAGGAGAAGGAGAAGGAGAAGGAGAAGGAGAAGGAGAAGGAGAAGGAGAAGGAGAAGGAGGAGAAGGAGAAGGAGGAGGAGGAGAAGGAGGAGAAGGAGGAGGAGGAGAAGGAATAGGAGGGAGGAGGAGAAGGAATAGGAGGAGATGAAGGAGAAGAAGAAGAAGAGACAAAGAAATTAAGAAGAAGGAAACAAAGTAGAATAAGCAGAACAAGGAAAAAACAAGAAAAATTGAAAAAGTAGATAAAGGACAAGAACTTAAAAACATGAAAGATTAGCAGAATCAAAGTAAGAAACAAACCAAAGAAAGATTCAACCTCAAGCTTTAAGGTAAAGAAAAGGGCTTGAGATGAAGGTGAAAGGGAATATAGAGGAGAAAAAGAAATTGAACAGGAATCATTCTCCATGTACAGAAATTCACATACTGTCAAATGCCAAGTAAACATAACTACTAAAACCCTTCAACAAAAGAAGACAAAAATGGAGAAAAGAATGAAGCGAAATACAGAAAATGTCAGAAGGTAAACACAAGTTTAGAAAGTGACTAGAAGTTTTTTGAACTCCTTTTGTTTGAGAGTATATATTAGAGTTCTGCTTCTGACGGACGGCGTCAACACCGCGCTCCAAGTTTCAGTTGAGTAACACGAGTGTCAGGCTGAAATTCCCGGCATATTGTCAAGAGACGACGCCTACTGATGGACAGGGAGGAGAGAGAGGGGATACCTGAGTAGAATCACATATGGCTGCCATTATCAGGCCCAGCTTTTGTTCTGCATCATAAACAAGGGGGAGGGTTAACCCCCCTAGATTGAATAACAATATAACAAGTGTACCTCCACCGCCCACCAGTTCCGAACCTTTCTTTCACACACTCTCTCCGTCTCTGTCTCCTTTTCTCCCTCCCCCCCCCCCCACCCTTTTTCCCTGATCTGCTGAAAAATGGGGATTTAAGTACATACCGAATATCACTCCTAAGCCTCTCTCCCTCCCCCTTCCCCTCCCCTTCCCCCTCCCCTTCCCCCTCCCCTTCCCTCTTCCCTCTTCCCTCTTCCCTCTCCCTCTCCCTCTCCTTCTCCCTCTCCCTCTCCTTCTCCCTCTACCCTCTCCCTCTCTCTCCTCTCTATCTTCAACTCATCTCACATCACCGTTCACGTTTTCTGGAATTTATGGAGGTGTTTTCGTAGGAGGCTGTTTGGGGTAAACAAAGCCACGATTCAATTAGCTTGAACTTTAGGTCTTTCCGTACTTGATATATATTGTATCAACCAGAAACCTAAGGCAAGTCAGCCAAACACTAGAATCTATGGTAAAAGTTCACACAGATTTCTTCCATATTTGTTGAAATACTGATGTACACATTACCCAATGAGGATAAGAATTTGACAATTATTGTTGAACTTCAACCTGAAATCTACATATATCCTTGAGCACATATTTGTTTTTATAAAAACAGAAAATGTGTTATCTGTCAGAAAAAAAGTTCAATGCCATTCTGCATTACAGCCTAAAATCACATCTCAGAAAGCTATAAGAAATTATAAATTACCTTGAAAAGTGTAAATCTATGTGTGTAAACATAATTCAATTACTAAATGAAGTCATACAAATGTCACCTGAAGGGTCAAGTTGAGTAACGGAGGAACATGATATGGATCATCTAGATCAAAACTGATTCCTGGTCTTATATAAACATTGACAAAATAAGATGGGATTGATAATAATTTGTTTTGCTTTTATTGATTTGATCTAGATCAGTAAACTTTGTTATTTAGTCCCTGGCCTATGCTTAAAACCAGAAAAACTAGGTGAAAAATGCCAAGATATTTTTAGCCTGATTTTACTGAGCACTTTCTCTCTCCCGCTGAATGACGTTGAAAGCCTGTGTGTGTTACTCCCAAGTTTGATTTGGGTTAACGTTTCACATCGCCACAGCAACGCGGGATGGGGGCCCAGTTTGGAAAGTCACATGAGATGTAAACGGAATTGAATCCAAATTGAGTGTGGTGCGAAATGTGTAATGCATCCACCGCTGGGAATTTGAAACAATTTG